>JAAGEH010000030.1:7152915-7205972 GCA_011751065.1 Lasiurus cinereus
TCTCTCTCTCTCACACACACACACACACACACACACACACACACACACACACACTATACAGTAGAAGACCAATGCACAAAATATGTGCATGGGTAGGATCCCTAGACCTGGCTGGTGATTAGGGCTGATTGTGGGGCAACCGGCAGGTTGATTGGGGCGGGGGGACGCTCCTGGCACGCACTTTGGCCATCCTGGTGCTGCCTGCTCACCGGCCCTGCCTACTAGTGGGGCGATCGGGCTGTGCTGGCCGTCATCCATCACCTCCTGCTGGAGTGAAGGGGGCAGTGAGAGTGTGGCACCAGTCCTATTGCCAGCCAGCCCTGCCCCCCACCACCCAGCCTACTTGTTGGCTGGCTGCACCTTCCACTGCTTCCACTGCTGCCACTGCCTCCCTCAGCCAGAGGATCGGGGGACTCCCACTGGCACCTACCTTGTCTGGCCTGGGGCTTGCAGGCTGGGGGCAGCTCCTGAATTGAGCGTCTACCTCTGGTGGTCAGCACATGTCATAGTGACCAGTCATTTCATTGGTTGTTCTGCCTCATTTGGTTGATTTGCATATTAGGCTTTTATTATATAGGATATATATATATGTATAAAACATTATTATATATCATTAATATCTGTTTTTCTCCTCTTCTCTCCCTTTCTCTTACACCCCCTCCCCACACACACACCAGTCATCCAAGTCCAGTTCCCATTGACAGTGAGGCCTGGGCCTCCTGGCCCCCATAGCCTGAGCTAAAGGGAGAGAAGCGGGCTGTGACCCGGGCTATTGTGTATTCATAGCTGGCATCTCACACAGGAATCTGAAGCTCTTCCTGTTCTGACTCCCACTTTCATTTTCATGAAATGAAGGCACTCCACAACCCCTACCCCCAAACCTTCCTAAGGTAAGAGTGAAATTGATTTTTCCCTTTTAACTCGAAAGCAAGATAAACACATGGCACCCTTAGGGGCGGAGGGGAAGCACTTAAAATAGCTCATCTCTGGGAGCAGGCTGCTGCATGCAGAGTTATTCAGAGGCGAGGGCTGCATGCAGATCACAGAGGCGGCAGCTGGGCCCCCTGCCCCCGGGGACAGGTGAGAAGCCCACCTTTGTTCCTCTGTCTTCTTCACCTCTGCATCAGGCTGCAGGGTATCGCCGGCTGCCCTCTGTTATCGTAGACTCTGATCCGGAAAGATTTCGCTCAGGTCACCCCACTTCTGCCCACAGTCCTGTGGCAATGGGTGCTGATGCCTCTTCAGGCAGCTCCCTTGGGCTCTTCTGTGAGAGACACCTGCCCTTGGTGAGCCATGCTGGGTGTCTCAGCACCTTCTGCCATTGATTTGAATCTCTCCCCCTCTCCTCTACGCATTTAGCTTCCTGTAGGGATTGGAGAACCAAGATCAACCCCAAGGCTTCTATTCTTCCTCTTCTTTAAAAAAAAAAAAAATATATATATATAAAAAAAAAAAAAAAAAAAAAAAAAAAAAAAAAAATATGTAATTGATTTTTCATGGAGAGGAAGGGAGAGAGATAGAGAACCAGAAACATTGATGAGAGAGAAACATCCATCAGCTGCCTGCTGCACAACCCCCACTAGAGATACACCCATAACCAAAGCACATGCCCCTGACCGGAATTGAACCTGGGACCTTCAATCCGCAGGCTGATGCTCTATCCACTGAGCCAAACCTCAGGTTTCGGCTGTCTGACCTCCCAAACCCTAGCCATTCATCTGAGAGCCTGTCCCATTTGAGAGAGGGGCTTCTCTCCACCCTTGGCTGTCGAAGCTGGTGTCAAGGAAAGCTGATGGTCTCCAGAGAGAATGCAGAGGAAGGGGAGGGGGAGAAATGGGGGAGGGAATTATTGGGCAGCAGGGAACTGACGCTGACTGAACAGTTACTTATGCCAGACATACAGTGCATTCAGTCTGTTCCCCTTATCTCACTTAATCCTCACACAGCTCCGTGATTTAGGGACCATTATTATCCTCAGTTTACAGGCGGGGAAACAGCATCTTGGGGATTTCAACAACTTGCCCAGGATCACAAAAGCAGCGAGTTGCTCTTAATTACCAACCATAATCTCCCAAGGAATAACTGTCTTCGTTTTTCTGATGCGTAGACAGGATTATCATGGTCTCTGCAGAAAGCAGAGGTGCCTGCTGTGCCTTACTGGGGCTCCTCACAAAGACGCCCGGGGAGAGGAGGCAATGACTTCCTATGGAGCAGGATGGGGCCACCAACCTCACTTGAGGCTGTGCCTGGAGTCTAAGGCTATTGGAGCCCATCCTGGATTTAGCTTCTCACAAGATAGATTTGAGACCCCAGCCCTGGCAGTCAGGGAGCTGTGACTCAGGCCCTGCCCCACAGACACCCACCTTCCAAGTTGCTGTGGACCCGTCTCTTTCTCATTCACAAGTCCTATCTGTCTGTGCCATTGAATAGCATGCAGCCACTCTACACGAAGCTGTCGCTCGCTATTTATTGACATGAAAAGATGTCCACAACATATTGTCAAGAGAAAAAAGAAAGCACTTTACACAACAGCATGTGGCGCCGGCTCCCATACATATGTGTTTACAATCAGACCGCGGTGTCTGAGAGCGAGCGGTCCCCAGAATGGTATACGGGTCCTTCCTGGAGGTTGAATTCTGGGTGATTTTTTTTCTCATTTTCTTCTTGGTTTGCTTCTGTGATGGATTTTTATAGTCATGAACACATATCATATTTTATCTAACATAATTTAAATGTTCTTTTCAAAAATTCACTGTGCTGTTTAGTTGGTTTATGATGGAGGACAAGGAATGAAAGAGGGCCTGCACTTTCTCTCCTTCTCTCCTCCTCATCCTTCTCCTCCCCTCCCTGCCCTGCCCTTTCTCTGTGTCCCCTCCAAATTCTCAGGCCGGGGCCCTCCGCAGGGATGGCTGTGGAGTGAAGTGACAAGGCCTGGAATGCCAACTCCGACCCCCTCTCTCAAATGGACATGAGAATTTCCAGCTGACACAGTTGTTTGAGCAATAAGTGAGATCAGTTGTGTGCAGGCACATGGGCCACTCCTCACACATAGTCAGTGCTGCCTGCATGCTTGTCTGGTGTCAGTCACGCCACACCCCGGGAGCACAACCTCCCGCTGGTAGGAGGGGAAATGCCTGTAGACAACTAAGATCCCTGACCCAAAGCCATACAGCGTTCTCCCTCCCAGCCAGCATAACATTTATGTAACATGCATGTTTAACTAGAGTGTTTACCTGTCTCTTCTGGGACCATATCTAGCTCTGTTCCCCTGGCAAACCAGCCAGGACACACAGTGAGAGGACCCGGGGCCCACCTAGCTTGTTTCTGTGTAGCATAAAGCTAAAAATGGGTTTTACATGTTAAAAGGATTGGAATGAGACAAGAAGAACACACAGAGACTACGTGGCGGAGACCATACATGATTCACAGTCTAACTACTTACTGTGTGGCCCTCGACAGACAAAGCTCCCTCGGGGGGTCAGGGGCATCTCTGCACATCCTGGCTGCTGGGGAAGTGACGGCTAATGAGGGAAAGAAATGAAGCCTGGCTGCTGCCCTGCACCCTCGGGAGGGGCCGTGCTCTTGATGTGGAGTCATTGAGAGAGACTTCGTCTTCAGGAACCTCTGGCCACAGTGAAACATCTGGATGATTCCCATCCCAGAGAGTAGGATGGAGTTTGGGGTCACAAGGAAAAGCTTCAGTGATGCAGACAATGTGTCCCGTGGGTTGTGTGCTGTTAGCAGCCTGTTTTCAGAGGAGCCACCAGGCCTTAGAGAAGACAGGCTGTTAGCCTGGCACCCCGCAGGTGAGTAGAGAGCTGGGTGTTTGAGCCCAGGCCATTGGGCCCTGGGTCCTGAGGGCTGACCTTTGCCAGCAGGGTTATCCTTGGGCAAGGCAGGGATGGTTGGATATGAGTCATCAGGTAAAGATATCTGGACTGTCAATGGCTCACCAGAGTTCGATGGACTTCTGGGGGCCACTGATGCCACCAGCCAGTGGCTCAGAGCTGATTGTGGCCCAGCCTCTGCAGAGAGCAGCAGCTTTTTGTGGAAGCAGTGGAAAGGGGACACCATGTTCTGGTCTCTGCAGGTGGACCAGACACTGCCTGGTTCTTTACACACCACATCATCTCCTTCCTTCTTCAGACCAACCTACAATATTGGGACAATGACTCCATTTTGCAGAAGGGAAAATTGAGGCTCAAGGAGCTTACACAAGGTCCTGTGGTTTGTAAATGGTAGATTCTGGACTTAAAACCAGTGGTCCCTAACTCTGGACTTCACATCTTCCAATACTGTCTCTTTTGTGGGCTGGGCTCCTCATCTTTTCTGGGGGCGCCCCCTTCTACACATCCTTCTGTGTATGCATCAGAAATACATCAGCAAGCAAGGAGCCTGCCCAGCTCACACCAGTTCTGTCTCAGAGAATCCGAGCCAGTCAAGTGTAGCAAGATTGGATCTGCCGAGACAGACTAATGAAGCAATTTAAAAACAATTGTTTGGAACACACAGACATCGGGGTAATAATAGACTACAAGACAAGTGACCAGTGAATTTTCTCAGGGCCACTAACACAGCCAGGTCTACCTGAGCACATGTAGATGGCACAAGACTCACCAGGAGTCTCACAGGCATCCTGTGAGGGTTTGCCTCACTTCACCGGGAGGGCCTGTCCCCTCTTTCACCAGGTGCTGTCTGTATGTGTCTGAGGAATACTGTTATTCAGACACACACAGAACACAGGTACATGTTCACCTTGATGCTCTTATGCACTCACACAGCTACACAGACATTGGCATACATGTGACAGGGCATCTATGCACACATACAGCTATATATTCTCATGTACATACCCAAACATTTTGCTTACATGTGCATGAGCATATGCAAACATATATGTGTGCATACATGGTGGAGCATAATACTGGCACCAATTCTTCACCTCTCCCTGCATTCTCACCCTTTTTCAGGTGACTTTGCAGTGCTTCCCACTGGGGAGAGCAGAATATATTTCACTGCCTCTTGACTTTGCATTAGGTCATGTGACTTCCTTTGGCCAATGGAATAAGGCAGATGTGATAAAGTCCCAGTTCTAAGGCAAGGTCCTAAGATGCCTCACACATTTCCACTTGCCCTCTTGCCTTTAAGCCAACATTATAAGAAGAACATGCCTGGGTGAGCCTGCTGGTCCCAGTAGGAGGACATGAGACATGCAGCAGAACCCAGCCTAGATCAGCCGAGCCTAGGCAGGCCACAGATGCATGGGTAGCGAGAAACGGGGTGGTCTGTTATGCCACAAGAGCTAACCCATAGACCCATCCAGGGAGACACATGCATGACACAGGCATGCACCCAGATGGCTGTGTGCATACACATGTGTGTACCTGTACACAGAGGCACCCTCTGCCAAGCACATTTTCAAAGACACGTACCAGCTTACCTACAGAAAGGCTTATAGGGGATATCAGTGAGAATTAAACTCTGTCCTAGCCATCTTCATCTCTGGCAGGCTCTTTCTTGCCGTCAGTGGAGAGTCTGCGAGTGAATAGTATTTTACAGACTTCAGGCAGAGCAGCCTCTGACGCCCTGAGGCAGGGTTTTTCTAGAGCCTTCTCAGAGCAGCTCTGACAAAGGCCCCAGTGTTGACTCAGATTGCGGCATCCTCAGGAAGGAGGAACAGGTTGTCAACTTGTGACTTGGGAGCAAAAACAAAGGGAACTGCACAGTGGCGTGGGCGGGGTAGGCAGGGCTGTTCCACCCATGGGGGCATATCAAGGGCATGGACCCTAGGTCCGCTCACTCTGTGTCCAGGGTGGTTTGCCGGGGAAGCAGGTGTCCAAACACTCAGGAAGACTGATCCCACGAAGGCCCTGAGTGACGTCTGCCCTTGAGGTGAGGGACATGAGCTCCAGGCAGCTGTCACATGCTCCTCCATCATTAAGGCCTGGGTGTGAACATAGGCCTAGTAGGTTGGCATGGCTTAATTGGGCGTGGGGGGAGCTCATAATCTTAAATCAAAGAACCTGGATTCTCTTCTTATCTCCACCACTCCTAGCTGGGCACATAACTTAGCCTCTCTGCACCTTAGTTTATACATGTGCAGAATGGGAACAGTGATATGTGAGGATGAAATGAGATCATCACTATGAAAGTCCCTTAGTGTCTGGCATAGAAGCCTCAATAAATGGTACTATTACTACCCTTCTAAACCATTAGCTCCTAAGGGCTGGACCTATTCCTAGTTTTATTCAATTTTGAACAAATGTAGCCCCAGGGCCTAACACATAGCAGGTATTCAATAAAAGTGTTTAATGAAGGAATGAATGAATGATGATATAGAAGATAGAATGAGAACAGGAATTTAGATCTCCTAGGTCTTTAGTGACATGAATCAGGTTAGCACATGATTTAAGTTTCACACCTGTTAGCTTAAATCCTCACCACTGCCCCCATTTCAGAGATGAGGAAACTGAGGCTTGCAGAAGACGAGCTGACTTTTTTTACTCCCAAACTCAAGAGTCCTGCACTACTTCCATAGCTTTTCGCAGAGTGAGGGCTTTTGGGAGCCGTTACTTCAACTTCTTCCTCATGGTAAAAAAGATCCTTATAGGAAAAGTGACCATCTCACACAATGAGCACAGAGCATCCTCTCAGGCACCCCTTGGCCATCCTGTGACAAATGTGTGATCTAATCTGTGTACCTGCAAGCTGATGACACACATGGCTCAGGGTAGATTCTAGCCCTCGAATCTCAGGCCTGGGGAAAATTCAGCCTGTGTACATGTGGGTGGAAAGGAAAAAATCCAGCTAACCAATCAATACATGCTCATCAAACACCTACTGCATGCCAGTCTTTTATGCTAATAGCTAGGCTCCTAAAGACACAGACCCTGCCCTCCAAGGACTACAGCTAGGAGAGAGGTGGATGTACGAATAGAAGGTCACAGTGCACAGCAGGTCTTAGTGGCATAGAATATGCTAAGTAAATGGAGAATTTCACATTCACTGGCTTCTGGCTGGAGAGGGCAGACAAGCAGGGCTAAATGAATGCCCAGAGGAGCCTCCAGAAGGCATATGTGGTACCCTATACAAACTGATGTTACTGATATGCTTTGATGAGAGGTTCAGCCTGTCCCCAGGTCCTTTGCCCCCACGGTGGCATCCTACCTCTCGAAACAAAAGCCCCAAAGATAACAAACCTTTCTATTCTCCTTTCTCTGTGAAAGGCTCACTTCCCACCCATCCATACCCCTAGCTGCTTATCAAAGATCACTCCTCGGTAAGCAAAACCCCCTCCACGGACAAAGAGATGGCGGCATAGGTAAACACCTGTACTCACTGCCTCCCACAGCCACATCAAAATTACAACTAAAATACAGAACAACCATCATTCAGAACCACCTGGGAGCTGGCTGGATGGAAGTCCTACAACTAGAGAAGTAAAGAAGAAAACACATCAGAACTGGTAGGAGAGGTGGAGGCCCTGGATGGACTGGTCCCACATCTACGGGTGTCTAGATGCAGGGATCCGTCTTGCCCGGGAGCAGGCAGGTTCCTCCACAGTCACAGGAGAGAGCATACTCGTGGCACAAGCAGCCCTGCAGCTGGGCTGGTGGAGTTAGTGAAGC
Organism: Lasiurus cinereus; assembly: GCA_011751065.1. Taxonomy (NCBI): domain Eukaryota; kingdom Metazoa; phylum Chordata; class Mammalia; order Chiroptera; family Vespertilionidae; genus Lasiurus; species Lasiurus cinereus. Next base: position 7,160,544 of record JAAGEH010000030.1, read on the forward strand.
TCATTCTGATGGCTTCTGTTTTCTCAGGGAAGTAAAAGGCTAGGTCGTCATCTGACTATGGAGAGCAAGGAGGAGGTGTCGGAGGTGATTTCTCCTGAGGTTATTTCCTCCTGGGCAGCCCAGGGCTTGGACGGCACTGCATCCTACCTTCTTACAATGGGAAGAAGGACACAGCTGCCTCTGCCTTGAGCTGTCTACCCTCCCACATCTGTCCAGGACCCTGGAGGGTTCTGAGAGCTCCACCAGCACCCAGACCCTCCACAGCAGCACCGCTCAACTCGCTTCCTGGTGAGGTGTTCCAGAAACAAGTCAGAAGAGCTCAGCGTGCCTGTCACGCCTCCTCCCCCAGTACAGCTTGCCTCCGTCCCATCCGGCCACTCTGATGGGCAGGGATGGGGTGGGAGTTCCGCTGCTGGGAATCAGGTGGGAGTCTCCCACAGGCATCTTCTGGAGGCAACGCCTTCAGCCAGCCTGCTCACAGCCAGCAACAAACACTAGCTAGAGACTCTTTGGTGTTACTGCTAAACCATGATCACACTTGTCAGACCCTCAGGGGAAGGCTTCCCATGCCTTCAGGTGCCTGCAGGATAGAGAGGGAGAGGCAACAGATCCATGTGGGACTCTTTGTCCCTGCCCCACTCTGGCTCCTGCTCTCAGTCTCCTCCCAACAAAAGCAGAGCAATGGGACATGCAGGGACAAATCTCCAGCCCCAGCAGCTCATGCTCCAGGGCCAGGCTTTGTGCCAGTCCCAGACACACAAAGCCCTTTTAATCCTCCAAACAGCCAGAAGTTCATACTATTATCCACATTTTACAAATGATGGCCCTGAGGCTCAGAGAAGTTAAGGAACTTGCCCAAGGTAACCCAGCTGGGAAATGGCAGGGACAGGATTCAGAGCCCAGTGTATCTTAGTGAAGCCCTCCACAGCACTTCCCGCTGCTTTTCCTAACAGGGTTTTCCAGAAACAGGTCACTGGAACCCAGTGTCCAGTACTATCTAGATCTCTCTCCATCCAATTTGGCCAGAGTCAGACTGGCCAGGTTCATTTACTTTCTTATTGGTCTTGGGCATGGTATATAAACCTCCCTAAATCTCTATTTCCTTATCCTTAAAATGGGGATATGACAGTTTTCCCAATAGCTCTTGCCATGCTGGTACTGATATTTCTTCTCTCAATATGCTGTAGAATATGGCATCAAATTCCCAGACAAGGGCAGGACCAAAATAGGTAATCTCCTCCCTCATTCTGAATATCAGACCTCTATTGATACAGCTTCACATCCGATATCATTTTCTTGGTTCACATAAAGCTTGTAATTTCCTCTACCTCCCATATTTTTTCCCCTCACCTGAAGAGATTTTTTTCCATTGCTTTTCAGAGAGAGTGGAAGGGAGGGAGGGGAGAGAAACATTGATGTGAGAGAGACACATCAACTGGTTGCCTCCCACACATGGCCCAACCTGGGGTGGGGAACAAACTTGCAACCCAGGTACATGTCTTTGGTGTGTGGGTCAATGCTCCAACCACTGAACACTCCAGTCAAAGCTGCCTCCCACATCTTTCAAACATCAATATCAACCAGCCAACTGGCCTTTTTCATAAAGAAAGTGAGTTGCTCCGAGCTCAAAAAAGTGAGGTGCAAAACCCCTTCCCAGAAGCCTGTGCTGCAGTGCACACCTGTTCCCATTATCCAGGAGCCACCAGATAGGTGTTCTATGCAGATGAGGTTGATTGCAAATGCAAACTGGGAGTGGGCTGGAGATTGACTGGAAGGAAGCAAAACGGTGGGTGAAGGATTAAGGCCTGGATGAGGGAAGAAAATGAGGAGTAGGAGGAGAGAAGATAGAGAGCGTGGGGAGGGAGCCAGAAGCCAGGTCTGAGCTCATGACTACAGGAGATGAGGTTTGGAGCATCCTCGCTACTGGTTGAGTAAAAGCTCTGGAACAGTGAGAACCAGAAGGGCCCAGAAGGGCCAAACTGGGTGACCTCTTAGGACCTGGGGGGGGGGGGCTGAATAGTCAGAGGGGGCCACCAAATTCTGCAGAGACCAGAGACACCCTATGAACACAGTTTAGTTAATCCACACACAACCTTGTGCCCCTTTTACACACACGACAGTAAGGGCACTTGGTTCTCTGCCAGGAGAGATATCCCCAAGAAACCCTTTGCAAATCTCCAATGACAGAAACTCATGAGACTCTCTAGTTAGTGCACAGCCGCACCAGTTTCACACATAAACAAACCTGACTCCACTGCCCACCGTGCACAGGACTTAGAAAGCTCTTCATGGGCACCCCTGCTTCTTGGGACCAGGCCTTCTCCCAGATGCTCCAAATATGGCATCATGGCTCTGCTAAGGCCCACTGCCCCAGGGAAGGTCTTAGAAAACCAGGTGGTGCAGGTTGAGATGAGGGGTCTGTGGTCTGCCCAATCAAGCCTAGAGCAGAGAGTCTGTTACTCTGGGGCACTTGTGGTTGGAGGAAAGGCCTGGCCTGGGTTGGAGGGAGATAGGCCAACATATAGAGAGAAGAGGAGAGAGAGGGGGGGGAGGAAGGGAGGGAGGGAAGGAGGGAGAGAGAAAGAGAGAGAGAGAGAGAGAAATATTAGCTGAAATACAGTAGGCTTCCCCAAGTAGACTATCCTACAGAACCTAAGAGCATGTCAGTTCTTCCCTGCACTTGAGACAGGAAAAATGGTGGTGATCCCTGATTCCCTCAGCAGGAGGTAAAACATAAGTGAGGCTAGTTCCAGAGGGCTTGGGATCATGGTGATAGAGCCCAGCTGCTGACCCACACACAGTCCTCTGTCCTCTGCCTGTGGTAGACATCACTAACCGATCATGGTACTCTTTGTTGGGTTAGATGATGGTTTTATTTAGTTCACAACATGCTCCTTGGTTCCTCAGTGGATATAGCTTCCAACAACAGGAAAATTATTGGAGGTTTGGAAGGCCTGGAGGTCAAGGGAAAATTCTAATTGAGCCTTAAAACCACTTTTCCAACTCATTGGATTAAAAGTCAATGAGGTCATGTGGTACAATTTGGTACAATGTCCTCCTTTCTCTTGGCACTGGTCACAAGTGGCCAATTTTTGAGTCCTGAGCCCACATAGGACAGGACAGGAGAGAGGCCACATCTGTGCACCCTGTCCTTGCCAGCTGTGAGCCCAGCATGCCAATAGTTGCAATCTGTATTAGGGAAAGGATCCATCTAGGCCATGATGTCAGCTGCACTCCGCTTCCAGCCCTCCTATTTTCCTGAAGTAATCTAAACAAAGGCTCAGGACTATTTTTAATTGATTAGGAGGAAATCCTAGAATCAGAGGTGTGTGTTTTTTATTGTTTTGTTTGTTTGTTTATTTGTTTACCAACTTGCTACCAGCAAGGTGCTACTACAAACACCTGCAATTATTTCAAAACATGAGCAAGCATCTGCTCAGCCTGAAGGAGCTCTCATTTGATCAGTGTGAGCCCCTAGGATCACCATTAGGATGAATTAGAGCAGCAGGAGAGACAGTCATCCACTAAGGATGTTCTCAGAGCCTAAGTCCATACAAATAGCGAATTCATCGCAGTAACACTTATGGGAGAGCAGATCCCCATGGCAATGCAGTTGGCAGACTTTAAATAGAGAGGCACCTATACATCCATGTGCAGACCTGAAGCTGTGCTCCAGCTTTGAAACTGCCTAATGGAGAGTAGAGGGGATGCTACAAAGAGGAATCCTTGAAAGGATGTGGCCAGCTGTGCACCCAGAGACTGGACTGAGAGGACAAAGGTTGACAATGGTCACCTCAAACATGTCTCTTCACTCTGACCACTGTTTGGAGCTTCATCTATTATAGAGCATTTTAGAGCAGAACTGGCATACTCAACCACCTTCTGTCTTCTGCCTGTGGCAGACATTGCTAATCAATCATGGTGCTCTTTCTTACTAAGGTTGGATATAGGTTGAAACTACTTCAACCCAGAGCTCCAACTAGCTATGATCATTGAAGATGAGATAAAACTTAGTTACTAGTCTCCTTTCATGATTAAATTGGGTCAAAAATGGAAAAAATGGGAATTATTGATCTTCCTACTGCTGTCCATAAAAGATCACTTTGGTGTTTTCATTGTAATGTACTAATATTGGAGGAACGAGAGGATATTTATGGGTCTGAGCAGCAAGTTTGTTCCTAGACGACTGGGAGCACCTGGGCCGTATTATCAGGTACTGATTAAAAGGGGCTAATTTAATGTTTTGTCTGCCCAGCACCCCATCCATCTTCAGGGAGCAGCTTCCCCCTCTGGTATAACAAGTCCTCTTCTCTCTCCAACAATGTGCTTTTCAGGGAGCTGCCAGTCATAGTACCTGCCCCATGGTCACACTGAGTCATTCCAGTGTAGCCTAATCATGGACAAGAGACCTGTATTGGGCCTGACACAGAGGCCTTCTCTGAGAGTTTTAAACCCAGAATTAAGGGAAAGGGAACTGGTCCTCTCTGAGGTTAAACAGTGGGGTGCAAGGCATGAAAAATACCAGTGATTATTTCTTGACATATGGAGGAATCTGCATTGAGAAAACAACAAAAATGAGAAGGATGGAGCAAGAGAGATGGAGGGTGAGAGAAGGAGAGAGGAGAGAGGAGAGAGGAGAGAGAGAGAGAGAGAGAGAGAGAGAGAGAGAGAGAGAGAGAGAGAGAGAGAGAGAGGAGAGAAAGAGAACTTGATAGTTTTGGTTCTCCCCTGGGGCCAAGCCTTCAACAATCACATGAATGTTCTAACAAAATCTTTCTTTGGTTACATTTTGAAGCTGGGTTTCTATCACTTGCAAACTAGAACCTGGACAGATACCAGTATACAGCAAAGACCCACAAGAGGAAGATAAGACCACTGAGTGGCCTGGTAAGGAATCAGAGATAAGGAAAGGGCTGGATGATTCGACTGTTTATGAAGGTCATTCCCATAACTGGTCCTGGGATGTTATGTTGCCTAGACCTGTGTTTCTTGTGCATCCCGAGGTCAATAGAGTGTTCTAAGATTCTGTGAGGCAGGCTGACCTCTGTGTCCACTGTGTACTTTGCTCCAGGGTTCCCAAGAAGTGGGACGGTATCCTGAGTACAATGAAGAAGAAACACATTCCTAGGAAAAGTGGCTAAATCTCTGCATTGTCCTCTTGCTCAGAGAGTAGTAGCATCCCAGACTCTCTCCCCTGCAGAACATGCACTTCAGAAAATAGCTAGGACAGGAGGCGGGTCTTCTTCAAATACTCGCATACTCATCCATGCTACCAAAACAGGTCTACTGGCATCTACTGTGTGATAGATCACACACTGGCACCTCAGATGTGGATAAAAGCATATGGTCCTGGCCTTGAGGAAGGCTCAGGCTAGTGGGGCATAGAGACATAAGTACAATACAATGCTGTAGTTTTCAGCAGAGGTGTGTGTAAAAAGTCTAAAAGGCCATAGAAGGCATGTTAAGTTGGCCTGAGGGACTATGGGGAGCTTCACCTGAGAAGTGACATGTGAGCTTGTTCAGAGGACAAGATCCCAGGATTTTTCTTAAATTCCCAGAGTGTCCTTAGCTACCCAGATACTTCATACTCGCTGTTAGACATGTCTTTCTGTACACTAGAGACTGTAAAGCTGAAAGATTTCTCTGACATCCTCTGCTAACTAGGTTTCTGCATGTGACCTAGGTTTCGCCAAGCAGACAGATGGGATGGAACGTGGGAGGTGGAATGAGCCAGGCAAGGTAGCAGCTCTGAGATCTGGAGAAGCTTTGACTAAGACTATATTTCCTGGTCTTAGTGTTGATTAGTGGGAGGTGGTGGCCATGGGCTTCCATAGAGCAGTTCTATTTCATGGCAGGACACTTCTCCTGGCTTTATTTCCTGGCCTTCCCACATATTCTTTTAACTACCTGACCCCTATAGCAAACCCCTTTCTAGTCAAACCAGCTAGAGTAGATGATGTCTGCACTAAGATTCTTGAGGGTGGTACCAGTCTCGGCTTTGGTCTTCCCTTCACTCTAACAGGATAGTGCAGGGCTTAGGAGCATCCACTCTGGCTGTGAAAAGACTTTGGTTCAAGTCCCACACTTATCATTTTCAGGACTTGGGACTGAGATTGGTTTCTCCACCTATAAAATAATGGCAATGATAATATGTACCTCATGGTGTTGTGAAGCTCAAATGAGATTATGTAATGTGCACAATACTAGACATGTAGCAAGTGCTGGATAGACAATTGTTATTATTATTATTTTTTTTGTACTTGAATTTCTTTGCCAGCCAACCCAGTCTCTGCACTGGTTGTAAAAAAGTCAATTTTAGAGCAGACAAAAGAGCATTCATGGCACACAGAAAAGGAGACCTTGGCAATCTGCAAGGTGAATTGAGCAAGATGAAGTGAAACAGGAGTAAATGCACAGTCCTAATCTCAGGTAAAGAAAATCCGAACAAAGACAGGAAGGCTGAGATGCAGGGCTTGGTTGCCGTGTCTAGAGACATATCTATGGGATTAGGAAACAGATCAATGTGCGCCATAGGGTGATGTCACCAAAAAGTTTATATAGTCCCTGCTGTATTAACAGAGGTGGAAAGAGGGAGACAGAAACCCCATTCTACATTGATCAGTCCACATTTACAAAGTTGAATTTAATTCTGGGAATCCTATCTAATTAAAGAGGGAATATGCTAATAGACCATCATTCCACCACAAAGATGGCTGCACCCACAGCTGAAGCCAAGTTCCCATAAGGAGCCTTAGCGGGCAATCATTAGGGACGTGAGGCTAACCCCCCCCCCTGCCCCATAGGGCTTGACAAGGGACCTCAGGCCATGCCCCCACCCTGGTGCCAGGCCAGGGGACCTGAGGCCATGTCCCACACCTGGTGGTGCTTGACGGGGAGACTTAAGGTACGCTTCTAGTCCTGGTGCTGGGCTAGGGGACCTCAGGCTGCTCCCCTTCCCAGTGCCAGGCTGGAGGACCTCAGGCCATGTCCCCCAACCAGGTGTGGCTTGACAGAGGACTTCAGGCCATATCCCCCACCCCAGCACCAGGCCAGGGGACCTCAGACTGCACTCCCAACCCAGCAGGGCTTGATGGGGGACCTAAGGTCGCACCCTCCACCCCAGCACTGGGCCAGGGGACCTGAGGCTGCACCCTCCTGCCTGATGGGGCTTGACGGGGGACCTCAGGCCATGCCCCCCACCCAGTGGGACTTGACAGGGGACCTCAAGGTGTACCTCCAGTGCTGGGTCGGGAACTCAGGCTACATCCCCTGCCCAGCGGGGCTTGATGGGGGACTTCAGGCCATGTCCCCCACCCAGCGGGGCTTGACAGGGGATCTTAGGTCATAGCCCCCACCTGGCAGGGCTTGACAGGGGACCTCAAGGCATTTCCCCTGCCCTGGTCTGGTCTTGGGGGGCCTCAGGCCACTCCCCCCATCCTGGCGCCAGGCCAGGGGACCTGAGGCTATGTTCTCTGCCCTGCAGGGCTTGACAAGGGTGGGACTGGTGAGGTCTCGATCTAGCCCAATGGGGGTGGGGGTCAGCTGGCTCTGGGTGTCATGTGATTTTGAGGCACATATGGGTGGGCACCCCAGACTCTCGACAGGAGGAAGGTTTCCATATACATTTTACTAATTTTCTTTCATCTCTGACACTTCTATTATAGGGAAAGGGCAAATAGCAATATTAAATTATTTCCTCTAATTAATCCCCTTTTAATGTGCACAGATTTGGTGCAGCGGGCCACTAGTCTTATCCTGCAGAGACTAGCTTGAATTCAGAGAAGCCACTTGGGATAATAGCACATTACTGATCTTTTACTCCTAATCCATGCTTAACTTTTCTCTCAGCAGAATAGTCTTGTTCTAGTTCTTAGGTTGGAGTGGAAACATTAGCATTCGTTTTATTATCTTTACTAGAGGCCCGATGCATGAAGATTCATGCAAGAATGGGCTTTCCTTCCCCTGGCTGCCAGCACCGCTTTCGCTCTGGCTGGATTTGCCTTTCCACCTTCCCACACTGCTCAGAGGCCCGGAGCAGCTGGGGTGGTGCAGAATGCCTGCTCAGTGCCTGTGTATACAAATTAACCCACTGTCTTTGTTGGGCTAATCATTGTGAAAGTATGGTCAATTAGGATGTTACCCTTTTATTAATGTAGATAATATATATGTACACACACACATATACATATACCAACACATATATGCTATTATATGAATAAGGTGAAATAGAAAGAGAGAAAAGGAGAAAATAAATGACGCCTTGTTCTTATATATTGCCATACAAGCAATTTCACATAAGAGTAACAACAAATCCCACCCTGTTGCCCAATGAGTCCTAGCCATCGCAATAAAGACAGTACACAAATACTCATATGACTATTGAGGCCAGGTCTTGATTTGAACACTCCACATGTACTAACATATTTAACCTCTAGGAAAACTTTATGAGGTAAGGTACAATTAGTAACTGCATTTTGCAGATGGGGAAACTGAGGCAGAAAGGTCCTCTTGCCCAAGAACAGGCACATACTAAGTGGCAGAGCCGGGATTCACACCCAGCCCACTCAGCTTCCAAACCTTGTTTCTCACCACGGAGAGCACAGTCTTCCCTGAGCCTGTGGTCTGCCTTGGTTCATCTGTTCAGTTCACACACTGGCCATTTTAGGAGTAGGTGATCATTCCCATCTTCTGGAAGAGGAACCATGCTTCCTCTAGCAGACAGGGAGCACATTTGCACACTACTGTCATGGCACAAACTCAGGCACCCCTGTAGGCAGGTGCCATTCATTAACTAGAGTCACTCACACCCTGAAGCCTTTTTGCCACCCCTCAGCTGTAAACAGCTCACAAGCTCCCAGCCCTTCTGTCTGAAAGAGCTCTGTCTCTCTTCCTCCGTGTCTCCCTTGGCTGCCTGACTGCCTCCGGAGAACTCCTGGCCCCAACGGGCTGGTCCTCCCTCTGTCTAGTGCTCCACTTCCATTACAAATCAAACCTAGCTTTCCTCGAGCCTCCGATGCCCCAGGCCTCGGTTTCCCCAAATGTAAATTGGCTAAAAGGCTGCAAGATCTGTCCTGAGCCTGAAAGAACAACATCTGTCTCCTGTGCTTTCTGCTTGTCTTGAAGGAAGAGGCCAATGAAAAACCAGGCCCTCTTGGGGGTCCCATTTCTGGAGACTCGAGACTTTAGGGCACTGCTGGCCTTACCCTGTGGGCCCTACATTATACTCCACGCAGCTCGTGGCACCAGCACATTGCAGTGGATATTAATTGCTACATTAAATTCTATGATATTGCTTAAGAGAATGTTCACTTAATTTCCCTGCAACTGTGGTCAACCTGATCTTTAATCGAAACTGACAGGCACAATTTAAATCAGGTAGCAAACTCCCCTCTCTTTAAAAGAGCCAAGAATGGCATGAATATTAAATGGGTCAGGACAGTTGGCAACACTAATACAGTTTAAATCGGAACAAGCCTCAGCTACAGCTTTTAATTATTCATGCTCTCCTAGTAAGTCAGGCCCTGACAGCGGTGTCACTGGAAGTTCAGGAGACTTCCTCAACGTGACATGAAAGATGAGGGGGAGGGCAGGGGTAGATGCCATGTGGCCTAGGGTCCCGGGGTGGGTGCCAGCTATCTGACGGTAATCTGGTTTGGAGACCATGCTTAGGGTTGTGCTTGACGCCTTTGCATCCCTTAAATGTTGTAAGCTAAATCTAGGAGGAACAAGACCAGAGCTACAAAGAGGTACAGGTTGAGACAGAAGCAAAGCCAGAGAGAGATCAGGGCATATAGAGGCACAGACCAGGCTCAGAGAAGGAGACAGACATACAGAGAGAGATATGCAGGGACGGAGAGAGATAGACACTGAACTCAAAGCAGAGACACACGAAGGCAGAGCCAGAAGTTACACTAGAGGCACAGAGAGACCCCGCAGAGACAGCCAGGGAGCAGGCAGCTCACATCTGAGCATCTGTCTGTGAGGACCAGTGTGGGGGCCCAAACCACCAGTAGAAAGCAGAAACAACAGAATGTGTCCCGGTGACAGTTGTCTGGGGACCGAGGGAACGCTTGTCTTGCAGGAACCACCGCCTGTAACAGCACAGGCTCTACTCAGCACTTCCCAGGCTGAGCCAGGTCCACAGGTCGCTGGGGATGGGAAAACCTGTGTGCAGCCTTGGAAACAGCCTCTGGCAGGGAACTTGGTGGGAAGGGCAGTGAGGGGCCTGGGGAAAAGGAAAGACAGACAAGATAGTACAGAGATGTGACAGACAGATGGAAGACACAAGAGAAAAGACCAAGAGAAAGGGTGCTGGAGACAGAGGCACAAAACCGTGGGGTTAAATGCCCACACAAAGATGGACAGAGACAGACACACTGGAGAGAGTCTCGGGCGGCAGAGTCAGAAAAATTTCCGCTCCACACTGACCTTTGAAATGTTGTTTGCTGGGAACTTGCTGTTCTTAAGAATAACCTGGCTTCCTGAAAGTGACGCACTTACAGTCTATGTGACACTTTCCCATCCATATGCCACTGTGTCCTTGCCTTCTCCCCAGATTACCCAACTCTAGAGGGCATTCTAGAACATTAATTCCCTAAAAGCACTGCCCAGCAGAGATCGGCCACATGATTAGCCCAAATGGTCTGTCCTGAGGCATTGATCTTAAGTCTCTCTCCCAGGCTATACCACTACTTGAGCAGATGGATGTGATGTGATACAAAGAGCATTGGAGGAAGAGACACTTCTGACTTCCAGCCCTTGGGCTTGGGAGCCTCAGTTTCCCCATCTGCCCAGGGACATATGACAACCCTAAATGATGCTGATGAAACTCAAGTAGGAAATTTTAGTGAAATATAAGGACAGGACTCACGAGAGAAATTGTCATGGCCCACAGGAGAAAGACACTTTTTTTAGGTGCTTTGTGGAACTTGGAAAAGGGTGCCTGGATGGAGATGCAAGCCCCAATCTTAGTCCTCCTGCCAATCTGTCCCTGTTCCCCCTCACTGCCACCAAAGCCTCAAGGCCACTCTAGCATCACTCTTCGGTGCAGCTCCTGTGGCTGAAATTTGCATCCAGTCTCCTGGGCTGGCTGATCTCCGCAACGGGGGAAGGTAAATGGAAAGGCAGCTCAGGCTTCCTGAACGTATTTGCCCTCTGCAGCACTTAACATTTACACAGGCTGGGTGGAGGTAAGCAGTCTTAGCGCCCGAGGCTGGCATGCCAACCAAAGAGGAGAGCTCGTCTCTGGCCTGGCCGGGCCAGTCCCCGGGAATGTAGGAGGGTTTTAAGGTTTAGTATCTCCTTTCTCTGGGTGGGCAGGCATTGCTGTCACCTCTGAAGACCAGCATCCATCCTGGGTGGGCCTAGGAAAGTGGGCATGAGACTGGTGAGGAGTGCCCACCTGGGCACTTACACCCAATGATCAGCCCTGGTGGGGGAAGAGTGGGTGACTGACATGCCCTCACACATACTCAGCATCCGCTCCTCCTAAATTCAACCAAAGCCTCAGACCTCCCTGACATCATCCCTTAGTGCAGATCCTGCCGCTGGAATCTGCATCCCACCTCCTGGGCTGGCTGAGCTCCACAGCCCCAGACAGCTGAGACAGTACAGCATCATGGCCATGCAAGCCTGTGTCCTGTTCTTGTCCTAACTCACAACTGCCCTGCCAAACAGGAAGGACAACAGTTACTATTTCCTGTTGACAGCTAAGGCCCAGAAAGGTGAAGTGACTTTTCAGGGTTGACACAGCAAGTAGTGGTGGAACCAAGTCTCACATCTGCTTCTCCGGGGAGTGTCTCAGTCAAAGGCATGGTGGAACCCTTTATGTCTGTCTTCTATCAGCCCACTGTCCCTGAACTTGGGGCAAGGCTGTGTGCAAGGGGATCAAAGAGAGAAACTGAACCCATGTCTTGTTTTGTAAGATTCCATAGCCCATAGGGGAGATGGCGAGATGAACATCCTATGGCAGGACTATCCACATAATTAGGGGCGGGGGGGGGCGCCCAGTGCAAAATGAAAATGCAGGGCCCCTGGCTCACAAATTATTAAGAATTTTGAGAATGGGGCAGCAGAGCAATAAAGCAAGCATGGGGGCTGTCGAGCAAGGCCCTGTGTGACAGCACAGGCTGGATACCCATGAAGCCAGCTTTTCCCTATGGCTACAGACAAAAGATAGACAACAGATGTGGCTATAGACAACATACAAGTGCCACAGGCAGGACCAGACCAGGGACTAGCAGTGTGGTACAGTACAATGGACAAGACCTTCGGCATAGAATCAAGCAGATTCTGACGGTTGGACCTTGTGCAAGTTACTCAACCTCTCTGAGCCTCAGTCAGACAATAGCTTATTGGCCTGACTAAATTAGATACAAAAGCAGTAACACTCCTTGGCACACAGTAAACACCAAGTAAATCATGATGATTGTTCTTTATTACTCCTAACTATGAACAAGGTCAGATATATGCAGCCAGCTCCTTCTTCTGAGGGGTCAGTGCCATATTGACCAGGATACATGGTGACCAGACAATTCCATAGTAGAAGGACATCTACCTGCTGGGGACTTTCCTAGAGTTTGAATTATGTTAGACATTAGCCAGTAGAGGACAGTGGTAGATATTAGCCAGAAGTACTTCATGCTCCTTGTAGGAGAGAAGATAGAGCCAGCACAGAGGGTCCATTCAGGAGCATCAGTCAACCAACATTAACTGGGTGCCTGGTGAGCACAAGGCATGGTGCTAGGTGTTTAACACAAGGACTGAGAAGCCCCAGGTGGTCCCTTCACTGTCTTATAAGCTCATTTTTACTACAGCAGAGCCAAAATATTTAATGAATAGTAACTAGTAGCTTGCCAGTATCTTGCTGCCACCCTCCAGTAGCTCTCCACCTGCTGTTCCACCCTCTTATATCTCCCCCTGGCTCCCTCATAGCTTGTTGCCATGTCCCCTCCTATAGCTCTCTGCAGCCCGCTTGTAGCTTGCTTCCCCACCCTCCTGCTGATCTGTGATCCAGTCATTACACGGTTGGTCGTTATGCTTCATGGCATAACAACCATTTGCTTATTACATCTTTATTATATAGGATAGTTACAGTTTCAGGGACCATTTTATTCAGGACTTAACTATATGCAGAGCACAGAGTGCTTTATTTTTTTAATATTTTTTAAAATTTATTTCAGAGAGGAAAGGAGAGGGAGAGAGAAATAGAAACATCAATGATGAAAGAGAATCATTGATTGGCTGCCTCCTGCATGCCCCCCACTGGAGATGGAGTCAACAACCCTGGCATGTGCCCTTAAAAGAAATCAAACTGAGGACCCTTCCGTTCACAGGCTATCGCACTGTCTGAGCCAAACCAGCTAGGCCAGAGTGCTTTATTTGCATTAACTTACCTTTATCTTTACCAGATAGCTTTGCTCCTATAAGGTATTCTTTGTAACTACTTGCTTCAAATGGAGAAATTGAAGCTGAGAGAGAAATCAAGTCACTTAGCCAAGGTCACAAGCCTAAGTAAATAGTATTTGTTCATTCAACATGTATTGGTTGAGTACTTACACTGTGTTGCACTCTGTGTCAAGGGAAACCAGGGTGAGACAGACAGACCTGTTCTAATTCTAATTGGGGATACAGATAATGAACCAGAAAATAAAACAAGATTATTGTTGACTTTAATTTTAAAAAAAATGGGGGAGGATGTTAATGTGTAAAATAATATGAGATCTATACTTCATGGGGCCTAGATCAGTGCCTAGCACACAGAAGCCCACAATTAATATTGGCTGACTGGCTAGATGAAAAATGAGATTATGTTGTATTGTTTTTGCTGGAAGCTGAGGAAAGAGAAAGAGCTAGGTTAGCTTCAAGCAGAGTGATCAGCATGTGCAAAGGCCCTGAGGTAAAAAGAACTTGGCATGTTGGAGGAACTGAAGGGAGGCCAATGAAGCCAGGACCCAACAAGCAAAGTAACGAATAGCATGAAATGAAGTCTAGGGAGGGAAGGAGGGATCAGATCCCTGGAGGCCACCATGGTTGTTTATCACAAGAGCAAAGGAAGGCTGAGGATGGAGCAGAGGATAGTAGTACATTTTTGTTTACATTTTAAGGAAATCACTGTTTGCCTTGGGAGATGTGGTAGATTAAATATGGCCACTAGTTCTTTGGTGTTCCTCTCATGGATAGGCAAAGCCTATTTCCCCTCTCCTGGAATCAGGCCTTTGGCCTATTTTGACCAATAGAATTCAAAACAAGTGACAATGTGTCATTTCCAAGGTGGCTCTTCAAAGATCTTCAGCTTCTGTTTTGGCCACTCGGAATGTGTTCTATTGAAACCTAGCTGCCTTGGTAAGGAGCCTGAGCTACACGAGAAGAGGCCTATTGGAAAATGGAGGCATTCCAGTTAAAAGTGCCAGCTGAGCTTCCAATGGCCAGGAAGGTCAAGCTGCAGATGCCTGTAGCCCGGTCAACCACATGTGAAGCAGAAGAACCACTCAGCTGAGCCCAGTCACCCCCCAGACCTTTGAGAGACAAACGGGTCTTGTTGTTTTAAGCCACTATGCTTTAGGGTAGTGTTCTACACAACAATAGATAATGAAAACATGCAGAACAGATGGAAGGTGGGCAAAAGCTGATGGAGAGACAGCATTTGAACCTAGAATTGAGTAACTCCATGATTCTGCTCTGTACCCACCACGCTATGTAACACAAAGCATCTCTGATCACTGACACCCTCTTTTAACTCTCCTGCCTCTCTGCCTGTTTGTCTCTCAGACTCAGGTCCCACTCTCCTGCCAACTCTGACTCTCATCAGCCATCTCCTGGTCGTGACCCTTCCCTGGGGTCCCAGCTCAGCTGTGACCTTTGAAGCCAGAGGGACACGGAGGATCCCCGCCCGCCCATCTGGCCTTCACAGCTTTGCCCATGTCTTTAGTCCTGGCCTGAGTCAATGCTGGCCTGGGACGAGAGCTTCCTCCCTTCTCACCCTACCCCCCCGGGGAGCAGGCGCTGCTCTCCCAGCTCTCCCTGGCACTCAAACATGACTCGATGACCTTTACCAGCCGGAGACTTGATGGGCCTGGTGTTTTATTAACCTAATAAAAAGGCAGTCTGATTCAGGGGCTTAACATTTCTGGAAGAGGAAGGCTCTGCCCCCCGGGGCATTGGGAGGAAGAAATACTGTCTTGGGCTAAGCTCCCCCAGCTCTGTTCTCTGGGACTTCTCACAGAGAGGCAAAGAGCAATTCATTGTATTTCCCCTCGAACAGCAGCAGCAAGCCACAGCGCTTAATTTAATTTTGTAATCAGTAGATGCTCAGGCAGAGGAAGACTGCTCACTGTTTTTTCCACTTCGCTTTTTAATAGGATGTCTGACAGCACACATAACACAACGGCTTTGTGCAATAAAGAGCATGCATGCACACAGGCACATGAATAGGCACGGCAGCCAGCTGCAGGAGAGGGAGACGAATGCGGGTTTCGGAGGCTAGAGCCCATTTCCCTGGCTTATTTGGTGGCTTTTGGATAAGTCACTTTACTTTACCATGGACCTGCTGCACTGAAATCCCTGTGGGTTTTTCCCTCTTAGCTGTAGACTCTTGAGCTCCATGCCATGGGAATTCTGGTGTAGCTGGACTCAGGTGGGGCCTGGGACCTGCTTTTGTAGGTGATCCCTGGGGGTTCCCCTGCCCAGTAGGCTTTGTGTCACATCTCCCACTAGAATGCCATGAAGAGAGCAGCTAGTCCCTCTGCACAGGTGGGGTTGGAGGAGGCAGGCGCTTTCCCAAGGTCAGAAGCTAGCAAGCGGCAGGCCTGGGGCTGTGACTGGGGTCAGAGAGAGGGAGGTTGGTGTGGGGGAGAGAGATACTTGCGAGAATAGAATGCCCAGCATGAAAGAAACAAGTAAAAAGATTAGAGCAGTAAGAAATGACCATCTCATTTCCTCCTCTGTCATGTACTAGCTCCTTCCCTGAATCAGCCTCCAGGGCTCCCCTCTACTCCCCGACTCCCACTTCCATGTCTGCTCTTGTTCTTGGCTGAGACAACTTGTCCTGGCTGGCCTTAGTCCTACCCTCTAGCTCATGTTAAACCTGTGGACCTGGGAGCCTGTCTCGTGCCATCTGAGTCCTGGCTGGCCGCCTGCTCCCCTCCCCCATCTCCACTCCCACCCCCATCCCCACTGCATCACCTGGCTCATAGCAGCATATACTAGTACAGTATATGAGCTGCAGGACACCCTCCACTGTCTCAATACCTAGCCGAGGGAGTCTCCCTTCAAGAGCGAGCCATGATTTATCAGGGCAGATGGACATATGATACCAAAGGTAAACCTATCAAGTGTTTTTGCAAAGCACTTGCTATGACTCACAGCAAGAGATAAAAGAAGGTCCCTTCCCTGGAAAGTCACCATCTTTCTGTGGATTAAGACACTCTCAAAAAGAGAGAGAAAAACCCTCAAGGTCAAAGGCAGTGTCCTATGACTCAAAGGGATGTTCAGACTGTGGGAGAGACATAGCTGGACTGGTCCCTGCAAGCAAAGGGGCCCACAGAAGCAGGCAGGGTGGTCCAGCTACAGAGTCTACTTGGGATGTTCAAGATTTCAGTGGTGGGGAGTCAGTCGGGGGTCCCAAACCAGGAAAGTGGGGTGAGGAATAAGAAGAACTATTAACAGCCCTTAGAGGGCCAGGCAGAATGCAGAGCCCTTGACATACGTGACCTCCTCACTTCATCCTCACAACACCCGCATTCGGGAGGAGCAGAGAGGTGATGGAGCCTGTCCCAGGCTGCCCAGCTAGAGGAGGAGCCTGGGGTTGGAGCCCTGCAGTCTGGCTCCAGGGCCCACATGCCTGACCACTCAGCTGTGTTCCCATTCCCAAGTGGAAAGAAATATAGCTGGGCAAGTCCAGCATGGATTTGGAATCGGCTCAGATTCCACTGTGGCTGCTACCTGGTGGGACAGGAAGGGGAGTGGGCCCTGGGGCTGGCCCTCCAGGTGGGGCCTGAGCTGAGTAGGGTGTGACGTGGGGAGTGTGGATTTTTCTGCAGCTTGTGGAGAGCTGCCGGGGTTTCTGACCAAGCAGCAGGGGAGTCCCAGGCCCACAGGCTGAGGGAGATGAAGCTGGTCCTGCTGTACAGGGTGCTCCAGGGTGGACAGCCATGCAGGGCACTTCTGCATGGCTCCATCACCTCTCTGCTCCTCCTGAATGTGGGTGTTGTGAAGATTAAGTGAGGAGGTCACGTATGTCAAGGGCTCTGCATTCTGTCTGGCCCTCTAAGGGCTCTTAGTAGGAGTCCTTCTTATTCCTCACCCCACTTTCCTGGTTTGGGGCCCCCAACTGACTCCCCACCACTGAAATCTTGAACATCCCAAGTAGACTCTGTAGCTGGACTGCCCCGCCTGCTTCTGTGGGCCCCTTTGCTTCCAGGGACCAGGGGCAGGGGTAAAGGAAAGCACCCAGGAGCTGGGAGAGGATGTCAAGATAAAGGAGAGGAAGGGACCTCCGCAAAGCTCCACTGGACCCTCCCCCAGGGCACAGGCATCACTCCAGCCACTGGCCAGCAGAGTGACTTTGGACAAGTGGCTTTGCCTCTCTGGTCGTCCGTAGATTGAGGAGACTGTGGGGATCAAATGAGGCCATGATTGTCACACGGAGCCTCGAGAGCCATGAGCACTGTTCTAATAGGAGGTGACACTCCTGTGCCTAATGCCATTTCTTCCCCTCCATCTGTTTGGTGGCTGATTGCCCCACCATCTATTTTGAATGTCCCTGTAGGCTTTTACTAGCATTTTTTTTTTTTTAGCAAGTGACCTCACATCATTTGTGGATGTAGCCGGGACCACAAATTATAGAGAAATAAATGAAGGTACTCTCAGCCCACGCCTTTGCACTCCCATTCGGTCACTGCCTCTGTTGCAGACCCACTTGCCTCCTTAGCTGCAGCCTCTTCCTGTCTCCCTCCTGTGGCCTGAGGCCCAGCCCAGACCTCCATCCCCTTGGCAGAGTATTAGCCAGTCCTGCAAGTAGTCCACTGCATTCTTGGTCACTCCCTGTTGCTTGACATCTCTGTGCCCTGCCCCATATATTGCCCCTCCCCAAATGAGAGTGCATGGAAAGAAGGAAATGGAAGGCTCAGGTGTGACGTCACCAATTCCATCCCTGGAAGAGATCCGGGGCCCAAGGAGACCAGATTCAGCCCAGGTTGGGCTGGGACGCCTGAGAGAAAAAAGAGAGGCCAGTGACCAAAGCAGAGAAGCCAGCAAAGGGTTTTGAAGCATTTTTGACAAAGATATCAGGGCAGATGTCCAGTGGGCAGTTGAAGATACGATTGGAAGTAGAGGAAGATCTTTCTGGGCTGTAGGTACAGGCCTGGGTGTCATCTCCATAGAGGCTTATATTTAAAGTGGATGTTTCTGCTATTTTGGTCTCGGTTGACTTGACTAATGTTGGAAATTAGCTGTTGCTAAACATTCATCATGCTATAAATAATCTTAAATATATTACATTTATTCATTGACAAATATACTAAATAAGTATGTGCCATGCACTGGGCTAGGTACTGAGCTTTGGAGATCAATAAAACAGACATGGTCACAGCCCCCTGGAGCTGGTGGGAAGTGGCGGGGGTGTGGGGTGTGAGAGGGGGGACAAGGAGCAGATGCAATTATACAAATACTGGTTTAGCTATAATTTTGGAGAATGAAGAAGAAAGAATGTGGTGCTCTATCTGAGGGACTTAACTTGGTCTGGGGGTAAAGGAATGTTTCCCTGATGAAGCTGAGATTTAAAGAATAAGCAGGAGTCGGAAGTAGGGGGAAAAGCATGCTACAAGATGGAACAGCACCTGTGAGGGCCCTGAGGAAGGAAGGAGCTTGAGATGAGGGGGAAATGGAACCAGGCCTATGTGGTTGCCATGTACTGAGCAAGGGGAGATTGTCAATGACCTTGGCCACATCATGGATCTTTGAGACCATGATAAGGATTTTAGATTTCATTGTAGGAGCATTGGAGACTCATTGAGGGGTTTTGATGAGGTGTGACATGATTGGGTCTGTGCTTTAGAAAGATCCCTCTGGCTTTGTGTGGAGAAGATTGGGGGAGGGAGAGGGAGAACACCGGACTAAAGACACATCTCAGTCTGATCCCTGAACCAGAGTCATGTTGGTTTAATTCACTGAGCAATAGTGCTTGCTCCCTACGCCTTCTCCACACCACTTCCTCTACCTTCATTTTCCATTTCAGGGAAAGTCACTATCTTCTATCCAATGGTCCTAACCAGAAGCTTGGAGTCCCCAGGACTCTATTCTCTCTCTCACCCCTACAAACATTCCCCCTCTATGTCCTGCCCTTTCATCCCTCCTCTCCATCTCCATGGCCACCTTCCATCCCCAAGACAGGCCACATTCTCTCCCTCCTCAGGTACTGCCACAGCCCCCTGAGGCCACCCTACTCCCAACCACCTTCTTACCAGGGCAACTCACACACATCCTTCACAATTCCCAACAGGGCCACAAGCCTGTCATCACCTGGCCCTGTCTGTCTCTGGAGCCTAGACTCCTGCCCCTGTTCACCCCTCCCTGTCCACCCCATAATCACCTCCATTCCTCCAGAGCTGCTAAACCAATGCTATGCTCTTTCTTACCTCTTAGCTTTGCATATGTTGTTCCCTCTGCCCAGAACATTTCCACTCAGCTTCACCTGGCTAGCTCTTCCTATTTCAAATCTCAGCTTGTGTCATTTATTTGTTTCTTATTAATTTGAAAAATATTTGTTGACCTTTGAAATGTACAAAGCACTGTGCTAGGTGCTGAGGGTCCAGTGGGAATAAGATAGGCATGGTCCCTGCCCTCACAGAGCTTACAGCCTGGCTGCGGTGTAGATCCATGTGTCTGCTCTATGCTTGCACAGCTCCCATTTTTCTACATTGTGGAGCATATTGTTACTGTGGGTTGTTTCTCTTCCCAGTCTGCAAGTTTGATAGGGACACAGGTCAAAGAACCTAGTATAGTTCTGGGCACATAGTAAGTCTTCGTGCGCCACGGAGATAGAGATGACTAAGATACAGTTCTTGCCCTGAGTGGATGAACATAAAGTGGATGAACAGTTAGAGCAGCAATTTCAACCTTTTCCATCTCGTGGCACACATAAACTAACTACTGAAATTCTATGACACAAGAAAAAAATTTTTTTGCCAATTTAACAAAAATAGGCATAATTTTGATTGATTTATAATAATAATAGTAATTACCTACCCTTTTTGCTCCAAAGTGACTTTAAAAAAAAAAAATCAGGTATCCTTGTATACATATACTTGTATACAAGGATTTCTGGCACCAAGAATTAACCAATCAGACACAGCCTTATTATGTGATGTGACCAATAAGATGCGACTCTATAATATGACCTACATACTTACAGTTCAAGACAGGGCAATCATACTGGATGGCTATTATTGTGTTGGCTGTTGTCAGTTTTGTATTTGACAAGCTAAGGGAAAAGAGGTCAGTGCCCTGACTAAATAGTTGGGTATTGCATGTTTTTTAAATTTTTGCAGCACACTGGTTGAAAATTGCTGAGAGAGGAACTCACCTATGAAGCATGGCTGGGAAAGCATTTCTGCCAGCATGCTGGATGCTTTTCTGCCCAGACCCTGGCACCCAGGGCACCATCACTATCCCTCACTGGCCTCCAGCGCTGCCCTGCCCACTACCCACTTAAGCAGAGCTGAAAGCCAAGAGACCCGTTTTCCTCCTGGGCTAATTCAGGGGCACTGCTTTTCCACGAGAAATGTTAATTAGAAAAAAATGTTAATTAGCCCGAGTGTTAATCCATCCAGGCAGGTGAGTCAGCCCTCCTGCCTGCCACTCACTCCCTCTCTCCCAGCCACCCTGTGGAATTTGACTTTTCCTGACACTTGGGACAAAACACAGCCCAGGGCCTGCTGCTGAAGGAGAAGGAAAGAAAAAAAGCCAATGGGGAGAGGAGATGGTGTCCATTCACTAAACACAAAACCACCTTTATTCCTGTCCAGCCCCACGCCGCTACTGCTGGGTAACAGGACCAGGGGCACCAGTGCCACAGTGAACACTGGGTCTTGTTGACTTCCCTCTGGGATCTGCCGCATCTGGTTCTCTGCCTGTGTCCCTGCTTCTCATGGCTGGGGCTGCTCCGAAGCTGGTCAGCCATCCTCCCACCAAGTATTGTCCAGGGACCTACGTAGAGCCCCCTGGGCACTCTGAGGCCAGCCTGAGCTGCCTGAGCCTGAGTTTCTGCTCCTGTGAATAAAAATGAGAATGCCCACCTGGTGGGTCCTGATAAGCACTCATAGAGGTTACATACAAGCAGGCTCAGTGCATATCACCAAGCACCTGTGTCCTCCCTTCGCCCTTCATCTGCCCCTGCTGATGCTCAACTCTCCCCTGCAGGTTCCGGCCCTCCCAGTTGCCCACCTGTCCCCTGAAGAATGAGTAGCAGAATTATGCCCTGTCCTGCCCTCACACAGAGGCCTGAGGGACTCCTGTGGGCAGCCCCAAGCCTTTCATGCCAACCTCACCCTGCCAGCCACTCCAAAGCTGGCCTTAGGAGCCTTCACCATCACTAAACCAGAATCTCTGCCCACCCCCTCTTCAATGGCCAGTCTCAGGACCAAAGTCTTCCCATACCCCACCCCCATCAGTCTGCCAAAGCTTCTTTCCACTCTTCTATTGGTCTGTCAACTCAGGGGTTTTTGCCTTGGTTCTCAGCCTTCCATCCACCTAGAGTTTCCAACCTTGGTCATTGATGGGGTCTTTGTTCCCACCTGCTTGTAGCCGTCCTTCCCTGGACTGCCCTTTGTCTCTTTATCTCGGAATCTGCCTCTCCAAAGAGAGCTATCACGGAGGGGAGAGAATAGTGTGCAGCTTATGACTCAGTGATGTGAGCTCTAAGTCTAGCTTCCCCCTTAATAACCATGAGGCCTTGAGCAAGTCCTTTTATCTCTTTGGGGAAATACTTGCTTTACAAGGTTAATGGGAGAATGAAGTATGAGAACCCCTACAATGAGTGACCAAATTATTATGATCTCTGAAAGCATAATAATCTAGCCACTCAGTATACAGTGGTACCTCGAGATACGAGTTTAATTCGTTCCGTAACCTTGAGGCATGGGAAACTATGAGACGCTCGAGTCCCAGTAAACTGGTGGGTTGTGTGCAGCCAGCCGATCTGTATGTTAGGGCACTCGTATCTCGAGGTACCACTGTATATGAATTTGTGCATGGGTACGGTCCAGCCAGTCTGGCCAGGGGAAGGGGACATGGGCGGTTGGCACGCCTGCCTGCTAATCCAACTCCTGGTCAAGGGGACAATTTGCATATTAGCCTTTTATTATATAGGATATACAGTGAGACACCAGAGTTCATAATAATCTGGCCACTTAGTGTATATGGTGCTTATCACAGTATCTAGTACAGCATGCCATGATGGTAGCTAACACATATAGTATTCTCAGCAAGTTAACTCAACTCGTGTCCACCCTATGAGAGGGGTGCTGATATACTCTCATTTTCCAGACAGTGAAACCAAGCACAGAGCAATTATATAAGTTGCCCAAAGCTACACAGCGAGAGTATGGAGCCACTTATTCAAACCCAGGGAGGCTGGCTTGAGAGTCTGCTCCTCACTGCATCTCCCCTTTATGTGGAAGCCATCGTCTCCATCTGGATGCTGTTTCAATGGCCAGATGTCCTGATGCCAAGGTTGTCTGCCAGGCTTCTGAACTGGACGTTGAATTCCTCCCTGCCCCACCCCACACCCTCCATCCACAAACCAAAGCCCCTGCAACTGAGGCCTGCCTGTCTGTGTGTGAGGGGGAAGCGTGTGCAGCCTCACATGCCTGTGGGTGCTGCGTGTACCATGTGTGCAGATGCTGGGTGGGAGCAAGCCAGAGAGGCCACTGGAGGAAAGTCAGACAAAGAGATGTTGCTGCCAAATCCCTCTCATCTCTGGGTGGAGGGGGGATGAGAGAGGGAGAGGAAGGAGGGAGGGGGAGAGAGAGACAGAGAAAGAGGGAGAGAGGGAAGAAAGAGAGAGAGAGAGAGAGAGAGAGGTGTGGGTCGGGGGTGGGGGTGGAGGGCAGGTATGGGTTTGTCTACAGCTCCATGTTGGGTTTTTGAGAGAAACTGATTTTTAGAATGTGTGCAGAAGACAGAAGACAGGCTGCCTCCTGGTGTGTGAGAGGAGCGTGGCTGTGTGCACAAGGAGCATGTGTGTGTGTGTCTGAGTGGGTTTGTGCATGTGCACCTGTGAGCGTACTGGCTCCATCAGCTGTGACAGCCTCACCCCAGGCCAAATGGAACAGGCAAGCGGAGCTTCATTGTGGCCCTCCAATGCCTTTGGAGGCAGGGAGGACAAAAGGTGGGGGGAGGAGAGGCTGCTGGAAGGAGAAGAAAAGGCGGCGAGCTCACTTGCTGGGAGAGTTGGCACATTGGTCGCCTTCCACCACCAGCCTAACCATCCCCAAAGCCATCCCATCTGGCAGAACAGCAACCACAGAGCAGATCTCGGAGCAGCGCCCAGGAACAAGGCCGGGGCCCACGCACAGGCACCGATAGTTTATCGACTAAGTAATAGTTCGGAAGTGACTGTAGTTGGACCATCAACAAAGCAATTTTCCTCCTCTTCTGCTTTTCCCCTGGGCCTCCCGACCAAGCGGAGGCCAGCCCTGCCTGGCTGCCAGGGCATGCTGTCCACAGACCCAACATCCCCGTGCCCCGTGACCATCCTTAGATTCACCTGGGTGGCGGTCCTGCCCTGGGATTTGGGTGGGGGGACACTCTTGAAAGGATAGACACAGTGCCTGGAGAGAATACAGCCTAGACAGCCCTCTCTCCCTGCCCCGCCCCGGCCATGGAGCCGGGCTCCTGCTGGCCTTTCAGTTCAGGCAAGCATGGAGAAGTCAGGAGCATGCAGGCAGGAGGCCACACCAGATGCCAAAGCCAAAGCAAACTAGCGTCAGCAGTCGGGTGGGTGGTAGCTCACTGGGCCTTCACTTTCCTCACCCTCGCAATGGGCGCAGTCTCAGGCAACTACCGGGAGGCACCACTTGCCCCTCACCTAACACATGGCAGGAGCTCATAGAGCCGGATGGCTGCATTAGAAGGAAAGGGTTCAACCTCATTTTGCCAAAAAGGAGGCACTGTCGGCCCCCAGAATCTGCTTGGTAAGCACCAGAGAATGGGGACCCAGGCGGGGCGGGGGGGGGGGGGGGGGGGGGGGGGGGAATGCCTGGTGTATGAAAAGTGCTCAGTGAGTATCTGCAGAGAGCAGCATGCCCAGAAAGCTGATGTGCACAGGTGAGAGAAGACACGGGGCCTAGGGAAGGGCTCAGGTAGGTACCTTCTGGGCATCTGAGAAGCAGAGCATCGCTAAGGCCAGGACCAGGGCAGCTTTCACACAGGAGTTACCTTTTAAAATGAGTCTCGAGGCCAGTGGGCATTTGCTGGAAGGCGGGGGTATAATGGAAACAGAATCCCAGGCAATGGAAACCTTTCCAAAGGCACCGAGGCTGAGCTGCTACTAACAAACCCTTTCCCACTGGTTCTCGTGCGCTGTTCTAAGTGCATCATGTGCTCACTCGTCAATGCCCTTTGGGTATATGCTCTCATTTGCCCATTTTACAGGTATGGGAACTGGGACATAAAGAGTTAGTCTCTGACCTGCAACCGTAAAAGGAACAGCGTAGGAGGACTGAGTGTCATTCTGAGGCGTTTAAACCAGGAAAGATCAGCCTAAGTTCTGAATGGAGCTCTCCGGTGGCCCACACAGAGGGTGGCTCAGAGGAGGCGGAGCTGGGGGGGGGGGTGTTGCAAGTTCCAGAGGACAGCCTCCGCAGGCACCGGCTTCTGCAGGTGCCTCAGCTGTGTGAGCATGCATGCTGAGTGCAGCGCTCCCGCCTGGCGTTGCCCCCTTCAGGCACTCTTGCTGCACCAGCCCTGGGAGCAGAATCGATGTGCCCCCTGCACAGATGAGGACAAGGAGCTTCTGGGAGCCTGGATTGGAATCCAGCAGAGACTGGACTCAGGTCCTGTAACACTACATTTTCTGGTCTACACAGCCATCTCCCTGCCTAAGCTGTTCCCTGTAAGGTACTCTATCTGCCACGCACATGACAATCCCAGTAAGTGTGTGTCAAATGAGTGAATGAATGAAGGTTTCCAACTTGAGCGCCAGACCTCTGGGTCTATCTAGATAGCCCTCAGGTTGTATGACAATGAGGAGAACTGAGGTCAACACTGAGACGTTTTCTGTATCCGTCCAGGGTGATTCCTGGTATATGGAGACAGAAGGGAGCTGGGTCATGAATGAGACAGAGCAGGAAACAGGGGACCCCCATCCTGGTGGCTGGACTCACACCGTCTGCCACCAGAATCCTGGGTTAGGCCAGAGGACCCAGCTCACCACCTCCTCTGACTCCCAGGCTAGAGAGGAAGACACCCCCATATGGAAATGCCAGCCCAGGCTTGAGGGGGGACAAGGAGCTGCTCTGAGAAAGCCCTGGGCCCTTTGAATGAGGCAAACCTACTAGAGAGTGAAGGCACAAAGCAGCCTGAATCCTAGAGATCTGGGGGAATCTCGCTCCTCCAGGACTGCTGTTCCGGAGGAAGCAGGGCTGGCTTGCAAACACATCTCTGAGATAATGTGAATGATGGAAGTGCTCTTTCCGAAGTATTTTTAAAGCCAGATCATATATGTGAGAGAGTGAGGATGACAGATGGATGGGGTAGTCAGTGGAGTATTTTTAATCCTGGAGTCGGGATTACGTAATGATGGGAAGAGGAAAGCGAAGGCAGGTGGTGAGTCATCTGGAGTGAAGTCAGGAACAAGTCTCGCCCGAACCTCTCTTCCCACTCCACCAGCATCTGCAGGTGCGCAACCCCCCCCCACCACAACCCCCGGGGCCACATCAAAGAGCCACGGGCAGTGGGCCCAGGGGTGGTAAGGAACCACCGTGAAGGCTGTCGCGGCTATGAGGTGGGCTCGCAGGGTTAGGGACAGTGGAAAGGAAGGCAGGACCCAACTGGCCCACTCACAAGGCTTAGTCTTGGAAACACTTGTCAATTTCCAGGAAATTGGAAAAGGCCTTGGAGATATTTTTCAAGTGAGTTCTTGGCTCTGCACTGCAGACTCCCTGTCATCTTTGCCTTCCTGTAATTTGCTGAAATGGGGAACTGCGAAGGCTCCATCTGATGTCGCCGCCGCCACCGCCTGGGAGATACTCTCTGAAGGGCTGCCGTGAGGGCTGACAGCAGAAGGGCTCTTCTCCCGGCCTGCGGAGCACTTGCCACAAGCCAGCAGGCCTGTGGGAAAGCAAGAGGCTCTACACAGGGTCCTAGGAAGTAACCCTAGGGGAGGGCAGGAGACTGTGGTATCTACCCTTGGGGAACTCTCAGAAGAGCACAGTATGGTTTACTGAGTGATTTATGCAGGCCAGATACTGTGCAGGACACGGCGCTCAGCTACCACAGCTGCTACTGACAAATTCATCAGGGTTCCCAGAAGCTCTGTGTCCTCATTTAATCCATTCACCACCCTCCAAGATAAAGGCTACCCATTCCCATTTTACAGAGGTGAAAACTGAGACCCCCAAGGTCAGTGGTTTAACTAGACTTCAACCCAGTCTGTGTGATTCATGCTTTCAACCCCGACAGTTTGGAACCTCACCCACAGGTTTCATAGCTCCAAGTCTGCCCTTCCCCAGGGTTTGGGACCCTGCAGTATATTTGACTGAAGTCAACAAGAGT
Source organism: Lasiurus cinereus (assembly GCA_011751065.1). Taxonomy (NCBI): domain Eukaryota; kingdom Metazoa; phylum Chordata; class Mammalia; order Chiroptera; family Vespertilionidae; genus Lasiurus; species Lasiurus cinereus. The sequence goes on from JAAGEH010000030.1 coordinate 7,187,316, forward strand.
TGTAGGTCCAGAGAGATAGCTATAGCTCTAATAACAACATCATCTGTCTATGATTCAGCCCACAGCAGACAAGAACCTGCCCAGAAAGCGTCCCCCACATCACAACTCAGCCAGGGGTGCACCAGCTGCAGGCCTGCCCAGGGCTGCTCTTCAGAGCTCTTGGTCAAAGCAGCATGGCAGGGAGGGAGGAGATGACTAATCAACTCAGAGGCAGCTCATTTGTCTTATTGGAGTGAGGGGGAGATACCAATGTTTGCTTACAAGCAAAGGCATACTCTCTCTTTGCTATTTGAGGATTCAGGAGAGCAGTCCAGCAGCAGGCTGCACCTGAGGCAGGCCTGAGTGGAGTGGCCTAGTTTCTGCACTGGCCCAGGCTGCCCTCCAACCCCATCTCACACCTCTGGGAGAGGAGACAGATGCAGACCATGAGGGAAATGCCAGGTGAGACAGAGAGCATGAGAAAGGTTCCAGAGTTAGGGAGAACATGAAACCATGTCAGAGAGACAGCAAGCCCAGACAGTTAAGACAGAGTGACAGATCATGAGAGTCATGAAGCTCTAGACAGACAAATAAAAATGGAAGCAGAGACCCTAAGACATAGAGCCTAATCAATGAATAAATATTGATGGATTCCCGTATGTGCCAGGCCCTGTCCTAGGCACTGAGGAGATAAACCGTAAGACAAAGCTCTGCTCTCACAGGTCCTTCTGTCTAGTGGAGTGATGGAGAGGGTCAGAGAGGCACACAGTGTGCCAGCACCCCCCAAAATGACCATTTCGGGTGACAACATGAAAATAAAATGGGGCAAGGGGATAGAAAAACTGAGACCAGGGAGACTGAGCTAACGGGAAAGAGGCAGGAAATGTCATAGCTGAACCATCAGTAGACCAAGGAGGGTGGTTGGGGTGGGGGGGAAGAGAAAGAGAGAGAGAGACTATTGTCATCGTCGATTATGAAATTGGGTTTTCAAAGTTGCTCCACGATCTATGAACTCCAACCTTTTTATCCCTTCTCATTATTATTCTTATTATCCTCCCTGATGGGCCCTAAAGTTTGAAAGTTATTTTTCTACCAAACAATCTGCATTTCATAGGTAACAATTAATTTGCTTTCCCATTTATTACTCTTCAAAGACGCCTGTAACTGGCGGTCAGGGCTTCAGAGCAGTGGGGTATGCTCGCGCTGCCATGCTCAGCTGTGGTACTTCCAGGCAAAAGCAAAGACGTCTGCCCTTTGAGCTTTGATGGGCCTTGGGCTGCCTGATCACAGGGAAGTGCATCCTTTGTGTTGAGTTGGGATGGATGTTGACAACAATTCAAAGGACACAAAGAGAGGCCTTGCTGTCTTCACAGACTCTTGTGCATACAAGGGCCCGGTTTTCAAAGACAGTTCCTTCACCTACCAGGCACTGGGCTACCTGACTCCACCGAGGTCCTGGTTATGTGGATTTCCTCCTTGGGAGTGCAAGGCCAGCTGAAATGAATGCACAGCATCTACCTGAGTAGCCTTTTTACATGCAAATCATAACTATTAAAATAAGTGTGGTGAAGCCTGGGGTGGGACAGAGGCTAGGACGAGGGGGACAGGAAAGGAGAGGAGGACATCTGTAATACTGTCAAAAATAACAAATAACAGTATCCACTTAGCCCTCTAGCTACTGTCCTAGTTTCTCACCTTCCTCCATGGGTATGCCTGTCCAGGGAGAGTAGTACTTTTTTTTCCAACATTCTATACCTTGACTCATTACTCTTTTATTCTCAAACAATTCTTTGAATGTCCTCCATTGTCTTCCAAATTGCTAGGCCCATGACTTTTTTAGACTCAAGTCTCTTTAGCATTTAGCATTGTGGATACTGCCTTCCCAGATCCAGAAAACTTTGAATTGTCTGGTGTGTTTGGTACCCATAGGCGCAGTCTCAGGCCTCCTGGAATGTGGTAGGCATTCACCAAGGCATTATTCACTTCTCCTGTCCCCTGCCCTCTCACACCAGGCTCTCTCACTGAGCACCAGCAAGGTTGGAACAGACACAATGGCCCAATCAGCACTCCATTACTGTTCTCCCGCACATGCACTTACTCTCTCCTTCCCTCACTTTGAAAAGTTTATGCTCCATCCTTCATTTCTGCCTATTAAGGTCTCACCAACCTTTAAAACTTACTTTCTGCCCATCCCCTATTTCAGAGAGCCAATTAGATAACACATGTAAGCTCTCAGAGGTCTCTCAAAACCATCAGGAATAGAGAGGTAGACCTAAATCCCAGAGGATTCCAAGAAAACAAACATAGACAGTATATCTTCCAAGCAAGTGTGCAAATGAGAGGAAAAGACCAAACTAGAAAACAGAAACATACTCTTCGACAGCAAGGGCCAGACCTCAGTGTTCCAGTTATCAGTCTCAGTGCAGGAGTGGGTACCATGTGAGTGAAAGGCACGGACAGGGTCAGGGTGCACAATTCCTAACTGCTACCTGTGGATATGGCCTCCCCATCATCATGTTCAAAAGACTCTCTCTCTCTCTCTCTCTCTCTCTCTCTCTCTCTCTCTCTCTCTCGGTCTCTCTCTCCTTTTCCCATGCACTGTCTATGTCTTATCACCACTCACATTTCACTTATCATTCCTTTTTGTGCACAAGTGCTACTTTTCTATTGAGAGCATGAAATTTCACAAATAGTGGTCACATTATCTCCCCAACTGTATATTAAAGTTAGGAGGAAATTCTATTTGAAGAAAGACTTAAATAAATGCAGTATCAAGAGACAGATGTACACTGAGTGGCCAGATTATTATGCATTCAGTGAATCATAATAATCTGGCCACTCAATGTATTCCCTTCTCATTTTCAACATTACTTATAACTAATTTCTATTTGGAAATCTTGGGTTCATTTATTTATTCAACAAACATTTACTGGATGCTTATGATATTCCAGGCACCATACTAAGAGCCTGGGTTCCACAAGAAGCAAGATATGGCCCCTGCCCTCTTGGAGCCTGTAGTAAAGACAGAACGACAGGTAAACAAATAGTTACAAGGCAAGGTGATAGGCATTGAAATAGTGCGTGGTGAATGTGTAGGAAATACATAGTAAGGGGAAAAAGCATTCGAAGGAGGAGGGAAAAGCAAGAGTAAATACCTTCCCTAAATCCTAAAGGATATGAGATAGTTGGGAAAAGGTAGGAGAGAAAGACAGAATTTCAATCAGAATGATTAACCCAGAGAAAAGGAGAACATGACACAAAACTAATGGAGTGGCAGGTTGCTCAGAATGTGTAAGAATAAATGAGGAGTGGGATAGGTAGGGGAGAGATGAGAGGTGTAGCTGGCTAGCAAGGGGACCTGGAGTAAGATCATGTATTCAATACTAGGGAGTGTATAGCATGTACCCTTATGTTATGTTAAGTCTGCCTATCCCTTTAAGGAGATTTAAGCAGGGGATGGTATGGCAGGATTGGAGTGATGAGTAGGATCCATCTGGCCAATGTGAAAACAATTGAGGAAGATTTGCAGTGGTTCAGGTGAGACACAATAAAGGTTTGAGTGAAGGCAGGGGAAAAAATGGACAAATTAAAAAGTTATTGAGTAGAAAGAGTCTATAAGCTTCAAAGACTGACTGGGTTGTAAATATTCTTTGAACACATCCTTATGTCAGCAGCCGGCCTGGGATGTGTTTGCTGTTGCCTTGGGCTCTGGCTTTCAGGGCTCATAATAAACTCACCTCTACCTGAGGGCCTGTCTAGCAACTCATGGATTGGCCAGCCTTTACATGCAGACACACTGAAACTAATGTCTGCTTGCTCTTGGTTTTATTGGAATTGGGTGTCACTCCTGCCTCCTCGTTTCTCCAGTTAGGTCCAGATCAAATTCCATAGTCCAAAAAGAAAACTTCTGTAGCTATCCATCCCCACCTGCTTCCATCTTTCATTATTGCCTTCCTTCTCTTCCCATTGCTTCAAAGAATACTATTGACACATATGGCTATTTGTACCTAATTACCTCCTTTCCTTGACTGTTTTTGCCCAATCAGGATCAAAGTTTACTTTGGTTGCCAAGGGGAATCATGCTATTAGGTGTTTTTTTTATTATTATTATTCTATCTTTGAAGCTCACCACGATTATTATTTGCATTATATTTTGAAGGGGTACTCATTAACTCCATTGTGCTGGAATAAAGAGTGTTAATGCAAGCTACTCTTGAAGGAAACTTTTTTTCCTCCTGAATATTTTAGAGATATTTTGTAGAATATAATTAATTTTTTAAACATATTTTATTGATTTTTTACAGAGAGGAAGGGAGAGGGATAGAGAGTTAGAAACATCAATGAGAGAGACATTGATAAGCTGCCTCATGCACGCCCCCTATTGGGGACGTGCCCACAACCAAGGTACATGCCCTTGACCAGAATCGAACCTGGGACCTTTCAGTCCACAAACCGACGCTCTATCCACTGAGCCAAACCGGTTTCGGCACATAATTAATTTTTAAAGAAAATTACACAATTTTTTTACGATAACCAAAAATAGATTGAAGGGGGAGAGGGAGGGAAGAAAACAGAGAGAGGGGGGGAGAAAAAGAGAAAGAGAGAGAGAGAGAGAGAGGCAGAGATATAGAGAGAAAGAATATGACAGAGATGGAGATAGAGTAGGCATAGATTACTTTCTATCAGAGTTTCTGTTTTCTATTGCTATCAAGCAACATTAACCGGTCATCAAAGCCACTTTTTTATACTTTATAAAATATGCCAAGACTCTGTGACAACTGCAGATCAAGGAAGTGGCATCAGCATCAACTGTTGGTCCTATGGTTTTTCTCTCCCAGTTTCAATGCTTACACAGTCCACTATAACTTGAAACTTTCACTTTCTGCCCAATATATGATATGTCTTGTTACCATTAATCAGCATATATCTCAGTCACGTCTAACATGTCATCTACTTTCCTGTTCCCAATGGTAACTTATTATAATTCCCTTTCCACACAGTTCCAAAAATCTCCAGTTTTTTTCATTGTCCCATTGATTAATACCATGTTGATGTTGGTAGTATAGATTTAGGGATAGGGTAGAGGAAATATCTTCCATGAACATACATCAGCACTGATTCAGAACCCTGGACAGCGACAATGAAGCCAGCCTTTCCCCAGAACATTAGGTTTTTGCTTTGGTAGAGAATAGGGATATTTAAACAGTACCAATGATGGCTGCTGGAGGAGGGGTTTAAAAGACATTCTGCCTGCAACCGGTTTGGCACAGTGGATAGAGCTTTGGCCTTCGGACTGAAGGGTCCCAGGTTCGATTCCGGTCAAGGGCTTGTATCTTGGTTGCAGGCACATCCCCAGTAGGTGGCGTGAAGGAGGCGGCTGATCAATGTCTCTCTCTCATTGATCTTTCTAACTCTCTATCCTTCTCCCTTCCTCTCTGTAAAAAAAATCAATAAAATATATTTAAAAAAAATAAAAGACATTCTGTGGCATCTAAATGTATTGAGAAGTTCATCTTCTATATCTGGTTGCATTGACTCTGCACTTCTGCAAAGTTAACGGTGTTTGCTCTGGGCCAGGTCAAATAGATCTTAGATTCTAAGCCATGTTTATCTGACTCCTACACCATGATATTAACCAAAATATATAGGTTCTGTGTCTGAGCTGGGGTTCCTTATCATGAAGAAGTCAGCATCACCAATTTATGGGGTTTCCCATTTTGGAAATTTCTCAGATTCTGATCTTATATTCTACACCAACCCTGAAAATTTGTCTCAAAGTAAAAAGGGCTAAACAAAAAGAATAAAAGAGAAGCAAATCATTTTAAAAGAAAAAAACCAACCCCTCACCTCAATACAGCCGTTTTTCACTTCTGTATATTATCTTCCAGCCCTTGATGACACACTGACATATTTTCTATCATTACAATAGAAGCAATTGTAGTATTTTCACTTAGTGTCTTATTATAAACCTTTCCCCGAGTTGCTATACAGTCTCTATAATGATCACTTTTAATGTCTGTATAATGTTCTAACAAATGGATACACCATGATTTACTAAACAACCCCCTAATTGTGGAACATTAGGGTTATATCCAGTTTTTTTTTTATTTCCTAGATTGTGCTATGTTAAGCATTTTTATGTGAAAATCACATGGGGTGATTGAAAGAGCACGAACATGGAGTCAGACTGACTAGTTAAAACTCATCTCTGCAGTTTATCGCCAACGAATTGAAAGAGTCTTCAAAAGTTTTATTTGGGGGGTGGGGTATGGACATTGCCAGAGCAGTGGGGATAAGGATTAGTGGGGAAGAGGCAGGCAACCCATAGAGACATGCAGATGGAGATAGGAGCTACTGATAATAAACTTCCACGACTTTACATTACCTCCTCAAGTCCAGGGCTGAGCAAAAGCAGTTCACTCTGAAGTAGGTACATGAAGGGATTATTTCTCCTTTGGTTAAATACTCTGAACCCAGGGCCTGAACTAGGCAATATATAAATGTGAATCCAGCTCCCTTCCCAATTCCTCTAGGCTACAGAGCCTGGGATTAAGACCCTGGAGCCACTTCTCTGCTCTCAATCAACTTTCTCTGGGCTCTCTCTTCCTGCAAGCCCTGGGGCACATCTTGCTTCCTCCCTCTTATGGAGCCACCTATGAATCCTGCTAACAGCTACAGATAGAACCCAATCTCCTCAGCTCTTCTCCCCGAGGACAGTCTCATAGGCTTCTTTATTATAATCTTTTCTACTACTCCCCAGGGGCAGATAAGCTAGCATATTTCTGGAATATTCTATGATTGTAATCATCATTCTTAAACCTGGCATTTAGAAGACCCCCATGGATCCCTCTTGACTGTGAACCTATCTGTCTCCAGCCCCAAGCCTGAAGATTCATCTAGAGAAGGCCATTAAATAGGTCAGAACCAGTTCAAGTATTTCAAACTTTAGAGGTTAATTCTGTTCCAAGGCACCTCCCGACTGACCAACTTCAACAGGGCACCACTTCCCCACATCTCTGTAATAAAGGGAAAACATCCTCTCACATCCAGTTCTAAATCTCCATGGTCAACACTACTAGAGGTACAGAGTAGGGGAAGAGGTGGAAAGAGAATAGGAGCCTGGGACCAAACCTGCCCATCAGATTTTTTTTAGAAAGCACCCTATCCCCAGCATGTCCATGTAAATGCAGTGCAAGGCCAAACTGCTAGGCTGAGCTCTCACCGTGCTGGGGAGTAGGGATGCCTTGTCAGGGGAAATTTGCTGACCAGCCCCTTATCCTTGACTGTCAGGGCTGATCAACATCAGGGCAGTTAATGGGAAACACAAAACCTATTTAAAAGCTACATTTACCACTTGGCTGGTTCCATTACAGTGTGTAATATCCAGGTGTCACACTTCCTCTTAAAGTGTCTGTCTCAATGCTTCCTCGAGCTTCCAGGGTTAGGAAGTCACTGCCAAGAGCCACTTGAGGAAGATTCTTCCCTCTGCCCACCTGCATCCTCACAGCAGACTTCTTTGTGGGGTCCCCAGCCCATGGCTCATGTGGAGTGGGGCAAAGTTCTGGAGCTGGACACAACAGTGGGCCACATGGGCACATGGCTATCCTCACTGGACAGAAGTATTCCCTGCTCCCTACTCATGGTGCCCCTTCTATTCCCTCCCAGATCTGAGAATCTAGGTGCCAATGGTGTATAATCTACTAGGTGGGGACCTCAGTTTCCTCAACTCTCTCTTAAAGTCCAAATGAGTAGGAGACTTATCCATAGTTTCTTATCATATGCACAACCTATTATCACCTCTGAATCTCTTCCACTAAGGATCTAAATGGAGACAAAAGAAAAGCCAGGGTTCCATTTTATAAGGCCCACAGCCTTCCCCTCCCAAGTTGTCTACCTACCCCACAAGTCTGCCATTCATGCCGCTCTACCCCGCCCATCAGCACTGAAGTATTTTATATCCCTTATTCCAAAAGCCTTTCACTTGTTTGTTCCTGGCCAACCACGTGCCAGGACTGGGTGTATATAATCTTTACTCTAATGGCTAATTCTGAGACTTTGAAAGGAATCCATTCTGTGATAGCCAAAAGCCACTTTTGTAATTCAGGAAAACATTTTATGAGTATCTAGTATGTGTCAGGGGCTTACTCGGCCTGAGGATACAATAGTGAGCAAAGCTGGAAGTTTAGAAGTAGACACAGGCAGAAACCAAATAATCTCACAAATACCTAAATGCACAGAGTGCCATGTGCTCTAAAGAAGAAGCACAAGGTTCCCAAGAGCAAGTAGCAAGGGTCTTGATCTGGACCTGGGGTCCAGAAAAGCTTAAGGAAGCCTCTGGATGAGAACATTTCTTCTTTGTTCCCAGTGTCTTGTTTGTGGAGTGACTAAGGAGTGTTTCCTGTCACCTGTCTACCACTCTTAATCACCTGCTCCATCACTTCAGCCACAATCAGTCCCCATCTCTAAGACAACCTCAAAGTTCACTTCACCCAAACAAGTGTCAGTCTGGCAGCAGAATCAGTCTGCCTGTCCTTCACTCCTCCCACAAGAGTGGCGTGGGCACCCTTTGCATGAGCCTGAAAAGAAAACTGTTTCTTTCAGATGAGCCAAGGATCCACCTCCCTCCTATTCTGACACTTCCCGCACTCTCCTTCAACAGGCTCAGCAAGCTGACAGTCCCTGGAGGAGGCCTGGAAAGCATGTCAGCTGAGGTTGGTGAGGAGCCCTTCCCTGAGGCTGGGGGTGGAATATGGACTTCCCAATAGCCAAGAGCTACTCCAGAACCAGCCACTTCCAGGGCAAAGAGCAGCTATCTCCCATCCTGCATAAAGCAATCATGTATGCTGGGGAAGTGAGTGGGACCCCTCTCCTAGGAGGTGCTAGAAATGTTTAGAGTAGCTGTATCCTTGCATTGAGTGGATCTCCATAGCACAAAAGGCTAACCTGCCATGTGAGAGCATCTGATGCCCACATATCTGGTCATTCCCAATGGCAACTACCCACACTATCTTGCTCAACAGATATCTCTCCCTCTTGCACACTATTGGGTTACAGTAAAGAGAAGGCTTGCACAGGCTGCAGAGCCTTGCCCACTCCTGAACATCTGCAGACAGGGTGGAGAAGCATGAAACAGGGCACAGGACCAAGTCCAGGCAGCCTTAACTCACTGTGCAACCTCGGAAATGTCCTCCTTTCTACAAGCCTCAGTTTTCCTCTATGAATGAGAGTGGCTTTCTATTGGTTTTCCATGGGCCTAACATTTCCAAAGGCAAAGGGGAGGTGAAGGAGCAAAGCAGCACCTCTTTTATCTACTCTATACATAGAGCTTCCGCAGAAAGGGAGGGTACAGGGAGTTCATCACTAACAGTAATTTTGAAAACCACTGGAGAAATAATCCTTAAGATCCCCAGCTCTGATATTTTATGATTTATGAGTAAATAAAATAATACATATGAAGGAAGCCTGGAACATGATAGGCATGAAATAAACAGGCTCCATTATTACTGTTCTGTTCTACACATGTCGTGGGAGTTCCTAATAAATGCTGAGCTGGATTCAGAGACCAGGCCTACACTATTTCTGATCTTTAAAGCAAAGAACCACACTTGCAGAGACTCAAAAATTATGTTTTGATGGATAAATGCAGGAAGAAAGAAAGGCAGAGAGTGCAGGTAGGAAGTGCAAAGCCAGAATCAGGGCCTAGGAGCCCTCGGGGATCAGACTCCAGGGGAGAAGGAGTGAACTCTCTTCAGGGATCCTCCTTGAAGCCAACACACTGATCACCATGAAGATTGGACCCAACACTTGTCTTTCTGCCAGAGGTAGAATCATCTCCTCTTGCTTGCACCTAACTTAAAAAGCATGGAGTGGGGAGATGACACTGCTTTCACCCCATCTCCCCATTGCTTCCTCACTGCCCATGCTCACTTCCAGGACCTTCCCTGGGCAGCCAAAGGCCAGGTCTCCTTAGGAGAGAGGCCCTGGCACAGCATGCAAGCTGGCGTGCTGATTGAATGGATGCTAGGAATGGGGCAGCCTTCTCAGAGAAGGAAGGTTAGGAAGGCCGGATGGGGAGGTGGAGAGCAGGGGGATGACCATCAGAGCTGAGTTTGAAGAGGTGGGTCTGCCAAGTTGTGGAGGGCGGAGCTGAGGGGAAGAGGTGGCAGGTGGGAGGCTGTTGGAATAGTTCAAGTGAGATAAAGTGAAGGCCTGGCGGATGACAGTGTCAGAGGAAATGGATTAAGAACTAGTCTTGGAGTTCCACGCAAAAGGTGGATTCGTTCATTGGCTCACAAAGCCTAGGAACCTCAGAGCATAAGGTAATCTTCAAGATCCCCTAGTCTGGCTTTCCTAAAATGCCTTCCCTGGGAAACTGGCCCTGTTAAAGAGGCCCCACTGAAAATGAAGGGTAGACCTTGACTGAGAATAAAACCGAGGGAGATTTCTAGATTGTTGGATTCTCAACCTCAGCTGTGTAGTAGACACAACTGAAAAGACTGAAGGGAAAAAACACTTGTGCAGAGGTCCCGCCCTCAGATATTCTGATTGAGTTGGTCTGGAGTGTAGCCTGAGTGTTGGTGTTTTTGAAAGCCCAGTGGTTCCATGTGTCCCATGGTTGAGAACATGATGAAATGGGCTGAGGCTGAAGGAGGAGAGGTGCCTGTCACTTACTATGGGCTTGACTTGAAGTTGACACTCAACATGGGGCATAGAGGGGGCATCTCTCAGGGCCCAGGACCAATGTTCTGGGAGGGGCACATAGGCTAGACCCTGTGGGATGACCCCTAGTTCCCTCAGAGGGGCTCACAGGTCAGGCAGGTGACTGGTCTCTAGAGCCTTTGCCTGTGACCAGGAGGCAGAGACCTGGGCTCTTCCACAGCCCAGGTTTGGAAGAAAGCACACTGACCCTCAAGGTCCCAGCGCACGTGATTTTCAAATGGAGACATTGCCACTCGCCAAGTGGATGGTTTGTAGGGCTAAATGGCTTCATATTTTTTTAGTAGAAGGAACAAAACCGCCGCAGGACACTGCTGCTTTTCCCACTGTAATGGATGGGGCTCACTCTCTTCTGCCGTTAAAGCACAAGCTGTAGCTATTTTTCTTCTTTTAACCAAACACTGCTGAATGTGAAACATCGATTTCTTTTTTTAACTGGGTTTTGAACTGAGAAATGTCTTGATCCCAGAAGTCATTCACCACGAGTGTCATAGTAACTCCCATTGGTGTTACTGTATGGCAGAGGAGGGGTTCAGGGAGCTAATCCCCACTCCCCGGCCTAGCAGTGACCGCCTTAAGGAGAGAGACCTTCCTGCTCTTCTTCAGGAAGGCACATGAGGATATCCCTTGCCTGGTGTATCTGTCAGCTTCTCTCCTGAGAGAGTTCAAGAAGCCCCTCACTGTCCTTCTGACCATGCCCATGCCCTGAGCATATCATGACCGGGACAAGAAGACACCATTAGGTCACTCAGGGCAGCTGCATATAGTTGTGTTAGCTGCCCATTGCACAACTCTACAGATGTGTCCCCATTAGTGCCACCCAGCTATTTCAAATCAGTTCTTGATTAATGTCCCATTACCTGCAGATAAAGTCCAAACTCTGCAGCATGGCTCCCAGGACCCTTCCTGGCTTTCATACCCAGCTAACTCAGGCTTTGCCCCCCTTATCTCTAGCCCTGCACTCATTAGATTTATATCCCTTTCCCAAAGAAGCATGTTTTCTCTGGCCAGGCCTCACCCACATCCGGAGCTCCTGCCTGCAATGTTCCCCTCCATACCCTCTTTACCAACTTAGGTGAACTCTGCACCTTGTTCCGTTCTCAACTAAAACATCACTTCCTCCAGGAAGTCCTCCCTGACTCCCACACCTCATTGGGTCCCTCTGCTATGTGCTCCATTGCATCTTTTACTTCTCTTGGCACCATTGCCACCACATGTAATCGCAATTTATCCTTTTCTGCTAGAGTGCAAACTCCTGAGGGCAGGAACTGTGGCCTCTTCTTTACAATGCTGATCTAGACACTAGAATGTGGCAGGGTCTCAACTAATTTGTTCTTGATGAATGAGTGAATGAATTGTTGTGCTTAGAGGGCTCCTTGCCTTGTATGTGGTGCAATCCCCCCTCACCTCCCACCATGTTTGCTCAATCTGTACCTCAGCTTCCCAGATTAGACCAGGAGCCTGCCTGCCCCAAACTCTGCCCTTCTTGACTATAGCTCTGGACCTACCAAGCCCATTTCTGTCTCTTCTCTTGGGGTAGACCAGATATCTGTATTCTGGTCCCCAGAGGGCCAGTTTCCAGTTGCAAATAGACTGATTTGATCATAAGCAAGATGTTGATGTTGACTTGAGTTCCAGTTGAATATCACGGTCCCCGGATTCTCCCTGCCTGGCCTCACCCTCTAGGTCCCAAGAGCCAAGAGCCATGTACTTCTCATTGAAATTGCACAGCAACCTTTTGACGTAAAAGTTATTGTTGTTATCATCATCTTCTTCTCCTTTTATAGATGAGAAAAAGAGGAGTTAAGTGACTTACCAGATGTAACACAGTAAGTCATGACTGCTAAAATTTGAACATAGGGCAGAGTAATTCCAAAGCCTTTTCTTTACACTGCTATTCCCTGAACTAAACTCAAATGTGTTACACAGTATTGGACTCAAAGCTTTAGATGGTAGACTAGTCTCCCAGGGCCCGCCTCCCAGGTCCCCACAGCCCTCAGTGTCCACGGCTCTGGGGAAGAGACCCTCACAAGTCTCTGGCCCAAGGCTGAGCATATTTCACCTGTCTTCCCAGTCTCTTGGCCTGTGTCCCTCCTCCCAGCTATGAGCAGGCACAGAGGATGACTGTTCACTGTCTGTCTCCAGCCAATCCTTCAGACACAGCCAGAGTGACCCTCAATCACCGTACTTTTTCAGCACTGTGTGACCGCACTTCCTCAGCACTGGCAGTGTCACCTTGGACTGGAAGTTACAAACAGTCCTACAGGCACAGGGAAAAATAGGCAAAGCAATTGCATTTCCTTTGAGACCATTGTGAGACGTGACTTGCCACTTTTGTGTTGAATTGCTTTAGCTGTGTCCTGCAGGACCAAGATTCCATTTTTGCTGAACATTTGAAGGCAACTGGTACAGAGAAAGGAGCTGACTGGGAGTGAGGATACCTGGTTCCAATCCCAGCTTTGTCATCAACCTGTTTAAAAGGAGCTCTGTGGCTCCTTTTACCAAACTCCTTAAGGGTAAGTGTGGGCAAGACCCTACACCATCAGGGCATAGCCATTTCTCATGTATGGCTCTTCTGGTGAATATTCCACTCCAGCCATACTGAGCTTCTCCCCATTCCTCTGAAAATCGTGCTCTGTCTCCTACTTCTGACCCTCACAGATGTGTCTGGAGTCTTTTTTTTTTCCTCCCTCTTTGCCCCAAATCCCTTACGTATCCGTTAGCCTAAATGTCTCTTCCTCTAGGAAGTATTTTATTATCATTACCCCTAGATGAAGTCAAGTTTCTAATAGATGTCCGCTAGTGAAGTAGGTATTGTAATTTAATGTATTAACCATCTACCATATAAGAATCAAGTGGGCCACATTTCATCTGTCTTGCTCATCACTGTTTCTCTAGCACTTAGCACAGTGCTTGACACACAGTAAGTGTCCTAAAGGTATATAATGAATAAGTGAATGACTAAACAATGAATAAGTGAATGAATAAGTGCTTGACACACAGTAAGTGTTCTAAAGGTATATAATGAATAAGTGAATGACTAAACAAATCATTCAGCACTCTTAGTTGCAAGCAATAAAATCAATCCTACTTGACTTAAGGAGAAAAGCAACTTATTAGACGGTTCTTGGTTCGTCACAGAATTGTAGCAAGTTCTGAAGAGCCAGGCTCAGGGTCACACAGCAGAACAATGGCCAAGCACAGGCAGGAATTGTTTGGTGAGGACACCACTGCCACCTTTGAGAGAGCAAGCCCCCACAGCTAATAACTGCCATCCCCAACCACAGACTCTTAACCCCTCCAGCAACATTTGTACTCCTGTTCTTCTGGACACTTGAACTGGCTGCCCCTCCCTCCTGCTTCTTTGTGTAATTAATTCTTGATTGAGAGACAAAGGCTGGTAGCCTGATGGGCAGAGCCTGGGTCATGTGTACAGATCCTTGCTGCAAGGGAGCCTGCGAACGAGAGGACTTTCTTTTTCTTGAGTGAGGGATGGGCTCTGTTTTCCATCAAGAGTCCATTGGGATAGAGCATCGGCCTGTGGACTGAATGGTTCTGGGTTCAATTCTGGTCAAGGGCACATGTCAGAATTGCAGGCTCGATCCCCAGTGTGGGGAGTGCAGGAGACAACCAATCAATGATTATCTCTCTCATCATTGATGTTTCTATCTCTCCCTCTATCTTCCATTATGAAATCAATAATTTTTTTTTTAAAGAGAGTCCATTGGGTGAGAAATTTTTAGGAAACGGGCATTTCTAGGAATGGGGTTACATCTGCTGATTAGTTCATAAGAATGGGAAACCTTGATCACAATGACCAAATGGATCAGCCATTCCGCCAATGCCCTTAGGCAACTTCCCTCCCCTGTCTCTGCCTTAGTTTCCTCTTCTGAAAAAGGAAAGTGATAGTCTTGCAGTTTCATCTCTGGCATTAACATTCTAGGGTTCTGGGTGTGATTTTTTAATTCATCTACAACCTGATAGCACAAAGGGCACAATCTGATCTAGAGAAAGGGGAATCTCCCGAAAGCTCTTCTGTCCCTCAGAACAGTCTGGTTATATCCCACATTAATCCCAAATCCCAGGGACTGAACCTCCCAGAGGAGACTGCCCCAATAAGGGGCTTTGCTATATAGAAACGAGAGGGCTCTTAACCCACAGCTCTTGGTCCTTTCTTCGACTCATAGGAAGCAGGGTTGCCTTGAACTCTTCAGAAGGAGCATTGGGTCAACAAGGCTCAAGGGGAAAATAGCTGTTTTACCCAAAAGGTCAAATTAAAAAGGGGTAGCTTCACAGAGGAAGGAGTGATCAGCAGCAATACTGATGATGATTCACTCACTTATATCTATTCATTGAAGGAATATTTATGAAGCAACTACTCTGGGGAGAGGATGGTGAACAAGCCAGAGAAGGCCCATGCCCTCTCTGAGCTTATATTCTAGTGGGGAAAGAAGAGGAGAACTAGGTAGATAAATAATTAAATGAGATGCTTTCAGATGGCTATCAGTGTTATAAAGATGCTAAGCAGAATGGCACAACAGAGCAGCCAGGGTGTGGGTGAGGGCATATTAGCTCTTCCCTGGGAGATGACATTTAAGCTGAAATCTGATGAATAAGACGAGGGAAGAGCAAGCTAGCCAGAGGAACAGCCAGGTGAGAAGACTCTAAAGGAAGAACAAGTGAAGCTGGAGAACTGGAGGGGATGAAGTCAGAGAAGCAGGTGTGGGTCTTCAAGTCACAGCAAGGAATCCCACTGATTCTGAGTTCAACAGGTTGGGGGAAGGTGAACTACCTGCCTTCCAGCAAGAGAGTGATATGATCCAACTTGATTTTGTGTGGGGTTTTTTTCAAAAGATCACTTTGGCTGCTGGAGAGTGGGTCATAGGGGGCAAGGTAATAACAGAGCAAATACAATTCTAGTTCAGCAGGAATGAAACAGCTAGCAGAGAGCCTTGCCATTAGTTACTGTTGCAGATGGTAGATGCTGCTGGTACCATAGGGAGTGACAGGACCAGGGGCGGAGGCTGCTTTTGTCTGTGAATTCCCAGAGGGCTGTCTTCCAAAGGTCCTTGTATCAGCCTGGATACCCTAGGGCTACACTGCAGCACCAGATTAAACCCCAGGCCTCGGTGGTTTCATAAACAATGTGTTATTTCCTGCTCACAGTGCACACTCATTGTGGGTTAGCCTGGGGTCTCTGCTCCGCACAGTCACTAAGGGACCCAGGCTACAATGCCGCCACCCTCTGTAGCCCAGTCTTCCTGGTTGCTGGAGGCAGGTCGGGGAAGAGCATGCATAGAGACCTCACATACGCCTCTGCGCCTATTCTCACATTTCCTTGGCCATGTTTCCATGTCACTGCAAAGAAGCTGAGAGGAAAGGAAACAATATGGATTGGCACTAGCAATGTCTGTCAAGGACCTGAAATCCGAAGTGAGTTCTCTTTAGTTAAAGAAAAAGGGTGGGGGTGGAAAGAATCCACAGAAAAGAGCCTTGACAAGATGGATGAGAGACCAAAGAACTGGCCAAAGGAAAAACAGAGCTGCTTTTCCACTGGGATGACCAACGTGACTTGAGAGCAAAAACACTTGCTTAGGGTGAACCTGGGTCTGGCTGGTGCACAACGGGAGGGGGAGGCACTCAGTACTGGGAGATTGGCCACTAGAGTTCTAAATGCCAGGAAAGTGGACTTACCTCCAGGCATCCTTTACCAATATGTCACATGACATATTTGATCCATTTTCTTGCCTTTCTCTGAGGTTTGGATAGGTACATGCACGTGCTGAAGAATCTTGTAAACCTTGAATTATTATGGGATCTTTCTATTTGACACTTGTTCTGCACACAAAGTTTTGCTTTTTCTAATAACATCATTTTTCAATACTAATTATAGCTGCACTTTTATAAGTACTGTCTAAGCATTTCACATATCATTTAATCCTCACAACAATCCTATAAGATAAATATTAGCATCATCACCATTTACACATGGGGAAACTGAGGCATGGAGAGTTTAATAACTTAACTGAAATGTAACAGCTGAAAGTGGGAGAGCTGGGATTCAAACCCAGGGAAGCTTGATCTGGGGCCCCTGCTCTCACACTGCCCTTGCTATGGAGTGTGCAGCAGAAGAGAGGGCCACCTTGGCTCTGGAAATATCCCATGCCCAGCCAGCGCAGCTCAGTGGTTGAGCATCAACCTGTGAACCAGGCGATCATAGGTCCAATTTCAGTCAGGGCACATGCCTGGGTTGCAGGCTTGATTCCCAATGTGGGGTGTGTAGTAGGCAGCTGATCCATGATTCTCAGTCTTCCTTGATGTTTCTATCTCTCTCATCCTCTCCCTTCTTCTCTGAAATCAATAAAAATATATATATTTTAAAAGAAAATGGGGGATCCCAGCAGGCGTGAAGTAGGCAGCCACTCTTCCTCTGCAGCAGCCTGAGCTGGTGACCTGTGACTTCAGAGGAGAGTGAGCCTTCCCTACATGTCCATACACAGCAACTGGCCTGAACACAATTGTAAACAGTGGGCCTCCAAGTACTTTAAAGCAGCCAGTAATGGAATAAGCAGAGAGAACCAAAGCAAACAGCTTAGAAGCTCACCTCACTTTTCATTTTTGCTACTTCATACTAGTTTGTTTATTTTTTCAGCAAATATATTTGAACATCTCCTATAAGGAAACCCGTCAGTTAATGCTACAAAGGGAAATAAGGAGAGGAAATTTCAAGGATAAGAGCATCCAGCCAGTCAGGGAAACCAACCAGTATCAGGTGACACATTCGATCATGTTAAGGGAAGAGATTGTAGTACAATTCCCAACCTGACAATGTGATTAATTGTAAATAAGTGGGCAAGATGATGGAAGCTACACAGGGCAGGGGTGGGAGCAGGTCAGAGGTCATTGAGCTGGATGAGCAAGGAAGAGGAATTTGAATCAGGTTCTGAAGGATGTGACAAAGGCCAAATTACACTGATGTTGGGAAAGGCTGCCCTGAGCACTGAGACCGGAAAGGCTCCATCAGCTTTGTGCAGGGTTGAAGGCCACTAGACAAAGGTGACCGCACACACACTGGCTGGGCAAGGGCCTCTCCACAGACCCTGCCCTCAAGGAAGCTCCCACTGTGGGCCAAAGAGCAAGTTCACAGAATAGCAAGTTAAGAAAAAAGATAGGGGAAGTTGCTCTTCCTGCTGCTCTCAGGGAAGCCTCGCTCAGCCCAGCTGCCTCAGCACCTGCAGAAGCCCCTTCGGGGATGCCCAGGGCTGAGAACAAACCTGTTTATAACTGTCACCTACAGCTTTCTATGCTTTGGAAAATTTGCTTGCATCACACACACACACACACACACACACACACACACACACACACATACACACACTCATACAAATCAAACAAAACCAACAACAAAAGCCTACACATTTCCCTGTTGCATGAGTCAGAGCCCACAACCCACTCTCACTGTTTTTGAAAAGAAAATAGATAGATCGAAAGTTATTAAACAGTTTACAGGATTGCAGAGAAGGCTAGAGAGCTGGACTATGTTGCCAGGAACAGGACTCAAGTACTATGGCTGGCCCATGTGGGGATATGGACCTGCTACCCAGAGCACAGGTACTGAAGCTTGCTTTGTAGATCCAGAGCAGGGGATGCCACCCACCTCCCCCAGGGGGCTGCCGTTCTCTTCTGAACAGAAGCTTCTTGTCCATGCTGTAGACTGCAGGAGCCCCGGTCACAGGCCTACCCACTAGCTAGCATGGAGGCTGGGAAGTAAATTCTGACTTGTCTCCTGGAAAGGTGGGATTCATAATCGAGGTCATTATCAGCGTGACCACACATCCTGGTTTCTTAGGAGAGTCTCCATGTTTGCCCTTTGTTCCAGTTTAATTACCAATAGCACCCTTTTTATTTCCAAAAGTGTTTCAACTTGGACCATACATTATACAGATATCCTAATAATTCCCA
>JAAGEH010000030.1:7205982-7340916 GCA_011751065.1 Lasiurus cinereus
CACACACACACACACACACACACACACACACACTCATCAAATCAAACAAAACAACAAAAGCCCACACATTTCCCTGTTGCATGAGTCAGCCACAACCCACTTTCACTGGTTTTGAAAATAAAATAAATGTATCAAAAGTTATTAAACAGCTCACAGAATTGCAAAGAAGACCCCTGCAGCTTAGATTCTGATATAGATTAATTTGAGGAGTATTGCAATTTTCATAGTATTAAGTCTTCTGACCATGAACATGGAATGTCTCTCCAATTATTTAACTTCTTTAACTTTTTAACAACATTTTTAAACTGTAGTTTTGGATATACATGTCTTGCACTTTTTAAAAAGTAATTCCTAATTATTTTATCCTATTATAAATGGAATTTTTTCTTAATCTTACTTTTGTATTATTTATTGATAGAGTGTAGAAATATAATTGATTTTTGTACATTGATCTTATATTCTGCAACCATGCTGGACCCATTCTAATTGTGTGTGTGTGTGTGTGTGTGTTGTGTGTGTGTGTGTATTCCTTAGTATTTTCTAAATACAATACCATATCATCTGCAAATATAGTTGAACTTCCTCCTTTTTATTGGAATGTCTTTTTTCTCTCCCTTTTACTTGCATATTTGCCCTGGTTAGAACCTTCATTATAATGTTAAATAAAAGTAGTGAGAGTGGACATCATTTTCTTACTCCTAGTCTTAAAGGGGAAGAAATCAGTTTTTCACCATGACATTAGCTGTGGGCTTTCCATAGATGACCTTTATCAAGTTGAGGAAGATCCCTTCTATTCCTTTTTTTTTTTTTTGAGTGATTTTATTTTAAAAGGAAATTGGGTTTTGCCAAATACTTCATATGCATCTATCGTGTACCTATGGTTCTTTATTCTATTAATACTAGGGGCCCAGTGCACAACATTCATGCACTGAGACAGGGGTCCCTCAGACCAGCCTGTGCCCTCTCCCAATCTGGGACCCCTTAGGAAATGTCTGCTTCAGAGGAGTCCTTAGTGCTGCTGGGAGGTGGGAGAGGCTCCCACCACTGCCACTGTGCTCACCAGCCATAAGCCCAGCTTCTGATTGAGTGGTGCCCCCCCTCCCCCCGTAGGAGTGCACTGACCACCAGGGGGTAGATCCTGTGTTTAGTGTCTTCCCCCTGGGTGTGTCATAGAGACAGACCATTTCACTGTTTGGTCAATTTGCATATTGGCCTTCTATTATATAAGATGGTGAGTTGATTTTCAGATATTAAAACAACTTTGTATTTCTAAAATAAAGTCCACCTAGTCATGGTGGACTAATCATTTTTATGTATTGCTTGATTTATTTTGTTGTTACAGTGTGAGGATTTTGTTTTTATATTCATAGGGGATTTTGGTCTGTAGGTTCTGTTTTTATTCAGTTCAAAGCATTTTATAATTTCTCTTGTGATATTTTTTCTTTGATCCAATGGTTATTTAGCAATGTGTCATTTAATTTCCACATATCTGTGTATTTCTCACATATCCTTTGATTATTGATTTTTAATCTCCTTCCATTGTGGCCAAAGACCATTCTTTGCATGATTTCCATCCTTTTAAATTTTCTGAGGCTTGTTTCATGGTCCAATGTATTATCTACACTGGAGAATGTTGCATGTGCACTTGAGAAGAATGTGTATTCAGCTGTTTTGGAAAACATGTTCTACAGATGTCTTCTTATAATGCTGTTCAAGTCTTCCGTTTTCTTGCTGATTTTCTGCCTACTTGTTCTATCAATCATTGATAGGAGTATATTGATGTCTCCACCTATTATTGTTAAATTCTCTATTTCTCCCTTCAATTCTATTATATCTTGCTTCATGTATTTTGATGCTGTTTTAGGTACATATATATTTATCATTGTTATGTCATGAGAAATGGATCTTTTTGCCATTATAAAATGTCTTTCTCTGTCTCTAGTAACAATTCTTGTCGTGAAATCTGTTTGTCTGATATTAATATAGCTTCTCTAGGCTTTGTTTGGTTTTACTTTCAACCTATTTATGTCCTTAAATCTAAAGTTTGTCTCCTGTAGAGAGCAATACTTGGATCATGTTTTTTTAATTCATTTTGCCTTCTGTTGGAATGTTCAGTCTACTTACCTTTATTGTAATTGCTATTTGGTTTCTAATGTCCTATGTTTTATGATTCACTATGTTCTATTTATGTTAAATGAATATTTTTAATTTCCTCTTTTTATTCCCTATTGTTGTTTCTTTTATCAAATTTTTAAATTATTTCTTAATGGGAATTACAGTTGACATCTTTGACTTTGTTTTGCTATATCTCTGTTTTCTCCTCCTTCATTTTGTTGTCAAACTAGATCTTTGCAAACTAAAGTTCATCAACAGTTTTAAAGTTATTGCTTTATGCAGTTGTGTTTTAAATCAGATGGAAGAAAGCAATATTGTTTTTATATTCACCTATGCAGTTTTCTTTACCTGTGCAGTTTATTTCTTTGTGTGGATTCTGGTTGCTGTCTAGTATTCTTTCATTTTAGCCTGGGAGGCTTCAATTAATATCTCTTGCAGGAAAGGTATGTTACCAATAAATTTTGTTTATCTGTGAACGTGTTGATATTTCCTTCGCTTCTGAAACATGATTTTGCTGGAATGTCTTGGTTGATCTTTTTCTTTTGGCATCTTGAAATTGTCATCCCATTACCTTCTTGCCCCCATAGTTTCTGATCAGTATCTGCCCTTAATCTTGTTGCAGTGCTCTGTGGATGTGTTAATGCGCAACTTAAAGGCTCTGCCTGTATATTTCCTTTTCTGCTTGTAAAGAGTCCCAAGGGCAGTCAGACATGAGAGATTGGGGCCTTTGCAGCCCTAAATGCACATTTGGTCTTCTTAATCTCCAGAAATATGTCAGAGTTTTTCAAAGCTCCCTGTGGACACCCTATTCACCAGAGTTAAGGATTTTTGCCAGCCTCTTATTTGCCCAACAGGTATTAAGCCACATCAGGTAAAGGTAATGTTAAACAATTGTTCTGACTGTTTTTGACAAACGCTCTGCAGATAAAGTATCTCACTGAACAAGCTCTGAGTCAGATCAAATAAAGACAGGTGCCGTGAATGAGGCTTTTTCAGGGAGCTGCTGTACAAGTCAAATAGTGACAACGCTCTGAGGATAGAGCTTTTGGGGAGCTCCAAACACATACTTCCCCACATGATGACTGCCAGTCTGCCGGCTTTCATAGCTACTTATGATCACAATGCTGCTGGTTCAGAGCTGGGGAGAGAGACATGGGAATGGGACAAGTTAAAATGTGATAGGGCTCATTGGTCTTGCTGAGAGGAAGCCATTTTTGTTGAATAAACACTCTGGATTGTTTCAAACCTTTGATTAATTTCCAGAGTCCTGAAAATATTGATTTTGACAATTTCTTTAGTGTTCTCATTGCTTCTTTGGAAGAACAGATTTTGGAGCTACGCACTGTGCCATTCTGCAAGTGCCTTCCTCACATGAAGAGTCTTACCGGGGGCCTAACATGGTCATATCTTCATTTGGTTGGGCTCTGTCTAGTGTCCACCTGGAGAATAGATTGGAGGAATGAGACAGATAGCAAAAGGACAGTTAAGAAAATCTTACTGGGAAGAAGTAGTT
Source organism: Lasiurus cinereus (assembly GCA_011751065.1). NCBI lineage: Eukaryota > Metazoa > Chordata > Mammalia > Chiroptera > Vespertilionidae > Lasiurus > Lasiurus cinereus. The sequence goes on from JAAGEH010000030.1 coordinate 7,209,611, forward strand.
CCGTCCAGGCAACTTGTATAACAGACTTTTTTATTTCCACTCAGTCAACCTGGAGCTGAAATAGGGCTCATGCTCTACCAGACAAGCAGGTCCACAGTGAATTGATCTAGATACAATGCAGGGAAGAGAAGAGGACACCTGATTATCTCCGGGCAGCTTAAGGAAGCTTTGTGAGGGAAAACTCAAGAGATGCTCAATGGAGGGTAAAGTAAGTCTTGGGGAGGAGCAATGAGGGCTGACAGGAGGGGCTGGGAGCCTGGGTGTTGCTTGGCCTCTACTGCAGGAACAGCTGGGGCTAGTTTTGCCTCCTGGGACCCTCCAGGAACACAGATTCTGCTCTGCTCCAGCCTCATCTGCCCTCTCAAGAGGTTGCCCCTGGGTGTATTGTGCTCCGAAGCCCAGCCGAGGAGCCGGATAAGAGCAAAGAGGGCTGCTTTCTCCTTCATTCCTTTCTCTCCCAAGCAATTCTCTGAACAAGCTTTTGTATGTCCCAGATGTTTCTGCCTTTGTTCAGATTTAATCCTTCCTATTAATTCCCCCCACAACCCAGTACCTGTTTATTATGTTCCATATCCGTCTGGAGCTGGGGCTCAGCAGATCTGCCACGACTGATCTTATCTGCACTTGGGCAAACACAATCGCGCTCAGGCCTTGGCATCCAGCTCCCTTATGAAAAGGCCAGAGAAGGAGAAGGAATAAAACCAGCGCCACTAAGAACAGCAAACCCAAAGAGATTTAAAAATAAACATGAAAACTGTTCTGGGTCCTGTTTAGAGACCTTCAGTGGGAGACAGCAGCACTTGCACACCCACATTCAGGGCCTGGCCTTCTGCGGCTGCAACTTGCTTGACCTTGGCTCTGAAGTCCTGCCTTAAAGAAAGGACAGTGGCCCCTGCCAGGGGGTAAAGACAGTGAAACAGAACTTCTTCCCTGCTTAGATTCAAAATTTAGGAATGTGGCAGCTATTAGAGACTATAGCTTCAGGTCTTTGATGTGGTCCCTGAGGCCAACTTAGGGAGGAGGGACCAAGGCCTGGGGAAAGGTCAGGATACAGGTTCCTGAGTCCTCCTCTAGATCTCTTGCTCCACCAGCATACTGCTTATGCAGGGGGCTGTGAGATGCCAGCTGAGAATCACAGCAAGAGCAGAGACAAACACCGAAAAAAAGAGAAATCCCATTCCTTATCACCCTTTACCAGACAGATCTATGAAGACCAGTCATCTGACCATTCTGCCTCTAATATGGACCTCTGGGGACACCCCTCTACCTGGAACCAACCCTGCCAAACCCCATCATGGGAGTTGAGGGCAAGAGGGGTCTAGTTCATCCCTGGTCCTAAGTCAAGGGAACCCATGAACCACAGGTTGGAGCAAAAGCCTTGGAGGAAATTCACAGTGAACTCTTTCCCAGCCACACCTCCACCTCCTCCCTGCTCCCCCCCCTCCCCCGCTGCCAACTTGATTCCACACTCCTACCATCTCAGCCTGGGACAGGAGTGAGATGGGATCTCAGATGGACTTAGGGCCAACTTCATGTTTTGTGTTTATTTTTAAATCATGAAGTTCTTCAGGAAGTGTGTTGGTTCCTAATGTGCAGTCCTGGGTTCCTTTAATTCTCATACCAACTGGATTAAGCTAAGGTATTGATATCTCTGTGCTAGACATGAGTCAGCCAAGACTATGAGAAGTTACACAGGTTGCCCAAGATATATGGCTAAGAACTGCAGTTCCAAATGTGAAACCTGGTCTGTTGTCTCCAAAGCCAAAAACATACCCAAGAATCTCCAATGCACCAAGGGAGGGGGAAGGGTAGAAAGGAGGGGGGCCTGCAACATTCAGCATGCAATCCTGCGGTCACCACAAATGGCTCGTTTTATAGCTGTGACTGCGGCAGCAGCTTCAGGCACCCTTGCCTCGCAAGATTGACATCAATTCTCATTCAAATCAAACTCCTCTGAAACATGCTCCAGTGAAGTGGAATTTTCTGCTAAATAAGGTGCTATTAACCCAGCTCACGGCTCCTCGGGCCTGGGCTGAGCTCAGCAGCAGCAGCCTCTCCACACTGATGAACCCACTTAAATACCGATTAATAGGCATTGCAGCACTGGCCCAGGCAGACCCCGTGACCCCCGGCTCCTTGGGGCTCCTCGGGCCACGGAGCCTGGAAACTCTTAGTCACTTCTTCCCTGACTCTCATTCCAGCCCAGTCACCAAGTAGCAATTGGATACTTCGTGGTCTGAGGATGAAGACATGGCAAAAAGGGATAAGAAGGGGGAAATATTTATTCCTCCTTTGCAGCTTCTTCCTTACCAGACTTCAGTATGCAGGGCTTCTCAGAATGGGACAGAAAAAGAATGAGCCCAATCAGGAAGGAAGGGGAGTAGCATCACTGCTCCCACCACCACACTGAAGGTGACACAAGAAGCCATCCAGTCTTTAGGTTGGGACTGGATCCCAACAAAATGCCATTCCAGTTCCAACGCAGCCCAAAACATGCTTCGATGCCTCAAATCCAATCATTTCAGCCACATGCAAGCTCCGTTTATGTAATTCTTAGAGTTTAAACTTTTCAATAGCTGAAAGAGTCCTTAGAGAGCCGCTGGTCCCAGCTCATTTTACAGCTGAGGAAACTCAGGACCAAAGAGGGAAAAGGTCATGTCCAAGGTCACACAGCTAGTAAGTAGGGAAGCCAGGGCTCATACCCAGATCTTTTAATTCCCTATGCAATGTTCTTTCTCTTATTTTGTTTTCCTCCTTTCTAAGAATATGAAAGCATCATTGATAGCCAGAAAGTAATAACCTCATTCACATGATTTCCCAGTTTACATATTGCAATGGGTATCAAATCATTCTTAAGTGATATGTTATTAAATAAGATCAGAGAACATAAAAATGGATTTCTGAACTCGACTAAATAAGAATTCACCACATTTATTCATCTATCTTTTGCACAAATTCTTGTTAGATGCCTACTATATGTCAGGCATGGTGCTGAGTGTGGGGTCTAGAAGACTAAATGCATGTCTGGTGGGTGAGATAAATATCTCTCTCTCTCTCACACACACACACACACACACACACACACACACACACACACAGTTGAAGATGGTGCTGTGCAAATAACTACTATGAAAGAAAGGAACAGAGAGCCATCACAGAACCTTGGGAATGATCTACTTTATATTGTGAGGGCCGTGGAAGGCTTCTCTGAGGAGGTGACACCCAAGGCAAGACATAAAGCATGAGAAAAAGCCAGCCATGCAAGGAGACAAGGAGGAGTAATCCAAGCAGAAGGAATCCAACTCGAATTTCTTATCATGAACAATGAAGTGAAAATATTTTTAAATTAATATGAGGCTGTTATTTTAGAGACAGGAAGGTTATTCCATTTCTTCACCTAATCACTCTGCTTCTTGGAGATGGGGCTTTATTGATTGGCCTTTCTAGGTCACTTGTCTGCATTTTTTTTACCACTTGCTCAATTTGTGGCTGAGAAGGGCCCTTTCCAAGGTTTGGGGGTGACTGTTCATTTCCCTTCCTAAACCCAACACAATGGTTAGAAGAGTTTTTCAGCACATGGGCCCCAACAGGAAGACCCAGGCCCCATCACTTCTTAGCTATGTGACCTTGAGCAAGGCACCTCCAATCTGAACCTCATTTTCCTCATGTGTATAATTGAAGATAATAAAACACAACCTCAGAGGGCTGAAATAATGTATGTGAAGCACCTAGCCCTGTATCTGGCACATTGTAGTTGTACAATGTTAGCCACTATTACAATTGTAAACTACATTCAAACAAATTAAGCTACCTTGTATATGCAAAGGTATTGGTTAACTGTTCTTCTTTTTTTCCCCTTTCCATGTACATTGCAGCAAAGAGCAGATCCCTTTGTGGTTGTGACTAGAGGCTTATGCTCATATGTGCAGGTGGGGAAGTGGAGAAGCCTAAGAATTGGAGGCAGAGATGAGATATTTTAAACTGTGCAAGTGTTGCTCGGGGCAGAACCCCAGGGAAGATGTCAGCCCTGGGAGAGACTGACATGGTGACATTTACAAATAAGAAACAAGAGAGAACCCAAGAAGTAAAAGCCAGAGGAAGGATGGCAAAAGCCACAGTTGCCGAGTTGGGCTCCTAACGGGCTCAAGCACAAAACAAGGAGAAAACAGGAGATTCCAAACATCTAGGGAAATCCAAACTGAGCCTTATTCAGGACATAGGGGAGTGCCAAGGAGCTGGGAAGCTCTGAGCTGGATGACTTGGTGGTCTCCATGAGGGTCATGCATCAAAAAATTTGGCTTGAACTTGTCCCTCTCCATCTATCTTGAAAGCATTTCCTCCTGTGTTTGATGAAACACCACATCTGGCAAGAAAACTTAGGGTTCAGTCAAGAGATCCTCAGAGAAATACACTAGATTGGACATGGTTCCTTCTTCCCTCTCCATTGAATGATCCTTGGGTTTCCTATCTCTCTCTTCCTGGTTCCCCAGCTTGGTCCATAGAATCTTCCAGGCCATGCCTAGGATCCATCCTAACTGTGTCCTAATATCTTGCCTCTTGGAACATGGATCACACTCTAGGCTTGCAAAACAATTTTCTAATGATGATTCTTCCTTCCCTGGTATTAACCAGATCCAGACTGAAACGGTTCCAGTCCAGCTCATCTGAGCTGCATTTCTGACCAAATATGTATGAGAAAGTTGGATTAATATGCATTAGGGGTCCCTCCAGCCAACTTCTTGGCCTCCTCCTTCACATAGCCATCAACCTCTGGGTCATCTCCACTGAGTTCTGGAGCTCCTTGGAACCCATTTCAAAATTGCTACTTTGATCTAATATCTTCACTTTACTCTTAGGAAAACCAAGTACTAGAGTCATGGTGTCAGCCTTTTTATAGCCTAGACTCCATTTCAATCCTTGCTTGAAGTTCAAGCAAGACAAGGACAAAGTGCTAATTAGGGAGGCCTCCATCTCCATGGGGGCTGCCCATCTTCCTCCTGCCTCTGCCTCCCCAGATTTCAAAACTAGATCCCCTTAGGGCCTTATATGTAAACCCAACAGTATATAAGTCCACCCTGCACTGAGGTTCCAGATACCTCCTTATCATTGGGACAGACTCAACAATGAGTCACTGTGCTGTTGGTCCCCACTTGCTCCAGATAAACAGTTTTCCTTTTCTCATCTGCTCCCTGACCCAGGAATCTGACCCTGCTGCTACGGTCAGCCACTGAGGGTCACTGGCAAGGTGGAAGGGAGAGAGGTTGGGTCATTTCTTCTCCATTTTTTCCTGCTTTAGTGCCATGTCTCTGGAAGTAGCTACCTCCCTCTGTGACTAACAGCTGTCACAGCCCTCCCTCGTGGCTCCAACTCTCACCAGGTCCCAGTAACATTATTTCTGCCCTTTGTCTCTTCAACCCTAAGGTAATGCCAGATCTTTGCTGCTGTGCCTCTCTGGGGATCAGAAGGAGTATCCCTTATTGATTACTTTAATTCTGCTCACACCTCTATTAGCAGGTCATCTATTACAATTCCTTTATTCAAATCATCTAGGATAAATTCTGCTTATTCCCAGACCCCAAAGGATATAGTCATATTCCCCAGACTCAAGGTCCAATGGCCCAGCCACCATACCCTGTCTGTCTAAATCCAAGCTCCTCTACAAAACTCTGAGCTAGGTATCTTTGAAATGCAGGCTTCCCTGACCCATGCCTGGCACCATTGCCATCATATCCTCCAAGAACTGGCCTTTCCTCTGCCTGGTTTTCACTCTGCACCATCCACAAAACTCTATTGTACAGGCCAGAGCCAGCCTCCTGTCCTCATGGCCCATGCCTGCATATTTTCTTGGATCAGACACACCCCTGTTGTATGTTTTCCATAGCCTTTGCTGGTCCCACCCATAGACTCTTCAACCCAGGGCACTGTGAAGAAAGTGTTTACTATTTCTGTCTTGGGCATCTACCCTTCCCAAGGGTTCTCAGCCATGCTCGGTGACCAGAGAAGTCTCTTATCCAGGGTTTATTATGCCTGGGGTTCTCATCTCCTCTTTCACTCACTCTGGGACAGGGCTCTGACCAGCGTCCCTCCAACCTGCATCACTCCCTGACTCATTCACTCACTCAGCAGGAGGTTCTCTGAGCACCTTTTCTGTACTAGGCCTGGCTCTGCACTGTGCACAGGGATCCTGAGTAAACTGGACCTGTCCCCTCCCTCCAGAAGCTCATAGTAAAGGGGAGAAAGATTGGCAGGTGCTCCAAAGCATAATGGGAGCAGGGAAATAAATGGTAGCCCGACTTCTGAGGACTAATTCACTTAGCAAACACTCATAAGCACTCATAAATGCTCCTTCTGTGCAGGAGGCTGAACAAGAGGGGCTCTGGTCTCCAAGGGGTGATGACATCGATTACTAAATTCCACTGGAGTCAGGACTGAGGGGCATAAAGAGGCCCAGATGGAGGCTGCAAGAGTCTTAAAAGGGGCAGAATCCTTGTTGCTAAGGGGGGTGGCTAGGGAGCTACGGGCACAGCAGATCGCCATGGAGGAGAGAGCTGCAGAGCCAGACCTTGCAGGGTAAGTGGAACAACAGCCCAGAAGAGGGAACAGCTTGAGCAAAGACCCAGAGGGAGGAACCTGGACAGATGCTTCTCCAGGCTCCCTGCTGCCCTCTGGTGCCAAGCCCAAGGGAAAATGGACCCAAGTCAGGACAGCATATTCATGGCAGAAATAGCTCCCCAATGCTGCTCTCCCCATGGCAAAAGCTGGGACGTGATCATTAGGTGATTACATTTTTAAGGCCCAAATTGTTTTATTTGTTTCCCTGCCAGCTTTCATGAGTCCATCAGTCATTCCCCACACAGATAACATCTCTTATGTACATTGACAGAATAAATTACATGGTTCTCATCCGGCAAATCAACATTTCAGGAGAACATTATCTTTTGCAAAGCGCTGCCTGGGCACATCATAAATCCTAACCAGGTTTATTACATCTGTCTTGTCATAGATTCATTTTATTGAGAAGTGGGTTTTTTTCCAGATTAATAATCACATTAATAGACGAGATTCTTTTTAGAAGATTGTTTTCTTGGAGAAACCAAAGGGAGAATTTCACTGCTGCAGATCCGTGCCACCCTGGTGCTGTAAGGCTGTCCTTGTCTAGCTGGCAATGCCCTACAGGGCGAGGAATCAGGAATCTTGACTCATCAGAGATTTTGGGCCAGCCCATGATTCCATCCTCACCTCTGATTTCACAGCTCTCCAAAGGAAAAACCCAGAAGTCTCCAATATTGTTATATTAAGCCAATCAAATGAATATTTCATGAATAACTAGAATGTGTACAAATGACAAACCAACAGTGGAGAGAAAGCTAACCCATGTGGAACACTGTGAGAACAATTAAGGACAGAGGCCTGAGAGTTGGGATCCCTGCTGGGCCTCCCTCTGTACTTTGCTGGCTGACTTTGGGCCCTGATCTGAGTCTTTCTCCTCTTTTTGTTCAGTGAGAGGGTTGATCTAGATCAGACGCTGGAAAACTATGGTCCATAGGCCAAATCCAGTCCATTACCTGTCTTAGTAAAAGAAGATTCATTGGAATACAGCATGATCATTCGTGTATGTGTTGTCTGTGGCTGATTTTAGGCTACCATGGCAAAGCTGAGTACCAAAAACAGAGACCGTATGGGTGGCAAGGCTTAAAATATTTATCATCTGGCCCTTTGCAGAAAAAGTTTGCCAACCTCTAGATAGATAAACTCTAGGTGAACTCTTGAGGGCCAAGTTATGGGTCTGTACTGAAGTACTCATAATAACATTGGAGCCCATCCTAAGTGATCTCCTTTCCTCATCTCATTTAATTCTCAAAATGCCTCCATGACAACATTCTACCCACAGATGAAAAGGATGAGGCTTCAGGAGGTCTGGTGACTTTCCCAAAATCACTTAGAGGCAGAGATAGGCGGGAGCTCAAGCCTGTTTGGAGCCACCGTCCTTGTCCTTGCCTCTCCAGTGACCAGCCTAGGTGTCACGAAGATGTTAATCAATAAGGGTGGAAGCACCTCAAATTTGGCACAGAGGACTTAGATAAGTAGAGAGAAAAAAGGAGAAGCTCCTGGAAGTGAACTCAAGAGAAGATGAGGGAATGGCCATGCATCTAGGGCCAAGCCATTGGGTATGAGTGAGAGGGTGAGCCTCTCAAGCCTTCATGGCACTCAAGCCTTACATGGTACTCTGAGTGGGGTGCTTCTTTGCCATCCCCCCCATCCTCTCAACAGCTAGAGGAATGCAGCCCAGAAGCAGGTGCTTGCCCAAAATCACACAGTGGGCAAATGCTGTTCCTGCTACACTCATGTGTTTTTAGTGAGTTCTTTTCACAATCTTGAGCTGTCTCACCTAGGCTAAGAGAGAGAGCTGGTTGGAATTGAAAGTGGGATCACTTCAGCCATGGGGGAAGACAGGGGTGGGCAGAACCTGGGAAGAAGGCTAATTGGAGGCTATCAAAGTGGATGATCATGACCTTCTGGGGATCATCTCCCAACTGTCTTCTCTATTCACATCAGAGAAGACTGTGTCTGTATAATGAATATAGACATGTACTCTGCACAATTATAGACACATGTTTTCTGCAAAATTACATCCTCCACACCATACCCTTCCACTTCCCCTGCCTTCCTTTGGGTTATATCACTTCCCTGGATTGTTTATTGATTCTCTACCAATGCTCTCCAACCCACTAGAATAAGCTCCATGAAGGCAGCATTTTTTGTTTGTACTATTCATTGCTATCCTTCTGGTACCTAGAATAAAGCCTAGTACATAGCAGACATTCAATATATAATTGCTCACTAAAAGTTTAATACATCTTAATATTGTCCTACAACTTGCTAGGTTTGGTTCATTGGACAAAAATTTAATACCCTTAAAGTCAGTTTTCTCCTCCATAAAATTGTGGTGTATATACTACCTTCTTCATTGGTTGTTATTAGAAACTAGAGGCCTGGTGTGTAAAATTCATGCATCGATAGAGTCCCTAGGCCTGATGGGCAATCAGGGCTGATCAGGGCCTTCTGGATGCTGGCCGAAGCCTTCCTTCATTCTGCGCTGCCCCCTGATGGTCAGCACACATCAGAGTAAACAGTTGAACTCCTGGTTGGTCGAACTTCTGAAGGGACAATTTGTATATTGGCCTTTTATTATATAGGATAATTGAAAACCAAAAAAAAAAAAATACAAGAAACATAACATGTTTGGCTCAAAATCTAGCACAGAGCTTCACAAGCAACAGGTGCTGGGAGATGTCTCCTTTCTTTTTTGAGGACAATCACTGAAGCCAAGTCCATGACTGCATCCATCAGGCCTTACTGTCAGACCACAGTGAGAACCTTAGCTCTACCATTACTAATAATGGGATCAAGGAAAGTTCCCTCTTCTCCTTTACCTCAGTTTGCTCATCTACAGAATGGGTAATGATAAAACCAACTTCATAGTGTTGTTTTGGATATTAAGTATGTAAAACATTAGAGTTGCTTGGCACAAGACCTGGCTCATATACTCTCAGTAAATGTTACTAAATGAGGATCATGATAACAATCCCCATGAAGGCCACCTGGGAAGGAGATGCTGGCCTAGCCTTGGAATCCTCTGGTCTTTGGCCTCTTGGCAGGTAGCAAATAGGTCCCTAACTGTTCAGACCTGAGCAGGTTAAAATGCAACAGTCTCTCCTCCATCTCCTTTTTTTAGCACAAAAATTTGCCCTAGCACCTCTCATTATCCACTTCATCACTCTCAAACCGTTGACTAATTGCACTCCCCAGAACTCCCCTCCTCCAAGACTCTTCAACAAGCTCAATAACACACAGCTGCCTCCTTCTATGGGGCTACATCAAGAAACTGTAAACAAAATATAGCAGACACACCCCAATGGCCTTCTCCATGCTCTGTTCCCTTCCATGACCCCCTGCTCCTCCCCCACATACCCATGCCCATGAACATGGCCCCAGGAGAGCCAGAGATGAATTGAAGGAATATAAAGGAATCAGAGCAATAAGATTTTGTTATTTTTCTCTGGCATTTATGTCTCCAAGATGCTTACTCCTACCTGGTTGTGATCCCTGAGAAGGGAAAACACATGAGGTGAACTTGACATTCATCTCAGTTTTCTAACTGTAGCATAGAGGGTGGAGCCCAAAGAGGGAGTAGAGGTCTTTCTGGATGAAGGACACAGAGACTAGAGTCTGAGGTAACTGGGGCAGCTGGGATTTGTGGGATGGATTACAGAGAATTGGAAAGTGCACAGAGAAGGAGCACCAGGAATCTGCTAAGGGTTTCCCTTGAGTCTGTAACTGGATAGAAAGCTGCATGTATACACAGTGAGATGTTGTGCTGCCTAGCAGAGAACAGCTCCTGGCACCCTGTGAGCCAGAGATTTTGGAGGTCACAGTGCTGGGAGGCAATGAAATTTGACCAGCCAGAGTGGGGAGATTTGCTAAATACCCCAGACATTCAGTAGTGACTCTAGGAAGGTCACAAATTAAGGACTACTTTACACCTACCCAATCAAAGCCTAAAATCAAGCCATGACAGAATCAGGCTGATTCCCCAGTACATTAACTTCAAAACATAACGATCTTTAAAAGAAGGCAATAAAAATTCAGGTTTCTATAATACAGCATCCACAATGTCCAGAATACAGTTTTTTAAATGCAGGATAATGTAACCTACAACCAGGAGAAAAACATTATTCACAGAAACAGACCTAGAGATGGCACAGTGGTTGGAATTGCAAGTAAATTACTTTAAAATAGACATTATAAATATGTTTAAGAGTGTAAAAGAGAGTATATATGTAATGAATGAACCAATGGGGAATTTCAACAGGAAAAAACAAAACAATAAAAGGAATCAAATAGAAATTACAGAACTGAATAATGAAATATGGAATGAAAAATTACCTACATGAGTTGAAAAATACCATTTTATTTCACTTATATGTGAAATCTAAACAAAATAAACAAAAATTGAAACAAACTCAAAGATACAGAGATCAGACTGATGATTGCCAGAGGGAAGAAGGATTGGGGACTGAAACAAAAAGATGAAGGAATTAAGAAGTACAAATTGGTAGTTACAAAATAGTCACAGGAATGTAAAGTCAGCATAGGGAATATCTACACTAATAAAAGAGAAACATGCAAATTGACCATCCCTCCACTATACTCACAAGCCACGCCTACCAGTCAATCAGGAGTGAGTATGCAAATTAACCCAACTAAGATGGCTATGGCCATGGAGCAAGCAGGAGGTTTGGGTTTCCTCAGCAATGAAGGAAGCCAAGTTTCCTGCACACCCTGGCCAGCCCTGGCCTCCACCGAAGGCTACAAAGTTTCAATTATAGAAAATAAATAAATCCCAACAAAAATGGCTTGGGTTTCCCCAGCAGTGGAGGAAGCCAAGCTTCCCACCCCACCCCCCAATCTGGCCTGTCCTGGCCTCCGCTCAAGGCTACAAAGTTTTTAAATATAGAAGATAAATAAATTCCAGATACCAGGGCCTCCACCTGGGTCACCGGGGGGCATGGCCAGCCTGAAAACCACCACAGGCCCCTCACTCAGGCTGCCCCATGCCCCTAGGGAACCCTCACCCGGATCTGGGACACCCTTCAGGGCAAACCAGCCAGCCCCCACCCAAGCACCAGGCTTCTATCCTATCTAATAAAAGAGTAACATGCAAATTGACCATTATTCCAACACATAAGATGGCTGCCCCATGTGGACACAACATGGCCACCACAAGATGGCCAGCAGAGGAGGGTAGTTGGTAGGAACTAGACCTGCAAGGGAGGGCAGTTAGGGGTGACTAGGCTGGCAAAGGAGAGAAGTTGGGGGGGAACAGGCCTGCAGGGGAGGTTAGCTAGGGGTGACCAAGCCTTCAGGGGAGGGCAATTAGGGGTGACTAGGCCTGCAGGAGAGAGCAGTTAGGGGCATTCAGGCTGGCAGGGGAGCAGTTAGGCATCAATCAGGCTAGCAAGGAAGTGGTTAGCAGGTGATCAGGCTGGCAGGCAGAAGTGGTTAGAGGCAATCAGGAATGTAGGCAGTGAGCAGTTGGGAGCCAGCAATCCTGAATTGTGAAAGGGATGTCCAACTGCCCATCCCTCAAGGGGTCCCAGATTAGAGAGAGTGCAGGCTGGGCTGAAGGACGCACCTCCCTCCCACACCCCATCCCCGTGCACAAATTTCATGCACTGGTCCTTTAATAGTGAATAACATTGCAATAATGAGGCATAGTGCCTTGGGGCTATTGGAAATATCAGGGGAAACCTTTTGTAAAGAATATGGTTATCTAACCACTATGCTGTACACTTAAAACTAATTCAAAATAATACTGAATGTAAACTGTAATTGAAAAAAAATAAATTGGAAGCTAAAAGAAAAGATAAGTGATTTGGAAACACAGCACTTGAACCATGAAAATCTTAAATACACAGAGGGGGAAAAGAGTGGAAAATAGAATGGAACAATACTAAGGAATGTGTCAGAAGAAAAAAAAGAGAGATTGGGACTGGAAAAAAAATGTTTTGTAATATCTACTATTAAGAGATTGAGAAGACAAGCCACAGACTGGGAGAAAATATTTAGAAAATATATAACTAATAAAGGACTATTATTTAAAATATACAAAAAAATTTTCTTAAAACTCAACAATAAAAGAAACATTTTAACATGGGAAGAAAATCTGAACAGATATATCACAAAAGATGATATACAGATAGTAAACAAGCATGTGAAGAGATGCTCAACATAATCCATCACCTTGTAAGTCTATACTCATAAAGAGTACATACTTCAAAATGAGGGTACAATAAAAAGCATTTTGAAATAAACCAAAGCAGAGAGAATTCATCACCAGTAGATCTGCAATGTAAGAGATGCTGCAGGAAGTTCTTCAGGCTGAGGAGGAAGGCTCCCAGATGGAAGCTGAGGGCTGCACCAAGAAATACAGAGCGCCCAAAATGCTAATACACATGACTGAAAGACTGATGTTAAATTCTTAATTTCTTTAAAAGAAAAGTGACTTTTTAAAGACAAAAATAATAGTACTGCATTGTGGGAGTTAACATATGTGAAAATAAAATAAATGTCAAAAGAACAAGAGGAGAATATGGAAATCTGCTGTTGTGAGATATTTTGTATGTCAAGAAAAATAGCTTTAGCTCAAGGTAGACTTTGATCATTTGAGTGCATCTTACAATGCCTAGAGCAACCATTGAGAACAAGATGTTAGATAAAAAATGTAGATGAGGTAAAAATAGAATACTAAAAATTTTCAAAAACTCACAGAAAGCAAGAAAAGAGGGAAGAAAATTAAAATAACAAAAGGAAAAAGAGATACCAAATAGCAAAACAGCCCTAGTCGGTTTTGCTCAGTGGATAGAGCGCCATCCTACAGACTGAAGGGTCCTGGGTTTATTCGGGTCAAGGGCATGTACATTACTTGCAGGCTGGGGCACGTGTGGGAGGCAATAAATCAATGTGTTCCTCTCACATCAATGTTTCTCTCTGTGTGTGTCTCTCCCATTCCTTCTACTCTCCCTAGAAATCAATGGAAAAATATCCTCAAGTGAGGATTTAAAAATAAAATAATAATAAAACAGTACTTTCAATTTAACCAAATCAATTATTACATTAAATGTAAGTGAATTAAATATACCCATTAAAAGGCAGAAATTGTCTGACAGTAAAAGAACAATACCTAACTATATCCTTTTGTAAGACACAGACTTTAAGTATAAAAACACAGAGAGGTTAAACATAAAAAGATGGAGTCCTGGCCATTGGGCATCGTCCTGTGCACCAAAAGATTGCCAATTCAATTCCCAGGCTGGGTATGTGCCAGACTGTAGGTTCAATCTCTGGTGGAAAGCATGCAGGAGGCAGCCAATCAATTAACAATCTTTCATCAATGTTTCTTTCTCTTCCCCTCTCCCTTCTACTCTCTCTAAAAATCAAATTTAATTTTTTTTAATAAAAGTAAAAAGATACAGTATGGAAACATTAATTAAAAGAAAGCTGAAGTAAGTATATGAATATTAGGCAAGGTAGATTCAAGACAAGGAATGCTAGTAGGACATCCTATATAATAAAGAGGTAATATGCAAATTGACTACCACTCCAACACACAAGATGGCTACCCCATGTGGTCAAAGATGGCCACTCCCATGTGGATACAAGATGGCCACCACAATATGGCTGGCAGGAGAGGGCAGTTGTGGGCAATCAGGCCAGCAGGGAGGACAGTTGGGGTTAACTGAGCCAGCAGGGGAGAGCAGTTAGCAGTGACCAGGCTGGCAGGGGAGAGACATTAGGGGCAATTGGGCTGGCAGGGGAGCAGTTAGTCATAGATGAGGCTGGCAAAGGAGTGGTTAGGAGATAAATAGGCTGGCAGGCAAGCAATTGGGAGCCAGCAGTCCTGGATTGTGAGAAGGATGTCTGATTGCCCATTTAGGATCGAGCCCTTGAAGGGTCGCAGATTGGAGAGGGACACCCTCCAACCCTCGTGCATGATTTTTGTGCACCAGGCCTCTAGTTTCATATGATAAAAGTCAAATAATCAAAACAGAAGAGTCCTAAATGTGTACGTATCTAACAACAGCTTCAAAACACATGAAGCAGAAATGGACAGATCCAAAGGTTGGGGTGTTTCACTAGATGTAAATTGTATCTCAGTAAACCTTTAAAATCTGTATCTGTAGAAATAAAAAGAAAAGATAGGATCCCTGGCACAGAAAGAGGTCTGGAGCTCAAGGTCAAGGCCTAGCTAGCAGCCAAGAAGTCTTGGCACAGAAGGTTGGACCAGAGCTCTCAGATCCCTCCTGCCTGAGCCAGGGAGGAACACAGGCCGCCAGCTCAGGACAGTCAGTGGTCACAGGAGGGAGAGCGATCACAGCTGTGGGGAAGAGGAGCAAGGATAGGAAGCTAGTGCTTCACAGTCTCCATCATCTATTAGGTAGAAGAAAGAGTCTAATATGTTCACTATAACCTGTCTTCGTTGCCCTTACTTATGTGTTCCCTTGTTTGGTTTCTGTCTCTCCCTGGGCCTGTAGGTCCCATGAGGGCAGGGACCATGTTGGCCTTTTCACCATCTTATCCTAATCCCTGCGTGCAGAGGTTGATATATAGAAAAGACCGTGATAATTGCTCATTGGCTAAATGAGAAAGTTAAAGAAAGAGGGGGAGAAAGAGATGAAGGGAAGGATTAGTGTGGGGATGGATAGATGGAAAGGAGGGAGAAACAAAAAAGATCAATGTCCTACTCTCCCTAGAAGAGTTAAGGCAGTGTCATAAATAATGTGATGTCAACATACAAACCCTCAAGTCTAAGTTTTTCAGTCACCCCTGCAAGCCTTTGTTAAGCTGCCCTCCTCCTGCTCCTGGCCCCTGACCGCAGCAAGATCTGGAGGACATGGCATCACAGTCAGAATCCTCTGCAGCTCCCAGCACATCCTCTCTGACTTCTGTGCATCCCACACTAAAGAAGGCCTTTGTCTGCAAGAGCACAGTCTCAGCTCCCCAAGGAAGGAATCAACAGTCATTGATCAGACTCTCTCCCTAGCATTCTGCCCACCCCCCAAACCCATCTCCACAATGGGCCATTTCCCAGACAATACCCATCATCACTGCCTTTGTGTTGGCCTAGGCATCTTGAATTGAGTCTCCAATCTTTTTACAGACATGCACAAGAAATGGAAAATCCATGCCAGTCCCTACTGATGCACTGGCAGTTGATTCCAAGGTGCACAGGGTACCTGCTCCCTGGGGTACTGTGGAGACAGATGGCCTGGGATGGCTGGGCAGAGAGAGGTCTAACTCCCATGGCTGGTCTTCCAGGGTAGGATCAGCAAAACCCGCCTACTTGTATCACCTACCCACTCACGGCAGGGCAGGGCCTGATCAGGTTGGGTCACCCCTGGAAAACCAGGTGATCCCAGAACCCCAGAGTCCTGTTTACAGGAATTGCTCCCCCACCCCACCCCACCCCTTGCTTCTTGGCAGCATAAAGGATTCAGAGAACTAGCAATCCTCAAAAGGGGAACTAGACAATAGATGCTTCCCACCCCCAGGAAAAAGCCCTTGAAAGCTCAAAGCTATTTATTCTGAGGTAGGAGACACCCCTCCTTCCCTGACTCCAAAGGCAACCTGCAGATGTTTCTGACTCATGCTTCTGAAAATGCCACTTCTCCTGCCTGAAACTCTGACCATTGGTACACAGCTGTGATCAACATAATCCTACATATTTTGAAACAGGGGAATTTGCTGATGAATTGGGTATTAGACAAACAAAGGATTTATTATTAATTTCATTAGGTTGATAATGCCTAGTTATTTTTTAAAATCCATATTTTTTAAAATATATCCTGCAAGGGTGCAATGGCATAATATCTAGAATTTGTGTTTAAATGCTTTAGTACAGAAAATAAAGAGAAAAGGAAAACTACCATCGGCAAAATCCAGGTTTAAGGAGAGGAGATACCAGGATTGATTAATGATGTCTGCTTTAGGCAGGGGATTTGCCACAAGAGTACAGGATACCAGCTACTTTTTTGCCATCCTGGTCCTTTGCCTAGTAGACAAATGCCTCCTTTCCTTTCAGGCCTATTTTGAACAATACCTTATTTACATATTGATTAACTAAGAGTTAATATGTACTTAAACAAGCCAGGCTTGTTTATTTACTGTTTTTACTTATGGGCAAGCAAAAATAAGAACTATTAGGGCCTTCACCTAATCATTGTTATTATAAATTGAATTTTATATGAAAATTCTGATTTTATATTTTAGTCTCAATTAAGTGAGTTCCCCTTTCCTTACTTTCAAGTGGGAAGTGATAGTAATAGTTGGCATTTACTGGATGCCTGTCACAGGCCAGGCACTGTGCCGAGTGCTACACACATCATCATCTCAATCATCACAACAACTTTGAGGGCTGGGACTGTGTGACCCCCATATTTCAGATCTGAGTTGGGATCATTTGTGCAAGGTCATACAAGGGTAAGCAGTTGAGTCAGGCTCTCGGATGCTAAAGACAGCGCTCATATGTTAAATTCTCCTGCTCCCTGCTCAATGTCCAGACAAGGGACTTAAGAATGTTTCAGCCAAAGAAAAGTGCCAGAACTTTCTGGATGGGCGGGTCGGAGAGAAAAGGGACTAAGTTCTAAAGCCCAGCTGCTTGAGCGTAACCAGAGAGTATCCTCTGCTCTGGAGAAGAGAGGCAAAGAGGAAACACCATCCTGGAAGAGAAACCCTGCCTACTCCAGGGCGCCCAACGCAGCTGCTCAGAAGCCACCAGGGAGGGACTCAACTGCCAGGGTCTAGGTGGTTGAAGCCACTTCCCTGAGAACTCAGCCCACTCTGGAGTAGGCATTCTGTTTGTCAGCAAGATGATGGATGAAACCAGGGAATTCAATCAGTGAAGTTGGGAAAACAAATTGGGGGCTCTGTTAATGTAATTCTAAATGTGTACAATCCTTAGTTGAGGGAGGACCAGGAGGGAGTTGGTTCTTGTTTCACAATGAAAATTTGAATCACACTTTTTGCACGTGTCTGGTTATTTCTGTTCGTTTTCCAATTGTTTCCGTAACTACATATCTTACCTAATGTGCAGTGGGAGGGATGTGCGGTCAACACAAAATGCAGAATTCTGATGTAGGCATTGAATGTATGACTCATGCAAATAATCAGATCTTCCAAGTGAAATTAAATTTATTCAGAAATAAGGAAGGGTTGCTATTCTATGAATCTGTGGGGTTTTCTGCTTCTATATTTTTGTTTGTTTGCTTGTTTTCTTTCAGAAAGGACTCTGAGATTTTCCTGGAAGTTGTTGAGAATTAAATAATTTGGGGGTGGAGGTTAGTGATGATAATATGACTGAGTTGAAACTGAAACAAGTCAGGGACTACAGCTGAAATACTGGAAATGAGGCATGAGCCCATGGGAATGGTCCAGTTTGAACAGTCTCAGTGAGCGTGTCCAATTGCATCATTGGCTACAGTAGAACTAACGGCTATGTACCTGGCATTGGCCTTTTATATCCTTCATTGGCTATGGTTCTCCATTAAGAAATTGGAGAAATATTAAACCACATAAACAAATTGCTAGGACATTAGAATTAGTATTAGAACTCTACTTAAGACCCCAAGATCCATACATAGCCTTCCAAAATCAACCTTTCCCTTAAATCTAGATAATGCTAGTCCAAGTCCTCAAACTGCTTGACTGAAAGAAAGCCTTGCCCTTTATTGGGTTCTCTTTCCAAGAATCTATGAAAATCCCTAAGAAATACTACCATGTTCCATGCCCCACAAAGCAACCCTGGTTGTTGCTAGAACATTAAGAAGCTGCCTGACTTCTGATCAGCTTGCTTCTTCCTTCCTGGGTTGCATTTCTCTGTGTTATCTCTGCTCTCTTAAAAATTCCATGCTAATTTCCTCAGAGCACAGTTAAAACCAACTTGTAACAATTAACCAAATTTTACTGAAGACTTGGGTGGAGTAAAATGTCATTACAATGCAGAAGGCTCTCTCTCTCTCCCAGGGCTCCAGCCTGATGCTGTGTTACTGGGGCCACCAGCTTCATCTTCACAATAGAATCGCTGTATTTCTGTCTTCCATGTGTGAATTCAGATCCTCACTCCCATCCCAGTCTTCTTTGGAATCCAGCCAGAGAAAGGAAAACAGACCTCAAGACTCTGCAGACATGTAAAGTGTCTCCAGCCCAAAGTGAAGACACAGTATTAATACTTTTGTGAAAGCTATTTAACTCCTCGCTGCCCCTAAAATTTCATTTCAGAAAAGAATGCTTTGTCTTTCAGTTGCGAAACCAAAGGCCCCATTAAAGAATTTGTCTGAAATTAGGATGTAATTTGCCCTCAAAGTTAACAAATACAAATCTCCCCTGGGTGAAACAGGAAGTCACTGGTTTTTAAAAGAGAACCTTTCCTGCCTCTTTGAATCACCTATATTGGGGCTTGTCTTTATAATTTTGAGGTTATCTCCAAACACAGCCCTGGCAAGGACCTGTGGTACCTAAGTCACTCCCCCTCTCTGTGGCCTGTCCTTCTGCTCTTAAACCTTCCCTCAGAGGGACATCCTATATTGGTGCCCCCGTGCCCCAGAAATGGCTCTTCACAGAGCAGGATGCTACCCGGGAGGGTCCAAGGTCCCTGAAGGAATGAACAGTTTGGGATCAGGTTGGTGATTCAAACTAAAGAAAAGGTCTTTGAGCGCTACTAGAAGCAGCATTTGTGGTCAAAGGAGAAACCACACTGACACTGTGACAAAAAGAAAGGACAATGCAATACAATTTGGACCACATGGAAGGAAGAGTCAGGGCAGCACTCTGGGTAACACCCCAAAGCCAGCATCCTTTTAGACTCTTCCCTGTGCTATTGCATTGAGTTAGGGCTTGACCATGGTGTTCCTCTGAGGAAAAGCCTGAGTTTTCCCTTTTTAAAGCATTTCTAACTCTTTGCCCTGATATGTCTTAATCTATATTCCTCAAACTAGGGCACATTCATCTCCTCCCCCAGGGAGAAGTAGCAGCTTGCTAAAGGATTCATGAAGCCACACTGCACACATCAGTGGCCCATGGATTCAACTTAAAAATGGCTGTGGGTGGATTTCTGTTTCGAATCTTTGCACACTTGCATGTCTTTATCACAAAGCAAAGTTAGCAACCTCTTGCTTTTCCTTGTCATCTAATTCCATGTGTTTCCATGAAAGCTTAGAGGGGGTTTGTTTAACTTTTTAGTCCAAATAATACATGAACAAAGTTTTAAAATCAAATAATACAAAAACTTTTTCATAAAAAGTAATCATAATAGCCTGACCTATCCCACTCTATCTTCCAGCCTGGCTCAGAGAAGTAACGATTTATGACTCTGTATAAGTCTTGCAGCTGTTTTCTCCCTTGGAGCTATCTCCATATTTCTAAATAATAGGTTTAAACTGCTATTTGTTGATCCATTAATTTCAGACATTTTCTATTGATTTTGAATTAGGATGAATGTGTGTTTGGCTCTTCACTCCACCAATCTGCATTGCCGCATATAGCTCTTCCATTAAATAATTTGCGTTGTAAAATAGATGATTGCCTTTTGGTGGCCACCTAACACCCATTCTTTTTCCTCTAACTGTACCTTGATTTCCACTTGGGAATCCACTGTTCCCCTACACAGTCACCACTTTTCTGGGAAGCAGACCTCATCTCAGACAACTATGTGGCCCCTGATTGGCTAACCCCCACTCCCTAAGCTCTGATGGCTGGTTGAAAAATTAAAAAAGGCATGTAACTCAATATTTGACCTATGGGAAGTTTTCTGGAGGAAACAGGGACAGGATTTCCTTGTTCTTTTGCAGAAGCCCCTAGAGCAGGGGTTCTCAACCTTTTTTAATGCTGTGACCTTTTAATACAGTTCCTCATGTTGCAGTGACCCCCAATCATAAAATTATTTTCGTTGCTACTTCATAACTGTAATTTTGCTACTGATATGAATCATAATGTAAATATCTGTGTTTTCTGATGGTCTTAGGCTCTACAGCAGCGGTTCTCAACTTGTGGGTCGCGACCCACAGGTTGAAAACTGCTAGCAAGGTCGCCTAAGACCATCAGAAAACAGATACTTACATTATGATTCATTAACAGTAGCAAATTACAGTTATGAAGTAGCAACGAAAATAATTGTAATTTACAGCTTTAAAAAAGTCTGAGAACCACTGCCCTAGAGAAATATTTTCTCCCTGGTGGACATGAATAAAGAATCATGAAGTCCCGACAGTGCTGGAAGTCAACCATAAGGAAAGCCTGTCCTATTTTGAGTATATACTGCTGATGGCAAAGAGAAGAGATGGAAATCAAAGATTTTAGAGAGCCTCTACATCAAGCCTCATCTAGAGCCTAAAATAACTTCAAAATTGTCAATCATGTGAGAAAAATATCGTAATTTCCTTTATGGTTTCAGCCACTTAGAGTTTTCATTTACTTGCAAAGGAAAGATTCCTTACCAATATAAGGGTTTGTATCATTGTGATTACACAGCAAATTATTTATGGTTTCACTGCAGAGCTGAGCAGTGTATGATTGCATATCCTTTCATAGCAGGCTTTTTGGTGGTTTAAAAAAAATTATTATTTTCACTTGCAAAATGTTCCATATGCATGTCCTTAATTCTTTCCACATATTTATCTTCAACATGCTCTTTCACTCCTCACTGGTGGATGCATCTTCTCTTCAGCAATGTTATAACTGAATCCCTGCTTCCCAGATGCAGTTGGATTGCTCAGGACTTGCTGGAACATTTTCTCAATACTTTCTATGACAGTTTCAGGCAGGCAAATTGTCAATGGATGGGTTAAGATGTCTTCATTCTGCCCTCACACTGGCTGCGTAGCCTGGCAGGATATAAAATTCCTAGTTGAAGTTATATTCCATAAGATTTTATTCTTTACTAGAGGCCCAGTGCACAGATTTGGGCAGCAGTGGAGTCCCTTGACCTGGCCTGTGCCCTCTCACAATCTGGGACCCCTTTGGGGATGTTAGAGAGCCAGTTTCCCACCCCCTTTCCCTCTGAGATTCATCAGTCTGTTCTATGTTTCCATGCCTGTACATTGAACATCTGCCCCCTAATGGTCAGTGCATGTCATAGCTACCAGTCAAATAGCTGAATGGTCGTTTAGGCTTTTATAGAGAGAGATGTATGGCCTCTTTTGCATTACTTTGCTTTGGGGAGCTCTTAGGAGATATCCTCTTCCTGAGTTCCACTATAAATCCTCTCTATCACGTGCCTTTGATGTGGGTCTTTTTTCTCTCGTTCTGTGTCACCTTCATGACGGGGGTTTTTTCAACCAGGAACCTGCTGTCCTTCATTTGGAAACTTTTTTCTTAGATCTCTCCTTGTTTCTTCTCTGTTTTCTCTCTTCTTTCTTTCTTAGATGTGGGATTTCTGGGGTTTATTCTCTGTGCCTCTTATTACCATTCTCATGCTTGCCAACCTTTTATATTTTTGTTTTGCATTATGTCATATTTCCTTGACTTTATCTTACATCCATTTTTAAAATTTGGATGATCATTTTTACTTCCATAAGAACTTTGTAGTGATTGAACAGTGTTGTATCATGACTGTGGTTGTGGTTCTATAATTCAATATCCTATATAATAAAAGCCTAATATCCAAATAGAACAAATGGCAGAACAACCAGTTGCTATGATTACCAGGGACAGACACTCAATGCAGGAGCTGCCCCAGCCCACAGGCCCCAGGCCAGCCATGGCAGGTGCCAGCTGGGGATCCCCGGTCACCCTGCACATGGAGGCGACTGGTGGTAGTGGGGGCAGGGAGGCAGGGCCGATGAGCAGGTAGCACCAAGCTGGCCAAGACTGGTATGAGCAGGGGGCCCTGATCACCCTGTTGGCCACTCCACAGAGGCCCTGGTCGCTGGCCAGGCCTAGGGACGATTTTCATGCACCAGGCCTCTAGTATGAATTAAAATCACATAGATCTAAATATACACATTCATGCACACAGCCACATACCTAAGTGAGGGCATTCAAAACTGGTGAATTCTGAGTAAGGTCTGTGGATTGCAATGATGTCAATGTCCTGGTTTTGTAATTATGGTTATGTAAGATGCTATCTTTGAGAGAAACTAAGTGAAGGATAGAGGAGACCTCCATTTACTATTTTTGCAACTTCCTGTGAATGTGTAATGATTTAAAAATAGTAAATTAAGCTGAGACCAGTTTTGCTCAGTGGATAGAGCGTCGGCCTGCGGACTTAGAAGTCCCGGGTTCGATTCCAGTCAAGGGCATGTACCTTGGTTGCAGGCACATTCCCAGTGGGGGGCATGCAGGAGGCGGCTGATCGATGTCTCTCATCAATGTTTCTGACTTTCTATTCCTCTCCCTTCCTCTCTGTAAAAAATCAATAAGAATATATATATTAAAAAAATTAAATTAAATTAAAATTAAAATTAAATAATAACCCAAGATGTGACATTCAGAAATGATAGTGGAATAGAGAAGTATGACAGCATCTGCCTGTTTAATATGTAGTGAGATAGGAAAAAAGTACTCCTTCCCCTACCAAACAAAAAACTCACTAGCAATAATCAAACAAGAAAAGGAGTATCATACACTTGACACCACAGACTTCAAAAAAAGTGATAATCACAGAAAGAAAAATATATAACTGATACAAAATAGTGGGGCAGAGTTCCTACCTCCATCCCCACTACCCGGAGGCAAGACTGGGAAAGGATGCTGAGTCAATCAAATTGTGCCTCATTGCATAATCTGTCTGGCATGCTCCCATTGGGAGAGACTGAAAGTGGGATTGTGAATGGAAATCCAGGAAAACATTGTTTTTAATCCTTAAGAGTGGAGCTCCCTATACTTCACGATAGCAGGACTCAGAAAGGAGGTGCTATTGGACTTGTCACATGGAGGGGGCACTCTGCTGAGTTGGAGGCAGAGGCCTAAGACTATAAAATATGGACACCATCCAGACAACATGGAATGGACCCTGGTACAAAGCATTCAGTGAGGCTCCGGAAGACAACAAGACCCATCTTCCTGTAGGAACGCACACAGAAGCAGGGCTCTGCTCCCCCTCCTATATGGCCTTCATATTATGGAAAAGTAGACCAAGAATTTGGAAGAGTGGAAGTTGATACAAGCTCTTTGATGCTTCCCCTCAAATCCAGGTGGTCTTCCCCTCAAATCCGGGTGGGTTCTATGATGAATTTGACCATAGAACAGTATGGAAGTGACACTGTGCCAACTTCCAGACCTTAAGAGATGTGGCAGGTTCCATTTCCTGGAATAATTTCTCTTGGAGTCCGGAGCCCCAGGTAAGAAATCCAACCATCCACTTGGAGAGAGAATGCTGAAAGGCCCTGAGACTACAAGGAGAGGCAAAGTGGTTCAGCTGGGCCCAGTTATCAGCCTCTCACTGAGACATGGGGCATGTAGATATAGCCATCTTGCACACTCCAGACTAGACCAACAAAACCTGGATACAACTGAATGAGCCCAGTCAATGCCACATAGAGCCGAAGAACCACCTAGCCAAGCCCTGATTGACTTCCAAGCTCATAAAGTCATGAGATAAAGTAAACTGCTTGTTGTATTTGGGGCAGTTTATTACACTGAAAGAGAGAGCCACACCAGTCTGAAACTTGAAGAGGGGGAGGCAAATCGGTTCCAGTTAAGGTAAGTATTATAGGGACTTAAATGGAAGATATGTCCACATTGAACCCAATAATAATCATTCAAAAGTATAGGTGCATTTGACACATTGTGTAGGAGTTAAATATAGGTGGATATAGGTGGCGTGTCTTATTAGTTTGATCAGTGACAGTTGGGTGCCCATGTCAGGAAGGGGTATCTGGAGGGGAGCTGACCAGAGGTTTTTTGAGGATTCTGAGGTTGCTAAGGACTTAGAAGGCCTTAGATGTCTTGTGTTTGTCATCTTTGGCTAGTGCAGCCCCTGACATGTAGCTGACCAGGGAAATTGCACTGAATGTCTCTTTCATGTTGTCTCACTGTCATATCCCAAGCTAGGTGACCTGTGTAACAGTGCTGCTACTTCTCAAGCTAACTGTGAAACTGTGCTAGGTGTGCAATTGTGCTATTAAGGTAAACTGTGAAATGGTGATACCCTTAGGAGCTGGATCATTATTGCACAATTCACTTTTCCACTTTGTCTCAGAAAGGCATTGAGCAGAATTCATCCTCACGGAGTTAGAGAAAACAGCTCTCACTGGAAATGCCCACATTAGGCAGGAGCCTGCTAAAACATGACACAGTCATCAGCTGAGCATGCTGCAAAAAAAAGAAAAAAACAGGGGAAAGAGGAGGAGCAGAGAAAGGAGGCAGAAATAAAGAACAGAAAGATGAAGACACAGATGACAGTAAAATATTAAATTTCCTGACAAAAGAAACAAAGGTCAAAAACTTCAACCTGGAAAACATGTAACTTAAAAAATAAAAGCAAACTTCCCATGAGTGCTGAGTACTATAGGGGATCTTAATAAGAGTATGAATCAGTGAATTAGAAGCTAAAAGCAAGTGATGAAATAGCAGAATTATATGAAAAAGGAAAATGAAGAGCTAAGAGGAAATAAATCAAAAACCAAAACAGAAGGACACTTTGAGTGGTGAGCACATGATGTATAATAGAATTATATTCTTTAAACTTATGTAATCTTATTAACCAACTAGAGGTCTGTTGGACGAATTTGTGCACAGTGGGGGAGGTCTGCCTGGCCTGGCCCAATCAGGACCAATTGAGTCAGACTGGCTGCGGGGAGGGGCCATGGCAGTTGACTGGCTAGTCCCACCCCTGACTGGGGTTGTGGGGGGGTAAGGGGGGTGGAGATTGAGAGCAGGGCCAGCCAGGGGAAGGGGCCACAAGCATTTGGTGGGCCAGCCCCACCCACTGGTCGAACTACCAGTTGAACTCCCTATTGAACTTCCAGTAGAGGGGACAATTTGCATATTAGCCTTCTATTATGTAGGATATCACCCCAACAAATTCATAAAATAAAATATTTTAAAAGAACCAAAACAGCAACATATGATTTAAAAAATAAATTAGAAAGAAGAAGGAATGGGGCTTAAAATGTAATTAATGGCGTGAAGAAAGCATCATCGCAGGGCAATAAGAGAAGAAATGTAGTACTGAGGTTAGAGCAAAAATGGGCCAAAAGAAGAACAATATTTTCTCTGACATAAAAAAACAACCACATATAAGACAGAAATAACTCAGAGAAAAGTTCCCTGAGATAAAAGAGCTGAGTTTTTACATTAAAAGAGCTTACCATATCCCAGGGAGAAAAGTGTTAAAGAATGTCCAACCTGAGACACAATCTACTTTAATTATTGAACTTCAAAAGTGAAGAAATAACTCTTCAGGCCTTCAGAGAGATAAAACAAGTCACCTCAGACTTCTCTATAGCAATGTCAATGCAAAAACAAACAACAAAAAAACACAAAACAATAAAGTAGCTAAAAAAATAAATAAATAAGTCTAAGATAAAGAACATATAGCATAAGAATATTATTCCCAGCTAAATTATCATGCAAGTATAAAGACAATCGCTGACATTCTCCAGCATAAGAAAATTCAAGGAATATAGCATCCATGAGTCCTTCCTGAAAAAATCACCTGTGTTGAAACTCAAGCACACAAGAAGGAAGCAAAATAAAGAGTGTAGATATGTCAACACAAAGAAAAAGCCTCATGCTGAGCACAAAATCCTGTAAATAGTAAACTATAATATAAACCAGTCTATAACATCAACTTTATAAACCTTGGCAAAGTAAAAACAATAAAATAGCTAAAGAGTGAGGGAAGAGATTGAGAGGAAGTGTGAGGAGCTAATTACCTTATCTAATATGTTACAGGGCTTCTTTTGACAAAATTTTAAAAATGAAACATGTGTGATCTATTCAGAGGCTTCCATAATTTAATGCTTTCCATATCTCAAGACAGAAATAACTCAAAGATAAAATACAGACCTAAAGAGTTATTTCTTTTGAAGTTCAATAATTAAAATAGATTTTGTCTCAGTTTGGCTAGAAGGCTGTTTTGGAATTTGTATATCTCAGAGTAAGGAAATATTTTTCTAAAGTTCAGCATATTTGAAAAACCAGCCATGAGATAGGGGTCAAGTGGGCTTCTTATCTTAAAATCATGTGGCTGAACATATGTTGATGTTTAGGGCATTTTATTGGTCTTTGTTCACTATGTTTATAATGTTGATACCTATAAGGTAGTTAATACAAATTTGTTGATGGTGAAGTATCTGGTTAAGAACTTTTCAACAAGATCGGGTAAGTTTCTGAGCAAATCATGGAATCGAATGGAGAAAGTGAACAGATGGAGGTAAAATTCTGGCAGGCACAACTGCAGAAATAGCAATAGAAGGCTCAGGCACATCCTGAATGAGTCAGAGCCATTGCCTCCTTTCCCTAATGCTTCCCCTCAAAGGGTTGGCCTCTTGATCTCCTTAGTGCTCTCAGTGGAAAAGTAAAATGGGTATGTTTTGTAATAAGGGGTGGTTTGAGTGCTTATCTTGTGGAAAGTGCCTTGAAAATCTTCTTCTACCTCACTGCTATGCACTGGTTTTGCAAGGAGAGAAGCTGGCCAGTGTTTCTGAGATGTCAAAACCTAGTGTGAAAACATCACCAGGTGTTGAGCTGAAAGAATTTTTGTTCACCTTAATGAAAAAGTGACTCACAAAACCAGCTTATTTAGCAAGTTCCTTTTTCAAGGTTGAACACACTCAATCAAAACCTGTGAGGTCAAACTGTGGAGGTACACTATTAATAATCACACCAAGGCCTGGTATTAATTATGGGGATGCCCAGAGCTTCAGACAAACTGGCTCTCCAACATGCTGACACAGTCTTAAGGCAAAATAATCAAAGTGCCCAACATCTGCAAAAAAGCTTGATCTGTTTCTTTCTTACCTCGGTCATTGTCTCGGTAAATGAGATTGAACATCTGCTTCCAGAAAGATAGCATGGATATATATGAATACACACACACACACACACACACACACACACACACACACACACACATATATATATATATATATATACACACACACACACACACACACACACATATATATATATATATATATACACACACACACACACACACACTCACACACTAAGTATAGCTAAAACCTAGACATGATATATAAAACGAACATAAAACTAACATAAGACTCTGAAAGTTGGAAAGAAGAAGGCAGACAGGGACTTCAGGACCCAAGGAATGACTCAACAGTGAGCCTCCTGGATTCTCTTTTTGCCTCCTATATCCCCCTGGGTGCTGGAGATATAGGCAACCTGGAAATGTCAATGAGCACAGAGAAAAGAAAAGCCTGCTCTCTTTACACAACAGACTGAGGAAGGGGCAGCTTAGCAAGGCAGAGAACTTCCACAAAATAACTCTCTAGTCCAGGTAAGCATCCAAGAAAAACATTGGCCTCATCTGCACTACCACCAGCAGGGCTAAATGAATGGGAAGCATAGATTGTATGCTTCCTCACCCAACTGTAATGAGGTGCTCAACCCTTTCTCATCTCCCCCTTTATTCCCCTCCCCCACCCCATTGGTATTTTTTAAAAAAAGCCAAGTGGAAAACTGGAAGTTCACCCCCATAAATGGAAATGAGGCTTCTCTATGTTGTGTCAATGGAGATAATGTGGGGAGCGTGGACTTCTGCTCCCTTCCAGTGGTATCAAGGTGCTCCTCCCACTTCTTGCTGAGAAGGTATCAGAGAAGTCCTAGAGTTAATGCAGCCACTCCACCAGCAACAACAACATCACCAGCATCAACCCCACCACCAGCACCAACACCCCCATCATGTTAGTGGAAGCCATGTGGGGAACAGAAACGAGGCCCAAAAAAGTAGACAAGTTCCAGCCAGGGTGGCATCAGTAGAGGCCAAGTGAGGAGCCTGAACTCCCACCTCTACACAGTGGCAACAAGTCCAGGAAGTGCGCAGAACCCCAAACAAAAGGAATCCAAAGAGGATCATACCAAGACACATCATAATTAAAATGCCAAGAGCAAAAGACAAAGAGAGAATATTAAAAACAGCAAGAGAAAAACAGTTAGTTACCTAAAAGGAGTACCATATAACTGTCAGCTGACTTCTCAACAGAAACTATGCAGGCCAGAAGAGAGTGGCAAGAAATATTCAAAGTAATGAACAGCAAGAACCTACAACAAAGATTACTCTATCCAGCAAAGCTATCATTCAGAATTGAAAGTCAGATAAAGAGCTTCACAGATAAGAAAAAGCTAAAGGAGTTCATAACCATCAAACTAGTATTATATGAAATGCTAAAGGATATTCTTTAAGAAGAGGAAGAAAAAGGAAAAAGTAAAGATAAAAATTATGAACAATATAGTGAATCTAAAAATCAAGTGAATAAAAAATCTGATGAACAGAATAAGCTGGTGAATATAATAGAATCAGGGGCATAGAAAGGGAGTAGAGTGACAATTTTCAGGAGGAAAGGGGTGAGGGGGGTGCAGGGAGAGACTGGACAAAAATCATCCACCTATGGATGAGGACAATGGTGAGGGAGGTAAGGGCAGAGGGAGTGGTGGGAGCCGGGTAGAGGGAAGCTATGGGGGGCGGAGGGGAGGGAGCGGAACAACTGTAATAAACTGAACAATAAAGATTTATTTTAAAAAATAATTAAAAAATAAAAAATTATGATAACCAAAATTTAAAAATCTGATCAATGGGCTCAATAGTAGAATTGAGAGGGCAGAGGAAAAAGCCAGTGAACTTACAGAACTGAAATTAACATATCTGAACAACAAATAAAAAATGAACTAAAAAATGAACGGAATTGCAAGAAACTGGATCTTTAATAAAAGATCTAACTTTTAACTCATCAGAGTACAAGAAGGTAAAGAAAGGATAGGCTAAAAAAATATTCAATAAATAACAGCTAAATTTTTCTGAAGTTGGCAAAAGATAAATGACATGAACCCCAAATAAATTCATACCAGATATATATTTTAGTCAAATAATAATAATTTGAAAGCAGAGAAAAACAATTGCTTACCTATGGAGCTAAAACAATTTGAATGACAGCAATTTCTCATTAAAAAAACATGGATGCCAGAGGAGGTAGCACATTTTTCAAGCATTGAAAGAAAAGAGCTGTCAAACTACAAACCTTTATCCAGAGACAATATCCTTCAGAAATGAAGAAGAACTCAAGATATTGCTAGATGAAAGAAAACAAAGAGAATTTTAGACAACAAATGTACCCTAAAAGAATGGCTACAGGAACTTAAATTTGAAGATAGAAGAATAAGGGAATACTGGAGGGAAGTGATAAAACGAAGATTCTTGGAACAGCAGGGAAAAAGAAAAGAGTAAATATATAAGCAAATAAAATAGACTTCCTTTCTCTTGAGTTTTCTAAATTATATTTGAAGCTGAAGCAAAAATTATCACATTGTCTGATGTGGTTCTCAGCATATGGAGAGAAAACATTTAAGACAATTATAAATGGGAGATAAAAGAGGAATACAAAGGAAAGTAATATTTTTTATACATCACTCAAACTGACGATCATCAATACTAATAGGTTGTGGTAAGTTTTATATTTATATACAGAGTGTTCAAAAACATATATACATATTTTGAATGATTATTCACTCCAATGGGTTAAGTCTGAAAAGAAAGAAACATTGGAATTAATAATTATTCCAAGTGTGTATACATTTTGGAGGGGACATCATGTGTATACACTGAATGGCCAGATTATTATGATCTCTGAATGCATAATAATCTGACCACTCAGTGTATATACTATATAATAAAAGGCTTATATGCAAATTGTCCCCTCGACCAGGAGCTTGACTAGCAGGCAGGTACCCATGTCCCTTACCCCTGGCCAGGCTGGCCAGACCCCAACCATGCACAAATTCATGCACCGGGCATCTAATATATATATGTATGTGTGTATATATATATATATATATATATATATACACACACACACACACACACACACACACGCACGCACACTGAGTGGCCAGATTATTATACATTCAGAGATCATAAATGATCTGGCCACTTAGTGTATATGTGTTTGTACCTATATACATACAAACATATATACTGGAGCAAACACTTTTTAAAAACCTATACAGGGGGAAAGGGAGACATATTGTAATACTGTACTTTCAACAATAAAGATTTAAATGTGAAAAGTAAATAAAAGATCTATATAAGAATATCATAGATAATTCAAAATAAATTCTTAAATATTCAAGTAATCCACAGGAAGGCAGGAAAAAGAAAACAGGGAGAAGGGTGAGGACAAGAGAAAACAAAAAAAGTAGACAAGTTCTAATGTATTCGTAATTACATTAAACATAAATTATCTAAATACAAGTAAAAGATGGAGATTGGCAGAATAAATTTTTTAAATGACCTAACTATATAATGTCAACAGGAAAGTCACTTCAAAAATAACAATGTAGGCAGGTAAATACTGAAAGAATAGAAAAAGTAAACAGTAATCAAAAGAAAGGAGGAATGCCTATATTAATATCACATTAGATATATCCAGAGCATGAAAAATTGCTTGACAGATAGACATTATTTGATGATAAAAGTGTCAATCTACCAAAAAAGACATAGTAATCCTAAATGTGAAGGCACCAAATGAAAGAGCTATAACATATATGCAACAATATATAAAAGAAATTGTATAGTACTATGATTAAGTGGAATTTATTCTAGGCATGCAGGGTTGGCTTAATATTTGAGAACCAATGTAATTCACTATGTTGACAGGCTAAAGAAATGAATACAATAGTATTTTCAACAAATGATATTGGAGCAATTGGGTATCCACAGGCAAAAAAAAAAAAATTAACCTTGACCTAAACTGAATATCTTATTAAAAATTAGCTCAAATGTATCATAGACTTAAATTAAAACACAAAACTATTAAAACTTCTAAACAAAAGCATTGGAGAAAAATCTTCTGGACTGGAGCTTGTTGAAGAGTTCTTAGACATGACACCAAAAGTATGATCCATAAAATAATAAGTTGAACTTCTTCAATATTATAAAATTTGCTCTGAAAAGAACCATGTAAAGAGGATAAATAGATAAGCTACAGACTGAGAGAAAATATTTGCAAGCCACATATCTGATAAAGAACGAGTATCTAGAATATAAAAGAACTCTCAAAACTCACCAGCATATCACCTCAAACTCATTAGAAGAGCTACTATTTAAAAAAAAAAAAAACACAAACACTACCCAGAAAATAAAAAGTGTTAGCAAGGATGTGGAGAAGTTGGAACCATTGTGCATTGTCATTGGAAATATAAAATGGTGCAGCCATTATGGAAAACAGAAAAATTAAAAATAGAATTACCTTCAAAAAATTAAAAATAGAATTACCATCTATTCCAACAATTCCACTTCTGGTGAAGTCAGGGTGTCAAAGAGATATTCAAAGATCCATGTACATAGCAGCGTTGTTTTCAATAGGGCTGGAAGGAATCCAAGTGTTCATCAATGGATGAACAGATAAACAAAATGTGGTGCATACTTACAACGGAATACCATTCAGTCATAAAAAGTAAAGGAATTCTGACACATGCTACAACATGGACAAACCTTGAGGACATTATGCTACATGAAATAAATCAGTCACAAAAAGACAAATACTATACAATACCACGAATACGATTTGTCTTTGCAAAATACAATTGTGGACGTTTCTGTGCTTGGTAACCTGAACATCTTGCCTGTGCCTCCTTTTTTGGCAAAATTTTAGGCATCTCTCCTCAGTGCTTATGCTGACACAGCTCAGAAAGTAAAAAAAAGAAAAAAAGGGAGAGAGGAAGGAAGGAAGGGAGGGAAGAAGGGAGGGAGACAACCTCTTGCCATTTGTACCCCTCTATCTAGACAAGCCTGAGTGCACACTGTGAGACCAAGGCAGAGAAAATGAATCATTTGGATCCTCAATCTGAAGGGGAATGTCAATTCAATATCTGTGGTATCTATTGGTGACCACGTCACGCATACCACTGATGCAATGGACCTCTGTCTACATTCCTCATAGAAGGAAATGCTACGTTTCTGCTCCAGGTTATTTAATGTAAGGTATAATTATTTTCTCAACCAAGTTCACAGGATCACGGAATTCATACCTCAGATTAAAAACCCAAGCTCTGAGTATACTTTTAGCTGCATTCTCACAAGTTTGAATTGATTTCTATTTTCATTTCTGTCCAGTACAAAATACTTCCCTATTTCCATAGTGACTTCCTCTTGGACCCGAGGGTTTAGAAGAGCATTGCTGCGCGTCTCCTTCAAGCCCAGAGTACATCCTTTGCAAATGTGTTTTAGAGGTGACATTCCATAGCACCTGGAGATACAGGAAGCTCCCTTCCTTGGAAAGGCGCGGGAAGATTGTCAGAGCCACTGCTACTGCAGCCAGCATGTGCTGTTTAATGTGCAGATTTTATTGCTTTCACATTTGTCATTTTTTAAAAAAAGCAGTAACGTAGGCTCCAGCTTCAAAGATGCCATGGTTGCCTGGCAGTAAACCTGCGGCTTGAGCAAGGACTGTCAGGCCAAAAGAAGGTGCTCACAGCTGGTAGGTCCTTCATGCTGCCACCTGGCTGGCCTTCCTGCTTTCCCTCGCAGTGAGGGGAGCCCCTGGAGGCTACCAAGAGTAGCATTGGAATCTTCTAGCTGAGAAAGCCTGAGGCTAGTCCTGGTTATGCAGCCCCTATAAGTTATAATCAGAGTCCCTGGTTGGTGGAGGAAGGGAAGGAAATCTGGCAGAGAAGTCTGATGAATGTGCCAAAACAGTGTGCAAGGGTCTGGATACTAACTGTCTGCATACCAGCTTGGGAAGGTTTTGTCCCCAGTTTGGAAACACAAGGTGTATATCAAGCTTCACTTGGGTTGTACAAGATAGCAGTCGGAAAATAAAGAGGAAGGTTCAGTGAGGCTTCTTTCCATTGCTTAATGCACTGCATGGCCATGAGTACACTCTTCAACCTTCCAGCCCTCAGGTACCCCATGTGCACAGGGAGGAAGTTGAAACAGAGCTCTCTGTGGACCCTTCCAGTTCTACGCGTTCATGATGGGAACGGCTGAGTCCGAGGCATGGCCCTCTGCACCTCCATCTGCTCCTATGTGCATGTGAGATGACAGTGCCAATCCATGCCCAGGACTGCTGTGATGACCGGCTGATGGTGGGCCAGGGAAAGTGTGACACTGGGCATCACAGCGATGTGAGCACCCCAGCCTGAGGTATCAGAACAAGGTCATAGTAAGTGACAAGCTGGCATCTCTAGCTCTGCCCTCCATCCACATGAGAACTCATCCTCACCCCTAACGCCATCCCAACTGAAGGTCCCCCACAAATCTCCAGGACTTCCCAGGACACTTCATGTATGCTCAGGCCATTGTGTGGTCTTATCTACATTATGACTCATTGAAATGATGCCCCTTTACTGCCAATCCCACACACAGCAGGGGTGCCATCAACACCCTCTCAGGACAATGACGCTATCCTTGAGCCTGGGAGTGGATGAAAGGTTGGGATCCTACTTTCTTTCCTTGGAGTCTCAGGTCTTATCCTCTACATGGTCTTTTTTTTTTTTTTTTTGAGGTCTCTCCAGCATGGCTGCCAGCTCAGGACTCCAAAAAGCACAAAAGAGGGAACTTCAAGATGTCTTAAGGATTAGGCCAGGGCATAGCACAGTGCCACTTCCCTGTGTTCTCTTTGTGAAGAGTCACAGGCCAGCCCAGGGTTCACGTGGGAGGGGATCACACAATGGTGTGAATACCAGGAGGCAGGGTTTGTAAGGGCTTACCTTTGGAGGCTCTCCCCCACCAGGAAAAGGCAAACCTATGATTTTGACCTTGGTTCACGTACCATCTAAGAGAAGAGGCTTGCACAAATACTCAAATGTGGATGCCATGTCATCACCCACACAGACCTGGTCAGTCAGGACACACAGATACTGAGATAGTCACCTTCGCACACACTCAACATCACCTTCACACTGACCTGCCTGTGAACTCTCACACATACCCTCACCTTCACACTGATATGCCCATTCAAGTGATTAGTAGGTCTTGGGCCAGCCTGGGACATTTGGGCCAGCCTGTCTGAGTGGAAGGCCCACATGGGAGAGATCAGATAAAGATGTGCAAAACATAGGAAGTTAGGGTATATGTTATGTGTTGTGTGTGTGTGTGTGTGTGTGTGTGTGTGTGTGTGTGTATGTGGTTGTGTATGGGCATGCCAGTGTGAAGGTGAAGGTGTGTGAGTGTGAGCTCACCTGCACTGGAGAAAAAACATGGGTGAAGAGTCCTCGGAAGCAGAATTTTGAGCATCCCTCCAGGCCAGAGAAAGCCACTCAGGAAGAGCTAGGCTCCGCACAGACCTGCACCAAGCCTCAGTGGGAGAAAATGATTTAATTATCAGAGTGTCACCAAACAAATCATGTGCCTCATTTTGGGCACCTAATGCTTATGGTAATTAACATTATGAAGATTTTTCTCCTGTTTATATTTAGTTTAGTCATCCACAATAGAGCTAAAACTATTTCAACTAATGTTAGGCACGCTTTTCCATTACCCCTGCGTTTCTTCACGGCGCCGCTACCCAAATGCAATCTTTAACTTCAGAGACAGCCAGATTCAGGACAAATTGGAATCAATGTGGCCTTTGTCTTGGCTAATAAGTGGCTGCCACGCAGAGGAGTGCGGAACTGCTAATTGGCTGATCTCAATAGGAAAGAGACAATGGTGTTGAGAGAGCTGGGGGATTAATTATAGGGCCGCCTTCTGCGAGCCCCCCGCTTCCGCTGTTTCTGCAAGGCAACAAGGGTGGGCTTCTCCACCCCTTGTTAGAAACAAGCAGCCTGCCAGCTGGAGTCCTCCTGCAACCGGGGATTCAGACCCAACACCAGCACACACAAAGGTCAGGGGAGAGGAAGGGGCAGAGTGAGCAGGTGGCCACCCATGATGGAGAGGACCAGAGAGTCTGTGTGCTGGAGTGGGGGGCTGTCGGAGGGACACTTACTGGGACAGGGAAGCAATGTGCACCTGCTCATGAGGGCGATATGAGGATTCCCCCCCTCCCTGTGAGGAAATCGAGGCCCAGAAAGCTGAGGAACATGAAAAGTGTGGCAGGCCGAAACCGGTTTGGCTCAGTGGATAGAGCGTCAGCCTGTGGACTGAAAGGTCCCAGGTTCGATTCTGGTCCAGGGCATGTATCTTGGGTGCAGGCACATCCCCAATAGGGGGTGTGCAGGAGGCAGCTGATCAATGTCTCTCTCATCGATGTTTCTAACTCTCTATCCCTCTCCCTTCCTCTCTGTAAAAAATCAATAAAATGTATTTTTTAAAAAGTGTGGCAGGTTAGCTCCTCACAGAAGGCAACAGCACCCCCACTGAAGCAGCCGGGCCAAGAGTAAGGTCTCCTCTGAGCCTGGATGTGAACTCAGCTTTGCCTGAGTTCAAAACCCATGCTCTTTGCACTGCTCTCTAAATCTTTCCTCCACCATTAGTCTCTGGCCTCTGAACCCTCATGATATCTCATTTCACTGCCTTTGGGGTAAAGGAATTACCTCCTAAATGTCACTGTTAAAATGCAAATGCTTCTGCTGAGTGGAGGGCATGCATCTCTTATCCCAGTTTTGCTGTTTAATTTAGGTACCTGATGAGGGCAGAGCAGGTCCTTGAGGGAATAAGACTGCGTTTTGAAAGGGGAAGGGGAACTGAGAGACAAAGCAGTCCCAGATGGAACTCAGTGGTCGTCTTGGGAACGGGATAGAGAAGCTTAAAAGAGGTGGCACCTGGAAGGAAAACCCAAAGGGATTGCAGTAAAGGCCAAGTGGGCCAAATCCAACTGTTCAGAACCAGAGTTCATATTCCCGTCCCAGAAGCCCTCACCCTCCCCAACTCCACATCTCTGCTGCTCCACCTGGAAGCCCTCAATGGGTCCCCACCCCCTTCCACTCCTCGACCAGATCTTCTATTCTATCTTCAGAGCTGTCTTCTTCTCTCCAGCCTCTCGGTCATTTTATGCTTGGCTTGGCATCTGCCCCATGTCAAAGTAAAATTGTGCTGAACAGTTGCTGAAGATGGCCGACAGACTTTATGTGGGCTACTGCATGTTTCTAACAAGGGGTGGAGAAGCCCACCCTTGTTTCTAACAAGGGGTAGAGAAGCCCACCCTTGTTGCCTTGCAGAAACAGCGGAAGCGGGGGGCTCCACTCCTGTGCAGGGCTGAGTGAACTTCAAGAATAGCAGAGGCAACTGGGGATTCTGGCCAATCGGTAGGGTGAGAAAGGGTCATTGGATGGAAAACTACTAAGAGGAATTGAGCTAGGAATCCCAGTGGGGGAGATTCTAACGTGAGTGGCTTGATGAGATTCCTGCTGAAAATGGGCTTGGCAGAGCAAGAAGGCCAACCAAGGCCAAAGCCAAGTGAGAAGAGGGTTCCTACGAGACCTGACTCAGGTGAAAGCTGGTCAGAGTCCTTGTCACCTACCTCTGAGCCCTCTGCCTCCAGGGTCACTCCTCCAACCACATAGTCAGACCAAGTGACTCCATCACTTTCCAACTTGAAAGCCTCCATTAGCCCTCATCCTCCACCATCCTCAGCATAACATACAAACTCCTAGTATGATGGACACAAGGCCATTAGTGGTAGACAGAGTGTCTTGGAAAACCTGAGCCAGAAGGACGAAAACGCCTTGCTGCTCATTCCTGATTCCATCCAGGTTCTGGGCCAAGGAGGGTTAAAAACACCAGAACACAACCTTCCTTAGCTGGTGCCTTAGCTACAGCAGAACTCTTCCGTGTTTCCAAAACTCCTTCTTGTGCTTTATCTCCTTGGTTTTCCCAACCTGAGTGGCAGGCGTTTCCTCACCATTTCACAGGTGAGGAATCGGGATCAGGGTGGTTAGGTGATTTGCCCAGGTCACATAGCTAAGAAATGGATTCAGCCAGCTTTTGAGCAGCCTGATGTTGTAATTGCCTCTTTCCCCACTAGATGTGTCAGGAGCAGAGGTACCCTGATTGTTTGGTTCACCATTTTATCCCCCTACTCAGCAGTACCTGGTACATAGGAATATTCAGTAGAAAAAGGCAATGAAATCACTGCCTATTTTATTGCGGACCTACTTTCTATCAATCCACTGCTATGTGGGTGGAAAGGACACTCTTTGCCTAACACTATTATTAATCCCATGTTACAGATGGAAAAACGGAGGCCCTGAGCAGTTAAATCACTCACTCAAAGTGGCAGAGCAGAAACTTCCACCTCGGTCTATTGGATTGCAAAGCCCATGGTTTCAATCTGTAAACTGCCTCTGTTATGCCTACATACTGCCATGTGCATAAGCGAGTGAAGGAGGGACTTCAGTTCCCCAGCTCTTTCCAGCATGCTTTGCTTTTATCTGAATAACCACCTCCTCACTTTCCTCCCCACTCTGACCTCTGGGCTCAGCTGCATGTAGACATTGTGCAAGCAAAAAGAATTCCTGAATATTAATGCCAATAGCTAATGTTCTTCGGCAAAGATCATTTCAATGTTTTAAGATACTAATGTTCTTTTGACTGGTCTCCTTTCTAAGCACTTCTGAGTAAACACATCTATCTAGGGCTGATTGATTCTCGCAATTGCACTATTAAAACCCAAACTAGGACGCTCTGAGTCACATATTGGAGAGGAGGAATGGTTCAGGGTATGTGTGTGTGAGTGTGTGTTAATATTTTTTCAAGTTTCCCTTTGTGCTCCAGTCGAGAGAAATATTTGAAATTCAAATAATGAGGTATTCATAGAGAGTTTTGCTTTCCTTGCGCCCAGGGTAAAAATAAAACAAAATGCTAGAACCTTTTTCTTCCTCCATTATACCTGCTGACTTGTCTTTCTTGGTGATGTTTACCTCTAAAATTTGAATGAGAGTAAAATTTAAAGGAATTACCACAATGCTTTAGCACATTTGCAAATCAATTAAGAGGAGCCAAATTGTGCTCCTGCTTTTTTGCAGGAAGCCGGTCTTCCTCAGCTCAGGAAGCTGCAGCCCACAGCTGCCTGGCACCCAAAGAGCAGCTGTCACGTCAAGAAGCAGACTTGGCATTTCAGCGCCCACCTCCAGTGGCCAAGGCCAACCGTTGAACCAACCCCTTGCTGGGCAGTTCCACTTACCTGCCAGGAGCCCAGTCTTCACAGGGTGTTCCTGGTGCCAGAAAAACACACACTGTCTTCAGAGTCAGAGGCCTGGCTGTGCAGCCCCCACTCTGCTGCTTCCTGGCTCTGTGACGTTGGGCAAATCTCTTCACCTCTCTGAGCCTCACTCTAGGGCTGCAAAGTGCAAACAATAATGCCTCTTCCAAGGTTGTCCTGGGGATGCTATCTGGAGGAATGAACCTCCCATGTGCCTGCCACGCCCTGGGCCACTGGGGGTTACCTTCCTTTCTCAGAGCTCAGAGGAAGGGTGAGATTTTCTACTGATCATTCCAGGTCCCTGAGGGTGTCTCATGCCTCTAGGTCATACGGGAGAGACTGTTCCAACAAGATCTGAAAGTCAGCATGTCACCTCCCCCAAGAAGCCCTGCCAGATTGCAGCTATATCATCTCCTCTCTTCTTATTCCCTCTGAATTATGGGAATGTTACTCTCTCCCTTGTATTCTGTACCCTATAACCACATCTCCCCTCACTCCAAAGAAGCAATTCCGTGAGGGCAGAGACAAAGTGTGATGCCTCTTTGCAGCTTCTATTTCAGCCTAACAGAATTTGTTTTGGTTTCTGTTGACTTTCTTACCACCAGGTCTTTCCCGGCTCTGTCCCCCTGATTGGCAACACCCCTAAGTCCACTTTGTATTGGATCAGCTCACGTGCCTGCACCAGCTATGGGTTTGTGCCTGTAGATTCGGGTGTGGGGAAATGTCCCACTTTGGTGGGGGGGAAGGGAAGGGTCAATCTAAACTCAACCTTGAGGTAAGGCTGGAGTCAATTCATCTCTGGCCAGCCTGGAGCAGCCGATGGTACCTCAGGACCCAGGTACCTCCTGGAAACATGCGCCAGGCACTGCCCTCTGTGCTAGAGGAGAAGGCCTCAGGGTGTGGGGCTTGGACTCTGTGACGTGGACCGTGAGGTGGCTCCCAGGAAGAGTTGGCAGCTGGGCAGCAGGGCATGCAGGAGAGGGTGGGTGAGCCCACGGCGGCAGGTTTGGGAGGGACCAGCAGAGCCCTGAGGAGGGACAACCACTAAAGCCCAAGCACTGGGGCAGGACCCTGTCACCAGGTCCAGTTATAGGCCCTGGACAAGCGGCTGGGGAGAGGGGTTGTCAGAGGGGTCAGAGAAGGAAGGACAGGGCACTGCAGGCCGTGGGCTGGCCCTCCCTTCGCTGGGTCTCGGCTTCCCATCTGTAAATTAGATAAGTTGGGGTAGGAGGTCTCTAGGATCCTTGTAACTCTAACATTCTGGGATCCTAGATGGTGGGCACAGCACAAAGGTGTAGTTTGTGGGACTAAGACACCTCCCGTCCATCACCCAAGAAGCCAGGTAACCTTGAAAATATCTTCCTGCCCCCAGCCTCCCAGGGGCTGAGTGTGAGGTGTGGTTCAACTTGCTTTGTTTCCACTGAGCACGGGAGCTGGATGCTGTGCCAAGGGCTCCGCATATGCTCCTGGCCGAGGCAGCTATGTTCTGAGGGGCTCTCCTGTGCCCAGAAAAGCCCAGGCACAGCCCCACTCACCTGAACAGAGGCTCCGGGCTCAGGGGTAAGGAAAAGGGGAGGGACAGGACTGGCCCAGCAACCCTCTTCTCAGAGCCTGTGCCACATAGCTCCTCCCTGCCAGCTTCCTGCCTGAGGTGTTGGAAGCCTGGTCCCGAGGCCCCGGAAAGGCGGGTGCAGCTCCACAGGGACACCTCAGCCAGGTGTGCAGTGCTGTGCTAAGCAGCCTGCCAGCCCCGACAGATGGCAGAGCGGAATCGCCATTCATCACAGCCGTAAGTGGCCAACTCCCCTCCCGGTGCCCCAGACAAATGGCTCCACTCCTCCCTCTTTCCCTCCCTCCCCCAGTCCCACCATCTACCACCCCTGCCAGGCAGCAGGGCAGAGCCGTTTACTCAGCGAGTCCTGCGTGCAGAATGCAGGGGGAGGCAGGACTGAGTGCCGCACGGAGACACATCCATCATCACTGAGAGCCAGAAGCTTGCTCGGCATGGCGATGCAGCAGTGCCAAACCTCATGTGTATATGTGTGTGTGTGTGTGTGTGTGTATGCGTGCGCACAGGTATGTGGGTATGTATGAGTATGTGTGTTATGTGTGTAGGTGTAGGAGTGTGTGTTCTGAGCACTGTCCATTGGCCCAACAGGACCCGGTGGGCCTCATCTTCACAAGGAGGGACAGTCTTGCCCCTGGGATAACCCATCTGTCCGCCTCTTCCCTGGATTAAGCTCCAGGGAGTAGAGATGACCAGACCGCTCAAGGCCCTGGGATGCGCTGGACTCCAGCTTCTGTGGCCAAGTGTCCACATGTTAGCCCATGTAGTGGGAAATGGGTCAGACCAAGTGTCAATCAAATTCTGTGCCTGAGATTCGAATTTGAAAGTAAGAGCAGGCTCTTAGATTGGTCCTAATGAAGGGGCTGTCTTGGTGCTGGT
The DNA here is from genome assembly GCA_011751065.1 of Lasiurus cinereus. Taxonomy (NCBI): domain Eukaryota; kingdom Metazoa; phylum Chordata; class Mammalia; order Chiroptera; family Vespertilionidae; genus Lasiurus; species Lasiurus cinereus. The sequence goes on from JAAGEH010000030.1 coordinate 7,250,876, forward strand.
CCATCAGGAATCAGCCATGTAGTGGGTCACGTGCCAGGCCTCTTGGCAGGTCATATAAGTGAGAACATGGGTCACGCTGCCTATTAGTCATTTGTCAGGCCATGAGTCCCCACTGATGTCAGATATGAAAGCCACTGAACTGATTAGGTAACTGGAAATCTCCATCCTAGGGAGCTGCTCCATGGAGAAGGGAAAGGACGTGGTACCAGAACCCAGCTCTCTCACATCTGGGCCCTGGAACCCTGTGTTAATCATTGAAACTTCCAAAGCCTCCATGAAGAAACTAAACAAACTGAATGACCCCTTTGTGTCCAGCAGGCTCTGGGTGGGGGGGCTAGGAAGGAGCGAGCACACGATGCACTCAGGCACAGAGGGACAGCTAGGTAAGCTCCCAGCGCAGGGAGTGCCAGGGCAGCAAGTACTGGTGAGGGGACGATGGGAAGCCATGTAGTGAGCAGAGGAGAAGACGTGTGCAATTAGGCCACTGAGAGGACTTGTTAAAGACTCTCAAACTGGCCCTCTCCTATTGCAATTTTCTTGAGTGACACGGCGAGGACATAGGAAAGCACCTGGGTCAAGTTCATGAATGACTCAAAAAAAGACAGCTCGTTTATCTAAATGGCACATCCCAGGCTCATCCCTGATGGACCAGCACTAAGACAGCCCCTTCATTAGGACCAAACTAATGGCCTGCTCTTACTTTCAAATTCAGAATCTCCGGCACAGAGATGGAGGGATGACTTGGCAGAAGTCCTTGTGAACATGAGCTGACAAAGTCCTACACACCCTTCAAAGCCCACATCACCTCTCCCTTCCCCAGACATCCCCTTCACATGGACTCCCTCCAGTGCCTTTCCTACTGGATCCTGGTCCCATTCTCGCCACGCCCCCCCCAGGTAGTCTATGCCTCCCCTGAGGCCAGGACCAGGTCTGATTCATCTCTCACTCATATCTCCAGAGACTAACAAAATGCCTCATACAAATAGGGAATGAGTAGATGAATGAATGGCTAGATGGATGCTTTCCTTACAGTTAGTTTTAAATGTCCACAAGCTCCGCATGAGCCAAGAGAGTTGCATGGCTCCGTATAAAAATGCAACCTTAGGTTGGCCGCACAACAGAAGTATTATGACCAGAGCAATGGAAGAGAGAGTCCCTCTCTGTGTTGTGCCACTCAGGAAGTGCCCAGAAGAGGGAGATGAGAATGGAGGTTGAGTCTAAAAAAATATATGCCATGAAAGCACTGAAGAAAACTGGGCAGAGGAGCCTCATCTCACAAGAGCTTCTGTAAACACTGGAGGATTGACAGAAGGCAGCCCCTCATAGTCTCTCTCAAGGGGCTTTTCACATCTCCATAACCTCCTCCAACCCCAGACATCGTGACCCTCCACCTCATCCCAGCCAGTGGAGGTGTCAGAAGCAGCAGGTGGAGTCTGCAACCCTGACCCTCAGTATTGCTGGGTCAAGCAAGAGAATTGGCAAATCTCCCTAAACAAATAAATCTAAATTCCTAGTGTAAGTTCAACTTCATATCCCAAACTTATATGTTTACTTGAGGGAGGAGGTGTTATTTTGTGGTTTCCAGGACAATGCAGTTCATAATTTTTTCATACCTCTCAGAGCAGGTGACAGCTTGCTTATAAAAGCTAATTCATTGCCATGCCGGGCCCCAAGCTGAACTTCAATACATGCACCAATAACACATCACAATAAGGTTAGAGAAAGACACTCCTTCCCTCCGCCCCAAATAGGCATTTTTCTGGATGCAGCCATCCAAGAAGAGAACCATGCCAAGCAGACACCCGGAGTGAAGCCTCCGAAAACTAGCAATAAGAGAGGCCTCCCTGAGTAATTTCCTCTTGGACCAAGCACTACCTCCTCAACCCCCTCTCCAACTTAATTGCAGGAAGAATTGTTATGCTAATTAGCATTATTCACAGAGTTAACAGAGCACAGGGTCTAAATTTAGATCCCCTGAGTTCTCTGGGAGCTGACAAAGATGCCAGTGGCGAAGGGTGGTTCTGGGGTGGGGATCTCAATGGGGCTGCAGGATAGTGGAGGTGGGAGAGAGCCACATCCCATCTTTGGGCTTACTGGGGTCTTTAAATTGCATTGGAAAGCCTGTGGGTCTTGACAGGGAGGACTTTGAAAAGGCAGAATCCTCTGCCAAGGAAATAGTGAGCAGAAGAGAATGGAAAACCATGTCATGTGCTGAGTGGCAGCTGTGTGCTGGGCTGGGTACCCAGGCTGTGGGTAGGATTGTGGTGCAGCAGCCTGGCTTGCATCCAGGCTTGAGTCTTTGACTGACAAGCTGAGTGGCCTCAGGGAACTTGCTTTGCCTGTCTGGGCCCCAGGGTCTCCCTCTGTGGCAGGCATCATAACATCTATTTTGCAGGGCTGTTGTGAGGGTTCAAGGGATCATGGTGCCTAGTGCCTAGAACATGTCCTGGCTTGAAGGTAACTACACTGGCTGAAATCATGGCAATGAAGGAGAACTTGGAAGGGAACCACCACCATCACCACCCTAGGAAGAAGGAGTTATGCGTCTTAAGCTCAGAAAGGTTGAGGAGCCTACCCAGGGTCAGAAGTTCTGAAAAGGCTGAGACTGAAATCCAGGCCTGTCTGACTATAACAAGGTTCACCACATTGTCCTAAAGCCCTAATTGGTGCCAGAGGGAATAGCAGCTCAGCCAACTCTGTTGGGCCCACCCTCCTGTGACCTCTCCACCATTGTCCCATGGGAGTCAAAGACCAAGATGGATCCATCCAAGACAAGGAAAGGTCAGGCTGGGTCAGTCCTCCCTCTTACCTCTTTGACCCTGTCACCTGAGAGGTGAGCAGGGGAAGCCCAGAGGCCACTATACCTGTGCCCTCCCATACCAGTGTACCCTATCCTCCTGTCATAGAGAGGTGATAGAGCACAATGGTTAAGAGCATGACCTCTGCCTGGGCTGGAATCCCAGCCCTGTGTGAACTTGGGAAACCTCTCTGAGCCTCAATTTCTTCATTGTCAAATGGGAATAACAATAGTACCTACTTTATTGGGCTGTAGTGAGGAATCAATGAATTCCTCTGCGTTAAGCACTCAGAGACAGGAACATTTATGAACTATATAACTATAAGTTTTTATGAAATTCTAGAAGTCTGAAGGCCAACCCAGTCTAGAATCCTTGCCTTGAGAATCCACTTTGACATGGTAAGTGGGTTTTCACTGTCAACTCCTGATGGGTGGATCTCTGATGAGACCTAAGATTAAGGAATATGGGACCTTCCTTTCTTCTGAGAAGAAAAAGGGTTGTGTATCTGAAGTGTGTCCCCTTCCTTATAGGCCTCCAGGCATTGAAGATGCCCTGGCCCCATGGGGCTTCCCACCTGCTACCTGAATTTCTAAGGGATGCTCAGCATCGGGGTCCGAGATTTTAGTCTAAAAGCAAAGCTAAGTCTCAGACTCATCCAAAACTTAGCTGTGGAATAAATGCCAGCCAGCTGTAGCAGACCTGTCATATCTAAGTGCACAGGATCTGTGAGAAAGCTTTGAATCCTCAGCAGTTAGAAGATATAGGTTCAAATTTCTGTTCCTATCCCTACAACCTATCGGCCTCAAAGTCTCAGGCCTCTTAGAGTCTCAATGCTCTCCTCTTTAAAGTAAAAAAAGGAAATTGCTCTAGATCAGGCTAAACAAGATAATGTGATGTTGCTGATTGAACTGACAAGTGCCATGCAGATAAGAGGGATTACTACTACTGTATTAGTCCAGAGTGTAGTCCCAGGTGCAGAGCTGTGGATGAGGTACCTCTGGCAGGTCCAGCTACATGGGAATGAATGTGAGGGGGCTGCATTCTTGGGCTTGCCCCAATCTGTCCGTGGCTCCTCTGTTGTTAACTAGTCTTCTTTAGTCCCATGAACACTACAGTTTTCTAGTATCTATCCTCCATCCCACTCCTGAGTGATCTGACCCACCCACCAAGCCCTCATTTACTTCTAAGCAGAGAATTCACTCTCAAAGTGCCATCTCTAATACAGTTCTTTCTCCTAAGCTCCAGACCCATTTACCCATCTCTCTCTCTGACATCCTGCCCAGGGAAGTCCATTGGCCTTTCCAACCAAACAGGCCTCACACTGAATCTGCTCCTCCTCTCGGTTCCCCATCTTCAATGAAGGATGTCAACATGTCCCCAGTAGCCAAAGCCAGACCTGGGAGTGATTCTGGACTCTTCCCTGCCTACCTAATACACCCACCCAATCAAAACCTCACAAATCCACCTCCTAAACTGCTCTTGAATCTGTAATAGTGGGGAATTATAACACACTCCACCATTCTTTTGACATTGTTTCTATGCTAGTAAATGCTGACTCTGACTAATGTGGAGTTTGTAGATAAACAGAATGTTTGTATAAGAATCCTAAGAACTAACTTCAGAAGATACAGACTCAGACTTTCAGTCATTCAATTTCCAGGAAATTCGCTAACCTTCAACCATAGAACCAGGGGGACAATGACGAGGATAACACATACCATATCATCACTTGGCCAGTTTTGAGGTCTTTATCAGAATGGGCTGTGCTTGTCTAAACATAGAGACCTTTTTGATCCCTTTCCCCTTGATCTCTTATAAAACCCTCTGCCTGTACTGACATGGAGAGATGGGCTTTGCAACAAGAATGCCCATCTTCTCAGGTGACTGGCACTTGAATAAACATCTTTTCTTTTTCACCAGCATCTGTCTTTCAGGGTTTCAGTTACAAATCCAGCCACTGCTCCCTTGGCCTTGGTCCAGCCTGCTCAGCACACCTGGACTAAGGTGCAGCCTCCATCCTGTTCTAGCACTTGCTTTGTCTCCACCAAATCACACTGTGGTCAGCAAGTTCTTTCTAAACAACAGATGTGTCCTGGCCCTCCCCTACTGAAGTAATCTCAAGGGCTTGCTATAGCCACAGGTCTAAGTGCAAACTCCTGAGCGGGCCCTACAAGGTCTCTATCCTCTAAACTCCAGGGTCTGATACATTCTGCCCCTGAGCTGCAGGAGGGCATAGTAGAAGTGGGCACATTCAGAGGTGTCACACATAGGGTAGATATGTGACCTACCCTTACTGAGCTCCTGCTATGTGCCAGGCTCTCTGTGAGAGAGCACTTCCTTGTCTGACCTTCACCACCACCTCCTGATGTAGGAACTATCATTATGTGGTGGGCAGAACAACCGCCCCAAAAGATGTCCGCTTCCTAACCCCCGGAACCTATGACTATGTCTCCTTACATGGCCAAAGAGACTTTGCAGCTGTATTTAAGTTAAGGATCCTGAGAGGGGGGATTATCCTGATTATCTGGGTGAGAGCAGTGTAATCACAGCAGAGTCATCACAGGGTCCTCACAAAAGGGCTAGGCAGGAAGGCAGAGGCAGAGAAGGAGATACGATGACAGAAGAAAAGACTAGAGGAATGTGATCTGAAGGTGGAAGAAGGGGCCACAAGCCAAGGATGCAGGTGGCCTCTAGGAAGGCCAGGCTCCTCCATGGAACCTCCAGAAGGAACCCTGAAACCCCTTCATTTGACTCCTTATGATCCATTTTGAACTTCTGACCTCCAGAACTGTAAGATAACAAATCCATATTTTTTAAGCCTCAAAGTTTGTGGTAACTTGTTACAGCAACCATAGAAAACGTATACACATTATCCCCATTTTACAGGTAGGGAAACTAGGACTCAGGGGTGCTCCAGTAATTATCCAGAATTACACCATCAGTGGCAGAGCCTCAATTCAAACTCAAGTCTCTGTCACTAGAGTCCTGGCATGGGAATTTCATGGGAAGGAGAGCAGAGAAAACTGGGTCTGATTAAAATCCTGGAATGAGTTCCCTGTCATGAAGGGTATTCAAAAGAGGCTGAAAAATTACTCGCCAAAATGCATTAATAGAGATTTCTTTATCAGGTGGATGTTTGCTCCAGGACACTGGTTTTCAAACCACTTAGTAGCAGAAGCCTCCATCAGAAGAGAGCTTACCTACTTACTATAATCCAGATCAAAGAAGAGCATCCCTGGTTGGATGGATGGGGGCCCTGCCTGCTGGGCTGCCTTCCCATGGTGCTTCCACGGTAACCTAGGGTTGCACAAAACAGTGCTTGAAGGCACTGGCCTGGAGATATTCTGAGTCGCTTCCAGATCTGAGGTCCCAGGAACCTGAAACTGTCTCTGAAGACATACAATAGAAGACACGTGGTCTCTGAGCCCCTGCAGCGGTCAGCCGGAGCCAGGGAAGATTTAAGAACCTGACACAGACGCTACTAATGATTTTTAGTTACTTAATTCTAGAGCACTGGCTGGTCCCCATAACTTAGGGTTTATTTGCTTTCTCTTGAATGTCAGTGTAATTCTTGTCGAAATGTTTATTTGGCTAATGCAACTTTTAGTGCCCAGATAATTTATTCCTTTTACTTATCTGCCAGGAGGAAGGAAGGCTTACTTTTAGCCTCTGGCTCCATGGTGGAAAGTAATTCGGGGCCTCCTTTCATCTCCATAACACAACGGGGTGCTTTGGCTGCTACACACCTTTCCCAGAGCAAAGCAAACTCCATTCTATTTCAAGGCCCTCCCGCCCCTCCTGCACAGTCTCCAGGCTCACTTCCGCCCAGACACAGGAATTTTTGTTTTCTGCAAAAAGAGAAGCCCCTGAGAAGGTGAACTGTGTCCTTCCACACCCTTTTAAGAGATAAAAATCTAGATGCGATGTCATTTCCAAATCGAGTCAATTCCGTGCGTTGTGTGGGAATTTAATTCAGCCAACAGTAATTGAGCAGCTACTATGTACCGGACCCTCAGCTGGGCTGGGGCTTCTTCAGTAAATAAACCTGTGTTCCTGCTCTTTAGGAGCTGAGGTCCATGGGGAATCGGTCATGTAAACCAATAACCTCAGTGCAATCCAGGCTGTAACTGGGAAATAGACTGAGCACTGGGAGAATGTGTGGAGGAGGAGCCATACAGCCCTAGGAGCCAGCAAAGATGGTGGGCAGCGTGGGACACAGCCTCACATTGGCCCAGGGGAGCAGTAGATAAGGCATTGCAGACCCAGGGAGCCCAGTATAAGAACAGGCAGGTTGGTGTGGTGTGCTGTGAGGGATACCAGGGGACATGGGCTGGAGAAGATGGAAGCCTGATCATGTCAGGCCTTGGATGCTGTCCAAGGATTTTGATGTCTCCCGCAGGCAGCAAGGGGCCCATCAATAATTTGTTAGAAGATAACCGTGCAGCAGTGAACCGAGATGAGAGTGGTGCCAGGTGTGCTGGGCCACCTCCGGGGTCTTTGCAATAATACAGGACAGATGTGAGCTAATCCAAGACCGTGTGGGTAGAGGGAGGATGAGGGAACCACGTGCACTGGAAATATTTGGCTTCCAAATCTTGGTTGCCATCCCTGAATGGGGAACACTGACAAAGACCTGGTCTGTGGCAGAGTACGCCAGCCCTAGATGTGTTCAGTCAGAGGGGCCTGGACATGCTCAAGGGAAGAGCATGAGCCAGGGTCTGTTGGAAAGGAGGTGGGGTAGGGCCTGTCTGTGCCTAGCTCACTGGCCAGAGAGGATGGAGGAGCCTGCAGAGGCCTGGGGACTGCAGGCTGGGCTGGGGTGACAGATTCCCCTCCCCAGGACAACCGCCCTGGCCCTTAAAAGCGGCACTGACTTCACAGCCCACCACCTGCCTGCTCTGGTCAATAGAAGCACACACTGGGGCAGGAATGGCTCTTCTGAGGGCTGAACGGACACTTGGCAGTCCTTTCAGAGGGGAGGGAGGGGTCACACTGGAACTCCAAAGGGACAGGAGAAAAAGGGGGGCACACAAAGGGGTCATGGTTCTTAGAAGCCTGGAGAGAGTAGCTGGTAGAAGGGGAGTCAAGGGAGTCCTAAAGGCCATCTCAGAAATTCTCCCAGGACCCTTGACCCACTCCAGACCCAGATGTGCCAGCAGCGTGGAAATCGGTTGCCATCGGTTTTTAGCAACCCCACAAATGGAGACAGGGTCACCCTCCCAGGCTGAATCAGGGACTGCCAGCTTCCAGAAGGAGGCCTGCAGCCTTGGGCGTTGGGAGGAGATTCTGAAGAATCCTGGACACATTGGAGTCTCACTGGGGTCACCTGGACATGGTCAGGTGTGTGCGTGGGCAAGTTATTCTGACCCATTCCTGGATGGGTCTTGCACAGCTTCATGGTTAGCAGCATAGACTTCACAATTGAGCTAAGCCTGTGTTCAAATCCTGACTGCTACTGACAGAGGTGACCTTAAGAACGTCATTTAACTACTCAGTGCCTGTTGCCTATTCTACATGGATCTGATGATAGGAATAGTGCTCACCTTATGTAATTGTCAGGAAAGTTAAATGAGGTAATTACATGAAGCACTTAGCGCAGTATCTGGTACTTAATAAGCTCGCACTAAGTAGGTGGCTCTTTTTTTTTCTCCATCATGACCTTTATAAAAGGATCTTTAAAAGCCAGAATGTGTGATGTTCCCAGCCATGTCCAAAGAACACCTGAATCTGCCAGGGTACATATTGTTCCAATCCCCAGAGGAAACAGCCCTGCTGCAAACTAACACACCAGGGCCCAGCAAGCATAAGGCTGCCTGGTCACATCCTCAAACCATGGTGATCCCACCAGCTCCTTAATAGGTGCAGCTCCATCACAGGAACCATAGACCTCACTCCTCTCCTGTCCCAGGACCATATCTCCAGCTCACTCTTCTTTAAATGTAGCTCTCACCTGGAAGAAAGGGCCCCTCCTCTCCTGGGGAGCCTTATCTCTGGTGAGGGAGTGCTCCCTGGAGCTCCTCAATGAGAATCAGCTCAGACCTGATTGGGGACCACAGACTCTTCCTGGAGAGTTGACAAGGGAGTCCCCCCCTTCCAGTGCCCAGGGCTACAGGCCCTCCTCCCAATGCCCAAGGCTGCAGGCCCCTCTCCTCTTCTGTGAACACAGCAGCCAACTCTCCACATTGGTGCCAAGAAATAGAAACTCTCAAATAACAAAGAACCTAAAAGTCATTGCTAATCACATTTGCATAATATGATTTCTTTCAGCAGATTTACCTTCCTAATTATGCTTGTCTCTAGCCACTATTAACGTGCTTTTGCCTTCCCGAAGCACATGGGTGATGAGTGGGGCTGCTCAGTGGTGGGTGGGGAGCCAGGCTACGTCATCCTAGAGGTTTTGCCATGAAGTGGATCATTCCCAGGTTAGGAATGAATAAGGCCCACCTCCATTCATAGGGTGGAAGCAAAGTTACAATTGATATTTGTGCAGGTTTTACAGGTCACAAAGGACTTCCAGAAGCATCACTTCATTCCGTCTTTACCATAACTCTGCCACCCAACATTCAGGCAGAGAAACTGAGATCACCTGTCACAGGACATTTAGGAGAAAGCCAGGATCCTACCTAATCCATGTTTTCATCACTTTAAATAAGGGGAAAGGAGCAGGTGCAGGTTGGTGACACAGGCATAAGGGCTCCTCTGAGAGGAAGGCAGGAACAGAAATACAAACAGAAGGATGGATGCGGTGAGATGGGATTCATCATATAGGCATTCCACCCCATCCTCTTTCTTCAGAATCTGTAGTGAATTTGAATTCTTGTTTCGCCTCCCTGTCTGTGCGATTTTCAACAAATCATCCAACTTCCGTGAACCTCAGTTTCTTCATCTATAAAATGGGGTCGCAATGTCCACCTCACAGAAATGTTGAGACAATGAAACAAACTTAACAAATGTAACACAGCCAGCACAGTGCACAATATACATCATTCCAAAAGAAATGCAGGTTAAACTTTCTGAGATAAACAGAATTTTTCTAATAAAAACAGTACTTTTCTGAATACAAAAGTAGCACGTCAATAGTAAATCTTTAAGTAACAGCCTTTGCCATGCTGCCTAGGCTGTATCAGTGCCATGGGAAAGAAAAAAGTGACCACAGAAGAAAAAAAATCTCGTATAAACTTTATATTAAGTTACCAATATTGAATTTTTATCTACCTAAATCTAGTAATAATAACAGTAAATGCTTCTATACTGTTTATTATGTACTAAGCCTGACTGTAACCATCTTAGTGCTCATAATTCTTACAACAAATTTGCAAGGTTGGTACTACCATAAATGCATTTTATAGCCAAACAAACTTCAACACAGAGAGGTTCAGTGACTTGCCTGAGATCATACAGCTAGTGAGTAGCAGAGCTGGAATTTAAACCCAGGTAGTAGTCTGGCTCCAGAGGCCATGGTTTAAAGTCACTACACTTAACAGACTGTTGAACCTCAGAGGGAAGGCAGGGAAGGGTGGGTGGGAAGAGGTCAACCGATGAACTTGCACGCATATGTGCATAACCCATAGACACAGACAATGGGGTGGGAAGGACCTTTATGGGGAGGGGAGCAGAAGGATAGGAGTGGGCTGGAAGAGGTTAAGGGGGGAGGAAAGATAACCTATGTAATACTTTCAACAATAAAGATTTTTTTTAAAAAAATAAAGCCACTACACTTTACTGCCTCCTACATGAATAATTGAGAGGCCTCCTGAGGAGGCTACCGTGTATCCATCAGCTCTCAAATGAGCAGGGAACGAGGAGGCTGCACAGGCAGGTCATCAGGAATGCCAGGAGGGAGAAGAGAGCCGCTGTCACCCATGGGCAGCCTGCAGTCCTGAGCCCACCCTCGGAAGAGCAGTGCTGCTCCCTTCAGAACTACAGGGCAGGTACTGGCAGGCGCCAAGCCCCATCCCTTTCCTGAACATTTCATTTTCCTGTCCTTTGTGGCATGACTCTCATAAAACCATTCATTTCTTAATTCTGATGGCAGAAAGGAATTTAATCAAGTTACTTGAATATGACGACAGCCTCCTGCTAAGCCAGCTACCTCCCGAGGGTCATTGGGAGACTATGCCCTGTTAATATTTAGCTCCAACAGCAAACATTATGGCTTTCAATTTGGAAGATTATGCTTCTGGTTAGTTATGTATCTTTTGTGCGCGCGCACTCGCTGGGTGGCTCATCTCATCAGCGCGGGAGCATTTTGCCAGGGTTATAAAAAATACCATTTTCTCTGCGAGGCCTTTCCACTCAGTGATCCAGTGAAGTAACATCGGGATCAAAACCATGTACTGAGAAATAATTCATCTATTCAGCAGCTCACAGGCCTGCATTCCAACCGCCCAAAAGAGCCATCTTCGGGGGGGGGGCCCCCACATGGGTCCGCGTTGCAGGGGGCCTCGAGAAGGGATCAATCTACTGCCGGCCCAGTCTGTGTTGCTTGAATCCCAGGGCAGCTTTGGAGCTGTCCGTGGTGCTGAACCCGAGCTGCCCCAGAATTACCAGGGAGTGAGAAGGAATACTGGCGAGAGGGACTGGCTGATTGTCTGGGGAGCTGTGCCCATTCGAGGGTCTTGGATCATTACATTTTCCTTCTCTATAATTCTGGGTCCAATCCTCCAGTGTCTGCTCTGATGCTTGCTCTCTGTCGGCTGCCTTTGTCCTGAGGATTTCCTTCCTTCTAGCCATTTCATGATTTTTCTTTCCTTTTCTGTTCTTTGTGTTTGCACTCTTCCACACAGAGCCTCTGGTATGAGAAGCTCAATGTCTCAGAAACACAGAGCCATCCCTATTTCCTTTACTCACGCTTCCTCTCACTCAATTTCTCTGACTCATCATTGTCCCTACCCCCCACTTTGCTCCTTCCCCCTTGCCCACCCCTGGCTGTCAACATCTCTTTTCTTCTTCCCCTCTCACCTTCTCTAACTCCTCCTCCCTTCCTCCTTGGCCCTCTCTCAATCTCTCTTTCTCCTCCTCCATCTTCTTTCTCCTTCAAGGTCTCAATATTTTCATCTCTTTGACACTGTTCATTACACTTTCTCTTTTTCCCCTCTTTTCTTCTCCCACCATTTTTTCCTTCTTCTCTATTTCCCTCCCTCACGCCCATGAGTTCCATCCTCTCCCTGCTTTGTCTCTTTCTACCTCTCTGCACTTCCCTCTCTTCCCCTCTGTCCTTGTCATCCCTCCTCTGTCCCTCCTTCTATCTCTCCTCATTTCTGTGTCATTTCTCTCCCTCCTTCCTTGCTTTCTTCCTCCCTCTCTCCACCTCTCTTCCCCCTCCCATTCTCTCTGTCTCTGCACACAGATCTCTCTCGAAGCCCCCAGGTACTTGGTGAATTTATTTCAGCAGCTATTAGGGATCAGCACCTGCCTGATACTTGGTGGGGAAGATGCATTTGAGATAAGATGAGCCCTTTCAGTCTCAGCACATCTGTAATTGCATTACCATTAAATTGAACCATTTTCCAAAGGTGAGAGCCCAGGGCCCTTGTGTGGAGAGTCTTCTATAAAGCCACGACCGAGCCCTGCATGATGTGGAGGCTGCAGGCATAGGGGAGAGCAGACCCAGCTTGATTTGACCATTATATTAATCCCACTTATTGTCAGGGTCTCTTGTTTTCCATTTTATTTTAAAAGTAAAAGAACCCCTGGGAATCATTATCTCCAATTTTCTCATCTCACAGATAAAGAAACTGAAATTCAAAGGAGGAAAGGGAAGTACCCAAGGTCACACAGGCATGAGACACTGAGTGTATAAGATGCCCCTTATTCTGCAGCCTTCCTGCAACTTAAGAAAAGGTGTGGGGGTGCAAAAACAAGATCCATAATTTTCAGGTCCGGGGCGTGGGTGACCTGGGTCCAATATGCAAATATCTGTCAGATATAGTGGGCAGGATATCAACATAGCCTGTGGGACAGAGAATAAGAACATCATGACTTCTTGTGGTCTGTTGGGTTTGGCCAGGGATACAGAGAACAGACGAGGATAAAGCTGGCAAAAGCTGGATGGGGCCTGGGCATATTAGTGCTCCAGACAGATGGGCTGCTATGCAGAGCAGGACACTATTTGCAGCGAGGACCTGGGAAACACAACCAGGAAATGGATGCAGAAGGCAGCGCATAAACCAAGGCAATCACACAGGTGCTGGGAGCAGGGAGTGCAGTCCAGAGCCCATCCTGCCTGTGCCTGTGTGGAGGGAGAGCTGGGCAGTATAGAGCCTGTGAGAATGAAGATCGGGATGGGATGGAGCCTAGATGCAAGGGAGGCAGGATGCAGATGCTAATTGGGGATGGATTCAGAGGGAGAACCACACACACGCTATGGGTTAAACATCACAAAAGACTCCAAACAGGAGGCTATGACAGAAAGACAGATGAGCCCATGGAAGAGTCAGTTCTAGCATCAAGCACCAAGCATAAGAACTCCAGGAGGCCAGAGAAGGTGTCACCTGGCACAGGGATCTGTCCTTTAGGTTCTGCTCAACCTTGTTGGTGCCCAATTCCCTGCTTCTTAGGGAGAACAGATGTAGGATTAAACAGAGCCCAGGCTTTTCCTGCCCTAGGGGATCATTCCCAATGCCCACTTACTGTTGGCCAACCTGAGGAAGGGTGGGTAGGGGCTGGGGGCTGGGAAGGACATGGAGATCATCACCACAGTGGCCTGTAATGAGTGTGAGAGTCCAGTCATGACCACTCCTCAGCCCCCAGTAGCAGTGGCAGCAGGAACCTAAACAGGCAGGCTGAGCAAATGCAAGCCCCCAGCACATCATCCCCAGCTCCAGGGCTGGGAGGCCAGCAAGCAAACAAACAAACAGCCAGCAAATGTGTCCCTGTGCCCCAGGGTCAGCCTGCCGCAGTGGCTACACCTGCTTTAGCAAAGCAGTTACTTTGAAGCTCAGCCTGATGCAGACAGAGTGTGCAGCACCCAGGGACAGAATAAGGGGGGTTTAATGATGTGAAATAGCTCTGTATGCAATCTGGGTGTGCTACAAGGGCTGCTGAGAGCCTCTAAAAGCTTCCCCAGCCTGGCCTTCCTCTGAGGCTGGCCCATTATGTTGTTTGCTTCCTTGTGATCATGATGAAGCCAGCCTCTGCCAGCCCTGGCTCCATCCACACTGTTCCTTCCTCCCAACTCCAGGCACCCATGGGGCCCCCACCACAGGTCATCGGGCACAAGGCTGGCTGCCCCAGCATTTCTTAGATAAATCAATTAGAATAAATGAGCTTAGTGATGTACAATGCCCTTGCTCTACTGTGTGCCTTCTGAACTATTAGCTCACTGGAAAAGATTAATTACGGGATGCCGTACTAATGCACCTTTAATGGAATCTGTTATTTAAGTTTAAGAAGAGCAGGTATTGAATGTATGGGAGTTAGATACCTGTTATGTGCATCCCAAATCAGGGACGATGGATGGAGCTAACCTCAGGATGGACCTGTGGAAACAGAAAGAAAGCAGGTGATCAGTCTAAACCCTACAGAAGGCTGCCCCAAGTCCTGAAAGGTTGTCCAGGGACTGATTGCATGTGTTTGTGGAATTAATTTTACACCCTACTTAAATAAGCATTTTTATGTTGGTATAAACAGAGTAGGACAATGGAGCACAAAATGTTGAAGGGAAGAACTGGATGACCTTAAATAAGTCACAATGTGGGGGAGGGGGGTAGACCAAAAAAGAAAGTTCATTTGACTTGGGGTCATATTAACAGAATTATATCATGAGCAAAGGAGGTTTGGGTCTTGCCCTAGATAGTCCAGTTCCGAGTAGAAAGTCATGTTTCCTGAGTGACATTGACCAGTTGGGACATATGAAATGGACAGTGACTAGAACGATGAGAGGTCTGAAAACGGAATCCTATAACAGTTGCAGGTAGCTCCTGGGAGATGAAGGTGGAGGGGGGCAAAGCTTGGAGTCGTTCATTCTCTCAAGCAGTGGTTCTTAGCCCTGGCTGCTTCTTAGAATCATCTGAGGGAACCTTCAGAAAACACCAATGCCCATACCTCCCTCCCTCTCACAAATTCTGATTCCATTGGCCTGAGGCATTAGTGATTCTAATGTGCAGCCAAGGTTAAGAACCACCGTTCTAAAGGATCACAGGTGGGAAGCATGGCACTTATTGGGTGCAACTGCAGAGAACAGAAAACATGTGGATGGATGGAAGTTTTTGTCTTAATATATTGGAATTCTGGGTTGGATGGACCAGCGGAGGATGGGGTTGGAGTGAGCCAGAGGGAAGGGTCTGGGCCAGGTCTGGATCCTCTGTAGAGGGGTGAGCAATTGAGGCACAGTGCTAAGCAGGTAGGATAACCAGAGCAAGCCACAGTAATTTGAAACAACCTGTTTGTTTATTCAACCTTTTTTAAGAATATATTTTTACTGATTGCAGAGAGGAAAGGAGAGGGAGAGAGAGATAGAAAGATCAATGATAAGAGAAAATCATTGATCGGCTGCCTCCTGCACGCCCCTGCCTAGGGATCGAGCCGGTAACCTGGGCCTGTGCCCTGACCGAGAATCAAGCCGTGACCTTCTGGTTCATAGGCCGATATTCAGTCACTGAACCACGCCTGCTGGGCATTTACTCAACCTTCTTTAAGGAGAACATGGAGGAGTCAGCCATGTCACAGGATTCCCAACCCCAGGAGTTCCACGGGGTTAGGGGCAGGGCAGCTGGTGTTTCAGAGCAGAAGCAACGCTCAGAGATGAATGGAAGGGTAGGCTCGCTATGAGTCAAACTTCCCAACCAGCTGCCAGGTGCTCAAGAGGGAGCATGGCGCTCCCCCAGGAAGGAGGAGGCTGGAGGGCCCTACCTCCCGGGCACAGGTTCAGGACTGGGTTGCTGTCCCGAAAGAATCCGTCAGAACCAAAGGCTCCTCTGAGCAGGAATAGTGGCGGCATCTGGGGACCAAGCAGGTCCTGTGCAGCGGCATCACACCCATCATCCCTGACCCTTGCTAGTTAAGGGGCATTAGGAACATATGACAGATATAAAAACTGAGGCTCACCGAAACCAGTTTGGCTCAGTGGATGGAGCGTCAGACTGCAGACTGAAAGGTTCCAGGTTCGATTCTGGTCAAGAGCATGTACCTTGGTTGCGGGCACATCTCCAGGGGGGCAGCGTACAGGAGGCAGCTGATCGATGTCTCTCTCTCATTGATGTTTCTAACTCTCTATTCCTCTCCCTTCCTCTCTGTAAAAAAATCAATAAAATATATTTTTAAAAAAAAACTGAGACTCACGGCCAGGATCTGACTGCAAAGCTCACTCCGGGGCCCCAGACTGAGGGCCCATGCTGCTGTGCAGTAGGCTGTCTGCACCCAGGACTGCAGCCGGCCACAGCAGGTATTCTGGTAGGGAGAGAGCCGCCCCATCTTTCCCACCCCCTGAAGGGAGGAGGCAAAATCTGAGAGGTCATCAGAGCCCCCAAGGAGTCAAGGTGGGGGACCCAGGATGCTGTGTGACACGGAGACTGAGGCAGAAGCTCAGTGCTGGGTGGTGCTGGCTTCTCTAAGCCAAGGATTCTGAGAAGCTTCAGTGTCATCCATCAAACAGAAAACAGCAGCCTCTGTGTTGTCCCCTGCTGGGAGGGGATGGGAATAAGAGGTTTGGAAATATTATAGACCCCAAATAGGGCAAAGTCACCTTAACCACTGTGAGGAAGCATGATCTCCTATCACCTACACACACACACACACACATACACACACACAGAAACATGCTCATTTACATATAGCCTACAAGTTGCACCCTGTTTATTTCCCTGTTGTCATCCTTAAACCTTTGGTACCGTCTTATTTAAATATTCCAGCTCAGTCTCAATTAGACTGAAGTCCTTCCATGCTTGGACCAGACTACCAAATCGAGGTGGGGGAGCTTTAATGCACGTAAAAGGAACATAATAATCAATATTTGGTATAGAAAAGAAAGATCTTGCACTGCAATTGCAAATCTGTCAATTCCCTTACATAGAATACAGCAAAAGATGAGCTCTAATGCATTTTATCTCAGATAACATGTGACAGGAATTATTATTCCCATTTTACAGAGGAGGCACCTGAAGTTCAGAAAGGTTAAGTCACTTTTCCAAAGATACACAGCTAAAAAGTGTAACAGACAGCTGTAGAGCAGAGAACCAGCTGAGGCCTGCATTAAAAACATCGCAAGAGGAAACCAGGATGGCAGCATAGGTGAACACCTAAACTGCTGCCACGTACAACAATTTCAAAAACTACAACTAAAAGACAGAACGGACACCATCCAGAACCACAGGAAAGGTAGCTGAGTGGAAATTCTACAACTAGAAGGAAAGAGAGGGGCTCACGGGGACTCAGAGGAGCTACAAAAAGATGAGCAGGAGGAAGACAGAACCTCTCAACTGTGCTGAAATCCATCTCCGACTGCACTGAAACCCAGTTTTGCATGAGACACTGGGGACCCAGCCTCATACAGCTCCCTGGAGCACACGGAATCTCAGGGGAGCCAGAAAGGCAGAAGTCTGGAGGCCCACAAGCATGAATGTGCAGAGAAGGCTGCAGCAATTACTGAGGGACACTGAGACTCAGGGGCAGCGTAGGATGGGGCTGATGGGAAGCCAAGGCTGTGTGCTCAGCCCTGAGACTCCACCCAATCCAAGCCCAGCACAGAGGCTTTTGCAATTGTGCAAGTCTTGTATCATAAGGCTGACTCCAGCAAAGAAGTTCTCCTGGCATAGACACAGCTGATCCTCACAACCAATTGGCTTGGAGGACAATTCCACCCAGTGACACCAACAACAATCAAAACTTAACTACAACAAGGCTATCCACACAGTCCACAAAGGGGTGCACCAAGAGAGTCCACCTCAGGTAACTGGGGAGGCGGAGCTATTGGGCCATGAAGGACACCTTGCACACAAAACTATTCTACCAATTCAGAGAAGGAGCGAAAATGCAGAGACAAAGGAACAGATCACAAAAAAAAAATGGAGGAAAACAAACAACTGGATATAGAGATCAAAACCACAGTTATAAGATTTTTCAAGAATTTCCTAGAAAAGATGGATAAATTTAGGGAGACCCAAGAGGAGATGAAAAAGGACCAACTAGAGATGAAAAAAGGACCAACTAGAAATGAAACATACACTGACTGAAATAAAAAATATTATACAGAGACCTAACAGCACACTAGAGGAGAACAAGAAGCAAGTCAAAGATTTGAAATACAAAGAAGCAGAAAACACTCAATTGGAAAAGCAAAAAAAAAAAAAATCCAAGAAGTTGAAGATAGTATAAGGAGCCTCTAATACAACTTCATGCATACCAACATCAGAATTATGGAGGTGCCAGAAGAGAGAGAGCAAGATACTGAAAACCTATTTGAAGAAATAATGACTGAAAACTTCCCCCACCTGGTGAAAGAAATAGACTTACAAGTCCAGGAAGCGCACAGGACACCAAACAAAAGAAATCCAAAGAGGACTACACCAAGACACATCATAATTAAAATGCCAAGAGCAAAAGACAAAGAGAGAATATTAAAAGCAGCAAGAGAAAAACAGTTAATTACCTACAAGGGAGCACCCATATGATTGTCAACTGATTTCTCAACAGAAACTATGCAGGCCAGACGGGAGTGGCAAGAAATATTCAAAGTGATGAATAGCAAGAACCTACAACCAAGATTACTCTACCCAGCAAAGCTATCATTCAGAATTGAAGGTCAGATAAAGAGCTTCACAGATAAGAAAAAGCTAAAGGAGTTCATCATCACCAAACCAGTATTATATGAAATGCTGAAAGGTACTCTTTAAGAAGAGGAAGAAGAAAAAGGTAAAGATAAAAATTATGAACAACAAATGCATATCTATCAACAAGTGAATCTAAAAATTAAGTGAATTGAAAATCTGATGAACAGAATAAACTGGTGAATATAATAGAATCAGCAGTATAGAAAGGGAGTGGACTGACAATTCTCAGGAGGAAAGAGGTGAGGGGGCGTGCAGGAAGAGACTGGACAAGAATCATACACCTATGGATGAGGACAATGAGGGGGCGGTAAGGGCAGAAGGAAGGATGGGAGCCAGGTGGAGGAGAGATATGGTGGGAAAAAGAGGAACAATTGTAATAGTCTGAACAATAAAGATATATTAAATTAAAAAGATATATAAAAATAAATTTAAAAATCGCAAGAATTACTGAAAAAAAAATTACTGAAGGCCTCAGTGAAGCTGGGGAAGCTCTCCTAGCTGCTGCCCTCAGCAATCTCTTCCCATTCATTACCCTGCCTTCTTTTCTCCATGACACGTCTCACTCTCTGGCTTGATTACTCACTGCTTTGTGTGTTATATATAGTCCATCTCTCCCACCAGCAGGTAAGCTCGAGAGCAGGACTTCCTCCCTCATGTTGAACCCACAACCTCAGTGCCCAGCAGAGTGTCCAGCACACAATGTCCCTCCAGACAGCAACCCATGCCTGGCTGATGGACTGTGCTGGGGGCCTTTATGGGCTTGTGGGAGGGACGAAAGTATTCCTGGGGGCATAGATGACCCTCATGTCTTTCTCTGCAAAGATTCAGTAAACAAATCTGAGATTGATTACAAATTATTTCTGCCAGCTTTCATACAATGGAGTTAACAGCTGGCTGAGCTCAAGATAGCAGTTGGCTAAATTTTGAGGGCATTTTCATGTTTCAATTTCCTTATGTATTTCTAGTTGACCAACCTTGTTCAAAGTACCATTAACTGCAATCCCATCACCTGGCTCTCAAGGCCAGGGGGCAGTGGCTTGGGTTTAATTCCCCAAGGGCCATGGAGGGGAGAAGGGAAAAGCTTGGAGGTGGCAAGGGCCGGAGGAGGACCTGCTGTTTAAAAAAATAAGTCAACCAATTCTGAATGATAGCTTTGCTGGGTAGAATAATCTTGGTTATAGGTTCTTGCTATTCATCACTTAGACTATTTCTTGCTACTCCTGTCTGGCCTGCAGAAATCAGCTGACAATCATATGGGTAACTAACTGTTTTTCTCTTGCTGCTTTTAATATTCTCTCTCTGTCTTTTGCTTTTGGCAATTTAATTATGATGTGTTTTGATGTTGTCCTCTTTGGATTCCTTTTGTTTGGGGTTCTATGCGCTTCCTGGACTTGTAAGTCTATTTCTTTCACCAGGTGGGGGAAGTTTTCAGTCATTATTTCTTCAAATAGGTTTTCAGTATCTTGTTCTCTCTCTTCTTCTAGCACCCCCATAATTTTGATGTTGGTATGCTTGAAGTTGTCCCAGAGGCTCCTTACACTATCTTCAAATATTTGGATTCTTTTTTCTTTTTGCTTTTCCACTCGAGTGCTTTTTTCTTCTTTGTATTTCAAATCTTTGACTTGGTTCTTGTATTCCTCTTGTCTGATGTTAGGACTCTGTATAATATTTTTTATTTCAGTAAGTGTATGTTTCAGAATTGAAGGTCAGTTAAAGAGCTTCACAGAAAAGAAAAAGCTAAAGGAGTTCATCAACACCAACCAGTATTATATGAAATGCTAAAAGGTATTCTTTAAGAAGAGGAAGAAGATAAAAAAGGTAAAGATAAAAATTATAAACAACAAATACATTTCTATCAGCAAGTGAATCTAAAAATCAAGTGAATTAAGAATCTGATGAACAGAATAAACTGGTGAATATAATAGAATCAGGGGCATAGAAAGGGAGTGGACTGACAATTCTCAGGGGGAAAAGGGTGTGGTGGGTGTGGGAAGAGACTGGATAAAAATTGTATATCTATGGATGAAGACAGTGGAGGTGGTAAGGGCAGAGAGTGGAGTGGGAATCAGGTGGAGGGGAGCTATGGGGGGAAAAAACAGGAACAATTATAATAATCTGAAAATAAATATTTATTAAATTTTAAAAATTTTTTAAATTTTAAAAAGTCAACCAGTCGCTTTCATCTGTAGACTTCATTTTCCATTGAGGCCTCTGTTTGACCAACTTCCATCCAACTTCTGTGTCTACTCAGATCCTTATCTCCTAGGACCTTAAAGCCATTCCGTTACATTTCTATACAAAACAGCAGTTGATAGAACCCCTACTGAAATATAGTCCCACTTAAAGCCCTGTAGTCCATAGAGGAAAGGAGAGATAGTGAGAAAGAGGGGGCTCTATTTGGAAAAGTTATTGTCCAGTGGGAATAGGGGGCGAAGGGAAACATTAAAAGCCTTTTAAGGCTGGAACAAAAACTTGCTCATCACTCTATTCCTAGTGCCTGCTGGAACACAGCAGGGACCAAACAATATTGCTTGACTGATGAATGAAGACTAGAATATAAAGCCCATGCATAGGCCTGGGTCCAGACAACTGGCTTCAAATCCTGGTCCCACCGTCCTGTGACCCTGGACCAATCACCTAACCACCCCGAGTGGTAGTTTCCTCGTCTCTAACACCAGCAGAGCATTCAGAGTGAGAAGGTGCACAGGACCCCTTCCCCAACCTCCCAGAGGGAGAGAAACTCTTGTAATTGTCAGTAACACGTCAGAACTGTCCATTGTAAACAGAAGTCACCGTTCTGCTTATTTTGCAATGAAGTCAAGTCACAGTGTTTCCTTCCAGATAAAAAATAGAAACCTCCCATTGCTACATCCAAGAAATCTGGGACCTTCCCACATGATAGCCCCATCATGCCCAAGGTCTGTGATGTGAAGACAATGTTAGCGGGGCATTTGTGACCATCAGCCTGTCCTTCCCTTCGAGCAAGGAGGCCTTTAGGGAAGCACAGCTCACAGGCTGCAGAGAAGCCTCCCAGGGAGGAGAACCTGAGGAAGGCGGCAGAACTGAGGACGGGGAGATGGGGCTGCACGAGCTGATCTCCCGTGGTGTTCGGCTAATGAGAACTGGGGGAAGCTGCTGGATTCTGGCCTGTCTTAGCCTCGGCCCAGCCTGGCTTTGAGAATAGAAACAACAACAATAACAATAGCCAATTTATTGAGCATGTACTAAGTGCCAGGCACCGTGCTAATTCTTACATATAGAATCTCATGTCAGACTTATGACTCTCCCATGCTATAGATATTATTGTATTGATCCCCAATTCCTGGTAGTCCTGCCCTTACGTAAATAATCTCATCATGAGTGTGGGCTGGACCGACTCACTTGCTTTTAATGAGCAGAAGAGGGCTAAGGGGATGGCAAAGGTGATTGCTTCTGAAACTAGGTTATAAAAGGCTGGGATTCCTGTCTCATTTCCTCTCTCCCTCCCTCCTTCCCTCCCTCTCTCCCCGTATTTAGAATCAATGAAATACAAAAAGAACACCCACCTCATGGAGCTGTTGTGGAGATTTAATGGGATAAGACCCTGGTGCTCAATAAAAATTTATTCAATGAATGGAGACCTCACTCCCACTCAAGACTCTTCCCACTGTGCAGTCTGCTCCTCACAGCCCACTCTGCTCATGCTGCAGCACCCACCGGGCAGCAGGACTGACTGACAGGGAGGTGGCGTCCAGGAGCCCTCGGCTACACAACCTCTCAGCTCCAGGACCCCCAGCCCTGCAGAGCCGTCCTCCCTCTGCTCTGACCCCTCCTGTCCTTGTCTCTACAGCCACAGGCAGTGGCCGGTGCCCACCCACCCCACCGCCTGGGGGCCAGTGCTCAGGATGCCCTGCCTGAAGAGCAGTGACCCCATCCCTCTCTGAGCCTCAGTTTCCTTCTCTGTAAAATGGGGATGATGATGAGAAGCCTGTGAGACAAGGTGGGAGAAAACTCTTCTCTTGCTCAGAGGTGAGGACTTCAGTCCCACCAGAATGAAGTCCCTGGACCTCTCTGCTGCCCCCCGACCTCTTCGTGAGACTAAGAGTGTTGAGCCACTTGTCCCTCACTGCCTGGTCCAGGGAACCCCCACGGTCAAAATCTGTGGGGGCTGAGAACCAGGAAAGGTGGTGTGGAGCAGAGGCTTCTCCCTAAGGGCTTCTTGAAGCAAGGACTGCACAGTCCTCCTTGATGCTTCCTTAGGAAGTTCTTCCCAAGATCTGCCTTGTGTCCTTCCAGCGGCAGGAGCCCAGGCCTGGGCTGAGCAAGCCTGGTGATTAAAGGCAGCTGGATTACTCTCCCCTGCAGTTGAGGCCCAGGGAAAGGGAAGAGACTGGCAGAGGGGATAGGAAAATCGCAGCTCAGCCCCCAAGTTACAGCCCCACATCCCTAGGGCAGGACAGGCATTTGCTGAGCTCCATAACTTATCCAATCTTCAAAAATATGAGTTTCAGTGTCTATGTCTGTCGCTCTCAAACACCTCTGTCTAGGAGTGTCCCCTCCTCCCACCCTGCTACCTCCTGCATGGCGGCACCTCCAGCACCACACCGAGACCACCTAGCACAGAGGCCCTGAGGCTAGGGGAGTCCAGGCACCCCACCCCCAGCCCTGAGGTTTTGGCTCACCTAGGACTAGCTTGCAGCAGCTGCTTGGAAACAGCAGTTCCCTCTCTCTGTATTGATGCGCTCCTTATCTCCCTGTGCAAATTAGGAGCACTTAGTGGTAAGCCAGCCCGCTCTCCACCTCAGCAGACTCCCAAATCAAAGAGCTGAAGCGCCACCACAGCCGCATTCCCCCAGCCATGCTGCCTAGGAGAGAGGGAGATCCTGCAGGGCCTCCCCCTTCCCTGGGTGTCCTCCCCAGCCTGGGCCCTTCCCTGGTGTCCAGGTGCCCAAGATCCATAGCCAGCTCCCCCAGGAATCTATGGGTGTCCATCTGGACAGGGCTCACATCCTATACAAGGCACTGGTAACAGCAATACCCACCATTCACAGAGCCCTCAGGAGCAGGCACTGGGCCAAGCACTTCGCATGAATTGCCTCGGATAAGCCTCAGGACAGCCCTGTGAGGTGGGCGCTCTAGTCCCATTCTCCAGATGAAGGGCAGCGAGGCATGCCTTGGCCGAGGTCACAGCAGGGATGAACTGCAACTGCAGGGCCATCTAAACCCAGCCAACCGCACCCTGGCCCGGCCGCTGGCCCTGGGGGCAGTCAGATGGTTGTGTCCATGCAGATGCACATACCCACCCCCAGAGTACGCCCGGACTCGAGGCTAGATTTTTTCCCCTCAAATGGACCCAAAAGAAATGTGAGGCGGACTGTAAACTGCGGGCCCAGCCCAGAAAGCAGAAAATCAATTTGTAAATGGAGAAAGCTGCGATCTCCCGGAGTGCGGGGGGACAGTCAGCCAGCCAAGGCCGGCAGCCACGGAGGATCTGCCGCCTGCGTGGCCCCGCCCTGCTTCCAGACCGCTGTTGACAACAGGTCCCACTGCCACCTCCCGCTTCACAGTGGTGGCTCTCGCAGATGCTGAATTCCAAATGCAGTGAAAAATAAATATTTTAAGGCTCTGTGGCCTGAGCCACAGGAGTTTGGTGGCAGCTAATGCTCTGCAGCTGGCACTGCCTACGGGCCTGCTTAGCATGCAGTGAAGATGCAAAATAACATCCCTCAAACGCTCCCCTCCGGCCTCTTCGCTTCTCCCTTCTAGGCTTTGGTGGATTAAGAAGGTTCAGGAGCAGTAGGCAGGTGCTTCTCCCAGCACCCTGATTGGCAAGTGTCAGGCCTGGTTTATAGGCTTGGCCTAGAGCCAGGCCCTGGGCTTGGGACTCTAGTCTTCGGCCGCTCCCTCTTTCTGGCTGCCTGCTAGCCACCCTGACAACACAGCACACACACAGATCTGAAAAAGCAACCCAGTATCCCAATTGGAACCCTTCAGTGCCACCCCATTGGCCATAAGTTATAGTCCAAACCACCGATAGCAACCCCCAAGCCAGACTACCTGTTGGCCCTCTCTTCCATTTGCCCTCCTCTCTCTCTTCTTTCCCTCTCCAGCCACATGGGCCTCCTTTCCTTTCCCCCAAACAAGCCAAGCTTGTTCCTGTCTCAGGACCTTTGCACCACCTTCCCCTGATCTAGGCAGAGCTAGCGCCTGTTAGACCGTAAATATCCTCTCTTTCATAAAAGCTTCCTTAGACCACCCTTACATAATAAAGGCACCTACTGTGTGCCAGGCACCACACCAGCTGCTTTACAACAACCCAGCTCTGAGACAACGGAGGCACAGAGCTGTTAACTTGTCCGGGCCACATGGCCAGAGTCGGGGATTGAACCCACCAAGGTGTTCTAACTTTAGTCTGGGTCCTAACCACTGTGCGGTACTGTCTGACTCAAGTGGCTTCCTCCCCGCAATCTCCCTCCTGGCTTCTTCCCCCCTCGTTGGTTATCTCATCTGTCACCCCAACTGAATGTCACTAGTAACTGAAAACAGGAGCCTTTCCTATCTTATTCTCTCCTGCTTCCCAGCACCCAGTGCAGTGCCTGGCCAGGATAGACGCTCACGACATGCCTACCGGATGATTGCCTGAGATGATGCCACCACATGGAGGGCGACACTGAAGTTCAGGGCGGAGAGAGGAAGCTCCTGACCACGCATGAGACCATCCTGGAAATGACCGGTGCTGCCGGGGTGTTGGCCCTTTGGGAACTACCGCGTGGGAGCTGAGCATGGGTAGAGAGACGAAACCCATGGGTCTGGACACCAGAGCCTGAGCTTCTTGGAGGATGCAGGGGTCCCCAAGGAGACACGGGGCAGGAGCCTCCGATGCCGGGCAGCTCTGTGGGTAGAGTGTGGGAGCAGCCGCTGGAGAAAAGGAAAAGGAAGGGGAGGAGTGAGTTAAAGCCAGAATTCACAAGTGCCTCACAGCTGAGGCCCATCAGCCTTCCTTTCAGGTGTGGCCGGTGGCCCTGGGGGACAGCTCACAGCCCAGAGAGGCCAGACCACAGAAATGTCCCTCGGAGACATCGGGGGGAAGGCAGCCGGCAGGGACTGCTGCTCTCTGGCATCCCTCCGCAGTTCCTTCATTCTTCCACAGCGCACATCACAACTTGCTAGTCAATATTTATTGTATGGTTAGTAAAAAGTGTTGACCTCGAAGCCAACCGGCCCAGATTCGGAAGCTGGTTCTAACGCATCTCAACTCTGTGGCTCAGGGCAAGTTGCTTAGCCTCACCATGCCTCTATTTTCTCATCTGTAATAGGGGCTCAGCAGAGCACCCCACAGGGTTGTAGTGAGGTTTAAATGAGTAATAGGAGCTCAGTCAATGTGGGCTACAGTCAACCCTGCTATTGCTGTGACTAACATGGCCTACCCCCTGACCATGCACATCCACAAACATGCATATGGGCACACATGCACACACACTCATGCACATACACACATGCACAGGTATACACACATGCTTACATATGTATGCACACCCACACACAATAGACAGAAGGCTCCATAAGAGCAGACAAGCAGGTCTGCTTAGTGCACCGAGGTAGCCCCGCACGCAGCTCGCTGTCTTACACGCAGCCCTTTCCTGACAAACACTTGTCTGAAAAGAGGTGACTGCGATCAGCAGCTCAGAGTGTGCAGCTCTTCTGTGCATCATGTCCCTCCTCAAAGCTCCGGCTCCTGACAATAGCTGCTCCCACTTCCTCCTCCCCCTCCCCCGGCTCTCCCCGCTGCCTGCAGCCTCTGCTGTGTCTTACTGGGAAGCAAGGGTGAACGCTGGCACAAAGCAGAATGTGGACTTTCCTCCTCCTGGGATGTGGCCGATGGCAACTTCTCTCCGCACCTCTCTGAGCCTGTTCCTCCTCTGCACCACCAGAGCAATTACCCTCATTAGCCAGCACATAGGCTGGAACAAAATAGGCTCCCTGTTCCCAGGGCTGTGGCTGCACCAAACCTGCCCCTAATGAACTCTACCTCTTTCTTACTCAGGTCTGACGATGGCCCCTCTAAGGCCATTTCCTTACCCTTGACCCTGCAAAAGTCAAGTCCATAATCTATAGCTTTCATACTCAACTCCTGGTCCTTCGGGTTATGGCTCCCATATAAACCCAGCTTCCCAAGCCCCCTTGAGGACAAAGATTGTGGCTTCCGTGTCATGTCTCTTCTCAGACTCCTCATCCCTCTCTCGGCATCCAGGTGGCTGTTCTAAGAAGGCCCAGCTTCCCAAGTTCTGCTGGGACCCGATGAGTGGGGGTCCTGATCCCCACAGATAGGTTAATGCATGTGGCATGAGCACCAGTCTTAAGTGCACACACGTGGGAACACACACACAAACTGATGCATGAGCAGCCAAGACAAGGACAAAGCTTCAAAAATATGTCAGTGTGGCTACACACACACACACACACACACACACACACAGTTTGGAATGGGAAGGGTGCCCACTGCCTATGAATAGGGTTGAGTAGCCCAAACAAACCATTCTGTATCGAGGAATATCACCAACTCCCCCACCATACCCATGTCCCCAAGAAGAGACCAGAGAAGGCAATGTGGGAACAAGGGCTCCAAGGCTGAGGTGGGCCAGGAACTGTTTCATAGGGTCATAGCCATCCCCCTCACCCCCAGATCCAGGCCCCCAGGTTCCCAGAACATTAGGGGGTCAATCCCCAACCCCCATCTCCACTCCTAGCAGCTGTTTCTCTTGCAGCAAGAGGTGCTGGTTGATTGTGGGGAGAAGCTCCCTCCCAACAATGGTGTCACCTAGAGTCATCCCCAGGCATCTCTAGGCCCCGCTGGCTACCCAGTCCCACTCCCAGCTCCCTGCTGACTCCTACAGTTGAGGGTGTTTGGGGGTGGGCAAGTAGAAGCAGAGAGATGAAATGGAGCATGGGGGCAGTCTGGGCACTTCCAGGCAGGGGCAGGAGAGCCAGCTCTTATCCCCTGTCAGATAAAAAGCTCTATGTAGCCTCAAGCAAGTCCCTACCCTCCTGGGACCTCCGTTTACCCATCTGTAAAAGGGCAAACATTCACATACATGACAGTTTGACCACAGATCTCACCAGCATTGCTCTGGCTGAGGTCTCCAGGGCTAGGACCTCACGGGGAGTAGGGGGAGGTCTTCCAAAGAGGCTAGGCCAGGGTGGACATCGCTGCTCATCCTGCCTCCACCGCCACAACCAAAAGCTGGTACTCTCCTGGGTTCACATCCCAGCTCCACCACTTTCTCACCGTGGGACTTGGAGCCAGGTGCTCCATCCTCCTTCCTCGACACAATGAACGCAGACGCAGCACTTGGCATGGTCCCTGGGCCCCAGTGGATGCTAACAGTGACTAGTACTAATGCCTGCCCCAGAGGGCCAGCAATAGTTTCCTTTGGGACCAAATAATCCACATGTGTTTCTCCTGTGCTCTGAATGGAACCCGCCAGAAGCTGAGTGAAGGGACAACTAATTCCCTGAATTGGAAGAATATCAGTCACATGGCGGAAACCCTGGCAACCAGCTCCAAAAGAATGGGCTGGGGGTGGCTGCCCCATCCCAGGCATCTCCATGGTGGTCTCCCAGACAACAGGTGAGGGCACCCCAGCTCAGGCCCCTCCAGTCTCCCAGAGGCCAGCCCAGGCTCCCTCCTGCCACCACCAAAGATGGGGACTTGGCCCACTGCCCAAGTCTCTCCACATTTAGTCTGTGCAGGTCACAAAGCTCCTCCACTATCTAAGTCCAG
Source organism: Lasiurus cinereus (assembly GCA_011751065.1). Lineage (NCBI taxonomy): Eukaryota > Metazoa > Chordata > Mammalia > Chiroptera > Vespertilionidae > Lasiurus > Lasiurus cinereus. The sequence continues at coordinate 7,279,201 of JAAGEH010000030.1, forward strand.
GCCCGGGGGGAGGGGAAGAGGCTCCCCCACCCTGGATACCGGGACCTGTGAGGCTACAGCTGCACCAACAGCCCCTGGATCCCCACCGCCACCCTCCAGGATCTGCCACAGGCTCCCTGATTGCTAATTTAGACTTTCCTGCCATCCCACGCAGGGGAATCAGGGAAAATCAAATTACCGAGTTATTCTCTCTTTTTGTACAGCTGATGGGCTGATTAGCTGTCAATCAAAGCCTGCATTAACATCTGACACTGTGTGCATAACAATACCAGTCACATTAAGGAAACCTTTCCCTCTCTCTCTCTAAAGGGAGATGGGAGGCTAGAAACAGGAGAGGAGGAGGCACTGAAGAGAGGAGGAAATTCAATCAGCATAATTAGCTCAATCAGACAAGAGCATCACTTCACCAGCTGAGCAGAGCTAGCGCCACTGCCAAAGGCCCGCGGCTGACCAGCTGCTCCAGAGCCACTGCCCACCCTGCCCAGCAGCCAGTGACTGGCCTTTCTCTGCGGCCACTGTCTGGCCAAGGCAGGAGCCCCTCCAGTCAACCACGTGGCCCCGCCTCCAGACATTCTTTGCTCCAATCAGGTGGACCTGTTCCCTGCCTGCTTCTCTGGAACTGGCTCTGACAGAAGGAGAGGAGTATCAGACTCCAAGGCAGAGGTGGGAGTGCAGATGGGGTGAAAGGGGAGGGGATGAAGACTGCCTGTTGGAATCCAAGTTTATGATACATTTTGTGAGCCATCCTGCTGTTCCTCCTGCTCCTTCCCGAGGGTCCCCCACAGCTCCATCCGCACCTTCTGGCCTTCAGCAACCCTTCTGCATTGTTTGTCCTTCTCCGGGCAGAACTGCCTGTTCCTTCACTTGACCCTGCGCTATAGGCTTTCAGGCTTCTTCCCTATCCCCCTTCCACTGTGAGTCCTCTCCAGCTTTTCTCTCTCCCTGAAATGAATCCATATCTTTGTAAACAAACTGGGAGTTCTTGGGAAACTCGGTTTTCCCATCTGCAGAATGGGATGCCTCAAAGGGCCCTCCAGGCCAGCTTTTGGAGAGTCTCCGAGTCTGAAGAGCCCTCACTCTGGGCAGTGCAGCTGCCCTACCAGGAGAAGAATGGTGGCTGGGAACTGTTTCTCCGGTCCAGGCGTGGGGAGAGTTTGTGGGAGTCAGCCACACTCTCCCATTCAGTCTCCTCAGGACATCCTTGTGACTGAAGCAGAATAAAGTGACCACAATCTTGGAAAGAACTGAGCTTGTCCCCGACTCATGGGCTGATTGATGGTCAAGAAGTTGTGTTTGCAGAGGTGCCCAGGCAGGCGAACTTCTTGCCTGTTTTGCTTTCTGGTCACCTGGGAAAAGTGAGGTACATGGAGGTGAGGTAAGGAGCCAGGCTAGTAAACAGGAGAGCTGGGATTCAGATTCAGGCAGCTGGCCCCTGAGTCCACCCTTGGCAACTGTATTATATGTCTGTCTACAAGGTCCGCCGAGGCCCAGAGATGGGACAGGCAGTCCTTCTGGGCCCCAGGGAGCAAGCTGTCCCCTGGCCTCCAGCCCAGCAGCCTCCTCTGGAAGGCCAGCTCAGGCAGCCGGACCTGGGACCCAGCCACCGTCAGCCCGGAGAGCACAGACCCGCCCCGAGCACTCGGTAGGGCCTCCACACGCAGCAGCTGGGAGTGCATCTGAACCTGACAGCTGCCAGCACTCACTGAGGCCTTGATAATGCACCAGCCCCCATGCTAAGTGCTTGGCAGACATTATGTCATTTAATCCTTGGATCAGCCTACAATCCAGAGTCCAGCATCCTGCCCATCTCTCCCTTCCCCCTGCAGGATCTCCCAGCCTGACCTCAGCTAACCACACCCCGGTCACTTCTGGGCCACAAGAAGGAGTCTTCTGAGGCATTTTAACTAACCTACTCGCTTATTGGAAAAATCATTAGAGAATGCCCGCTGTGTGTGCCAGGCACATCCTGGGTGTCAGGTATAAATGGGAAAAACAATAGGAAGGATTCCGGTCTTTGTGAAGCAGGCTCTGGTGGAAAATGAACAGGCATGGAAATAAAAAAAGCCCATTGTTATAGAGAGTCATAAGTGCAATAAAGAAATAAAGCCAGGCCGTGGTTTGGGAGTGACTGATGGTGTGCAGCCATCAGTGGTCAGGGGGCCCTCCCGGAGGAGGCAACACGTGAACTGAGAAGGGCCCAGTAATGAGCGGGGAGGGCAAGCAACTCAAAGAAGACACTACGTGGGTGCCAAGGCCCTGGGGCATGTTCAAGGGACAACATGAAGATCAGCTTGCCTGGAGCAGAGAGAGTGGGAACAGAGAGGAGACAAGGAGGTTCTGCCCCTGAGTCTACCTTCCCATCACCATCAAGGACATGGTAACACTTCCTCCCAATGTCTAATTGAAATCCTGCCACTGCAATTCAAACCTCATTGCCTTACTCTGTCTTCAGCGAAGCCCAAACACCCCTCACAGGGCTCCCTCTCCCTTCGGCGGCAGCCTAATGCGCCCTCTCTGAACAGCACCACCCTACCACCAAGGCAGGGGCCTCCTTCCTCTCCCAGGCATTTCCAGGTGGCATTTAAAGAGGTGGCAGAGGTTGGGCTGGAGCCTCTACCAGCTCGAGAAAAATCTCCTCCCTGATGTTTTCAGCTGCCTCCCTGTGTAAGCTGTCAGAGCGTGACAGGGAACATTTCTTGCCAAAGGTCCCCTAGTGTTACTGCCTAAACACACTCATAAATCCTTGCCTGAACCCAGAAGCAAAGCTCTGTGTTTAAAGTAAGAGAGGCGGGGAGACCCAGAGAGCACCCTCAACCCCTCTCCATTCTATCTCCCCCTCTTTTCCTCCCAGCTCCCAGCAGCAGAAAGTGGAAAAACACTTCAAGAGTCACATTGTCTGGACTCTCACGTCTATATCCCCAGCTCCCAGCCATGTCTCTCGGGGCTGACAGATGAATCAACAAACAAGCGCAATGCATGCTTTAATTAATCAATGGCCTAGTCCAGTGGTCGGCAAACTGCAGCTCTTTGGCTCCCTGCGTGTGGCTCTTCCACAAAATACCACGGCCTGGGCAAGTCTATTTTGAAGAAGTGGCATTAGAAGAAGTTTAAGTTTAAAAAATTTGGCTCTCAAAAGAAATTTCAATCATTGTACTGTTGATGTTTGGCTCTGCTGACTCATGAGTTTGCCAACCACTGGCCTAGTCAACAGAGTGGCAAACAACAGCTCGCGAGCCACATGTGGCTCACGAGCCGCAGTTTGCCCACCACTGGCCTAGCTAGGTGTGGGGGAAGCCCAGGTTAGAGGAAGTGGGGGAAGATCCTTTCATTACTTATTCAACAGATAGTTATCAAATGCATACTCTATGCCACATGCTGTGCCGGGCACCTGAATCAGTTAGGATCTAGTTAAAAAACAAACAAACAAAAACCCAGAAACTATTCTAGGTATTTCACTTAGTGGGAATTTAACACCAGGGGTTGGTTACACAGGTGATGGAAGAGTTGAGAGGTCAAATTAGCAGCAGGAGGAAGCCACTAGCAATTTAAGATTATCGAGAGGAGATGATTTTACTAGATCCCAGAAACCAGAGTTGCTCTGCAGGGAGGTAGACCTAGGGAAGGCTGCCCAGCAGAACCTGGAAGCTCAGAGGGGTCCACTGTCTGGCAGGAGATGTAGTTGCTGTCAGAGATGCTGCCCTAAGCAGAGACGAGGTGAGAAATGCTCCAGCTTCTCCCTCTCATCCTCCAATCTCCTGCTAGTGCCTCTTACCAGCCAAGCCCAGCCAGAAAACAACTCACCTCTGGGAGTCAGCCATCCCCCACTTCCCCACGGTAGAGGAGACAAGTGGAAGAGCAAAGGATGGATTTGAAAGCAAACCATCAAATGAGGGGCACACGCCTAACAACTTCATGAAGGGGGAACACTTGATGTGGATTTTAAAGCATGAATAGAAGTTTTCCAAGCAGAAAATAGAGAAAAGAGCAGGTTCAAAGGCAACAGATATGGCTTATTCAGCTAAAAGTAAAATATTCCGCGTGGCTGTCAGGAGCGGGTATCTGAGCAAAGCAACAAGAAACTGGGGACCAGCTTGAAGGGCCTTTATCTTATAGGCAGTGGTAGACCCCATTAAATCTCAGTCATGGACAACTCATTAGTAAAGCGGGAGGACCACAATTAAAAAGAGAGGCAATGAGGAGTTTTTGCAATGGTCCTAGTGAGCGATGAGGAAGTCTGAATTAGGGCTCTTTCCATGGAGACTGATGGACAGAGTGGGTTAAAGAAAAATTTAGGATGTAGAGCCAACAGGGCTTTGATGGTTGACTAGCTATGGAAGAAAGAAAAAGAAAGAGAAACAAAATATGGTATTTGGGATGCTATCTGGGTCTTTCTCCCTGCCTTCTCCTTTCCCTAGGGCCATCTATGGAAGAGGCACCCACTTATCTCCTAATATCCAGTCTCCCTTTTTTCCGTTGTATTAGAATCCCCATTTTTAGCTGGACAAAAGTCCTCCCAGAGTAGAATAAACACTACATTTTCCAGCATCCCTTGCAGCTAGATATGACCATGTGACTAAGTTCTAGCTAATGAGATGTAAGTAGAAGTGCCATGTGATTGCTTTTGGGCACCTTCCTTAAAGGTCCTTTAACCCCTTCTTTGTCTCTCTTCTTCATCCTGCTGCCTGACAGCAGTATGATGGATGGACTTTGGTCAGCATTTTTAATCAGGGAATTAAAAAGATTCTGTGTACCTGAGGACTTGATGCAGTAGAATTGGCATCAGTTTTGCATTGCTTACATCAGACTTGCAGGTGACAGAAAAATAAACATTCATTTGTTTAAACCACTGTCCTTTTGAGTTTGTCACAACCAAACTTAATTCTACATAATATTGTACTCTATCTCTCCAGTAATCATTTAAATATCTTCTCTCATTTACTTATCAGTGATCCAATGATGTAAATAGGCTTCATATACCCAACTTACAGATGAGGAAACCAAAGCTTCACAGTGTTTAAGTCACTTGTCCAAGGTCACACAATGAGCAGCTGGTGCAGGTGAAATCTGGACTCTGAAAGTTTGAACCCAAATGATCTGACTTCTCAGAGGCCCTCTTTACCCTTCCCAGATGTTTCTCATCTTCCCTCCTACTTCTTCCAGCCTGACACATGCTTCTAGCAATAATAATGGCCTCAATTATAAGGATAAAGAAATGTATACGAGCACGGAGGTTTGTTCTTTTGTAGAACTGAACAACTTCCCATTATTTCTGCCAACAAATTAGTCTTAATTGCTCTGTGGCATTATTAAGCAGCATTTGGGAAAACATGGAAGGCCCCCGAATGTCAAGAATAGAATTTGATCAACAAAACATCTGAAAGGGGAAATCAGTAGATGATTATATTAAAAAGAAAAAAAAAGGTACTGGGCTAAATTTTAAAATCTGCCCTTTGAATGCCTCTCTTTCTAAAAGACGAATTACACCTTGGTGGCTTCCGGACACTGCCTCCCTGAACAGTTGCTGAGCTGCCTGTGACACTTCCGGCTGAATTTGCTCCCTGCTGTCAGCTGGAGGGAGGAGGTTATTTCACTGAGAGAAAAGGGTTATTTGGGTTATGTCCCTGCTTTTACTCTTACCCCTCTAAAGTCTAATCAGCAGAGAGCAGCCAGATGAGGCCTTAAAAACCTAAGTCAGATCGTAGCACTCCTCTGCTCAAAAACTGTGAGGAGTTTTCCATCTTATTTAGAATAAAAATTTTTTTAAAAAACAAGTCTTCATTGGGGCCTGCTGGCCCTGCATGATCTGATCCTTGCCCTTCTCTGGCCTCATGGCCAAAGCTCTGCCCTTCACATGAGATGTTCCGACATGACACACCCTTCCCTCAGGGCATTCGCACTTGCTGCTCCCCCATCTGCAACAGTTTCCCCCACAGCTGTCCACATGACCCTTTCCCTCACCTCATTCAGCTGTCAACAGTGACCTCCTCAGAGAAGCCATCGCTGCCTACCACAAAACCACATCCTTTGTGGCTATTTACCTTCTTATTCTGCCTTTTGTCATTGAATTGATTATATTGTACCTGCCATCCTATATAATAAAAGGCTAATATGCAAATTGACCAAACAGCAGAACGACCAGTCACTGACATGCACTGACCACTAGGGGGCAGAGACTCAATGCAGGAACTGCCCCCTAGTGGTCAGTGTGCTCCCATAGGGGGAGCACCACCAGCCAGAAGGTGGGCTCATGACTAGTGAGCACAGCGGTGGTCATGGGAGCTTCTCCCACCTCTGCGACAGCACTAAGGATGTCCAACTGCTGGCTTAGGCCTGCTCCCCATAGGCAGTGGGCCTAAGCCGTCAGTTGGACATCCCTTAAGGGCTTCCAAACTGTGAGAGAGTGCAGGCAGGGTCCAGGGACTCTCCTCCCCTACCGAAGTGCACGAAGTTTGTGCACTGGGCATCTAGTTTTAGTTACCATATAAATGTTTGTGCATATTTTTGTTATTGTTGTTGCCTTGTTGCCCAAGTAGAATGTAGGCTTCTTGAAGGCAGGACAGTTTCTGGTTTCTTCAATGTTGAGCCTCCATGCTTAGAACAATGCATGACACATGATAGATTCTCAATAAATATTAGTTGGAAAAATTGCAAAAGAGAAGGAAGGGAGGGAGGAATTGTAGGAAGAAAAAGGCTGTCTAGCATTGCAGTGGAAGACATCAGAAAAGATAGGGAATAAATCCCTCTTCAGGACCAAACAAAATGAAATGCAGTAAGAGGGATTGGAGTTAGAAATAGGAAGCGTTTTTTTAAAAATATGCTTTTATTGATGTTAGAGAGAAAGGAAGGGAGAGGGAGAGAAACATTGATCCGCTGCACACCCCTTACTGGAGATAGAGCCTGCAACCCAGACTTGTGCACTTGACCAGGAATCGAACAGGTGACCTCTCTGTGTGTGGGTCACACAGGCCAAGGCAGGAAGCACTTTTTCACAGTGAGAGATGTAAGATGCTGGAGCTGGGTGGGGAGGAGCATTATCAAGAGATTTGCAATTAGCCCTGGCTGGTTTGGCTCAGTGGATAGAGTGTTGGCCTGTGGACTAAAGGGTCCCAGGTTTGATTTCGGCCAAGGGCACATGCTAGGGTTGTGGGCTCAATCCTCCCAGTTAGGGGAGTGCAGGAGGCAGCCAATCAATGATTCTCTCTCATTGTTGATGTTTCTATCTCTCTATACCTCTCTCTTCTTCTCTGAAATCAATAAAAATATTTTAAAAAGAGAGAGGGGGGGGAGATTTTCAATTAGGAAGTGGATCTCTGGGCAAGCGTCAGAGTGAGGGAGGCCAGCCCCAGCCGGCTGCTCTGTCCTGGGCAGTGTGGGAGCGCCTGGCTACATTCTTGTCCCTCTTCCTGCCTTTCCAGGGGAACAACAGGAACAGAAGGGATCTGGGACTCCGTGAGGAGAGGGGGAAGGAGGAAGTAGTTCTTCTCTCTGAACCTCCCCACAAAGCTGCAGGAAAAAAACCTCGAGTAGTGAATCAACCCTCTTTACAATCAAGCCTTCATTTAAAATGGAAAAAGGGAAAGCGACCCTGAGAAAGCGAGAAAGCGGGAGATTATTGCCCGCCAGCTCTCTCCCAAATTCCCGGCAATCAGCCGCTGAGTTGTGCCTAATCTCAGGATGAGCTGCTTTCCTGATTGAGAGAGCTAATTGCAAGGCTGACACAGCTTCCCGGGAAAGTACCGAGAGACAAAAAAAAAACAAAAACCAAGTGCTACCACCACCAACAAGACATCCAGGCACACACGAGGGGCCGTGCTAACAGAGGCAACACCCTCCCCCCAGGAATGCTCCTGAGGCCAGGGAAAACCACCAGGAAATACCCAGAAATCAGTCTAGAACAGAAACAGCATGTTGACAGAAATGGAAGGACAAGTGGCCAATAAACCTAGGAAGTAAGGCTCACCCTCACTGGTGGTGGAAGAAACGCCAATCACAACAACCACAGCACCACTGCTGTGGGTCAGATAAGGTTTGGGAGGAGCACATGCTCCTGGGAGCCTGGCCTTCAGGGAAGCAGACACAAGATCTCAGGGCAATTTCTTTGCTGTGAGGGTTTATCATCTAGACACCCAGATGGGATGGTTTGGTGCACCCAATCCGTTGAGGGCCTGAATTAGAACAGCAGGTGGAGGAGCAGCCTGCTCCTTCCTGCCCACTTGCTTGAGCTGGGACAGTGATCTGCTTCTGCCCTTTGGACTCAGGCTGAATCGCACCACGAGCTCCCCTGGTCGCCAGCCTGCAGATGGCAGAGCATGGGACTCTCGGCCTCCATCATCATGTGAGCCAATTCCACTTCCTCATCATCAATTTCTTCACGTAGGGATGTGTGCTTCTCTAGAGACCCTGACGACCGGGCACCTCCTCCACCTCGAACACCAGCTCTGGTGCAGGGACTTTGCGCATTCCATGGTGATGAGGACAGGGGTACTTGATTCTGGTCCTGCTGTCATTCCTGGTGCATTGCTTCCCTAAGTCCTCGAAGGAAGGTGCCGTGCCTGGGAAAGCTGAGTTCTAGTATTTCTGAATTCCTGGCAGTGATGCCTTCTGAGGTCATAGAAAACCTATCCTAATCTTTTGAAAGATAAACTACACACAGTCTGGCATCCTATATAAATAAAAGGCTAATATAAAAATTGTCCCCTCAACCGGGATTTCAACCAGGAGTTTAACAAGGAGTTCAACCAAGGGGTGGGTCCTGCCTGCCAACCACCCATGGTCCCTCCCCCCAGCCAGCCTGATTGGCCCTGATTGGGGCAGGCCAGCCAAACCCCACCCATGCATTAATTCATGCACTGGGCCTCTAGTAAAGTATCATTGTTTTCATTATACAGCTTTATACTTTTTTTTCCCTTAGTTTTCTCTGCACCCATGTAATTTTCACCAAGATAGAGCTATAGAACATTTCTAGCACCTCATAGGCTTCCATCACGCATCTTTCCAATTTGTATCTCCCCCAGAAGTAACCTCCACTCTGCTTTAATAAACACTGATTCATTTTGCCTACCCTTAAACTCCATACCAACGAGATCACGCAGAATATTTTTTCTAACATTTTTCACTCAACATAATACCTGTGAGATTCACCCATATCTCACATATGGTGGTGTGTACCCATAGTTTTTTTTTTTCTTTTTCATTGCTGTATAATATTGCATTTTATGAAAGTACCACCATTTACCCATTTAACTAATGGTAGATATTTAGATTCTTTCTAGTTTGGGGCTGTGGTTAATAGAGCTGCAATGACTCTTCTTATAGATGCCTTCATATGGACGGACACACACATGCTTATTTCTTGAGTATATATGCTTAGAAGTGATATTTCTGGGTCATAGTGTAGGTGTGTGTTTAACTTCAATAGACACCATTGTCCAAACTGGTGACAGCATTTTCAACGGCACCCGCAATGTAGGTGTGGGCCAGTTGCTTCATATCGATGCCAACACTAGGAACCGTCAATCTTTCATATTTTACCCACTTGGCATATAGTGGAGTCTCATTGTGGTTTTAACGTGCATTTCTATGATGAGTAATGATATTGAACAGCTTTTCATGAGCTGATGGCCATCTGCATATCTTTTCCTGTGAAGTGCCCCCTTCAGATCGCTTGCCCATTTTTTAATTGGGTGCCTTCATTTCTGAAGGAGTCAATACTGAGGGAGTAATCTGAGAAGCAGACAAAACTTCGCGTATGAAGATGTATTCAGAGCATCACTCATAATGCCAAGAAACAACCTAAGGGCTTCACATAGAGAATTAGTTCAGTAAATTATGATCCAAGCATATATTCCAATACTAGGCAGTCATTTAAAAAGACGCTTATGTTAAATGTTAATAAAATGAGGAGATGCTTATAATGCAATGTTTTAATAGTGGCTCTTTAAATGTAAGCATTAAGAGAAAAACTGGGAGGAAAAAGAACAAAATGTTACTGCGGGTTATTTCTCAGTGTTCTATAGTGAGCATATACTACTTTTATCATCAGAAACACAATAAACACAATTTAAAAAAAAAAAAACTGCGATGACTACTAAATCTGACACAAACAAATCATCGCCGGCACAGAAGCTCATCCCGTGACTCCCACCATCTTTGGGCACCAATTTCTGAGCCTGAATACCTCACAGACGCTTTCTCCGGAGGAAATTGTTTTGTTTACTCCGCAGGCTACAAAGGTACCTTTGTGTCCGTCCGTCCGTGTGCAGATTAGGTCTCTATCAAAGGATTCCAGTGTACGGCTCAGATTTGAAAAGGCCTAAATGGGGCTCCGCGATGGAGCATGAGGGACGGGCAGACTCACCTGCACGCAGACACATTTCTGATCTCAACCAAGGGGAGACAGGCCACAAGCTCCGGGAGGGCGGGGCCTTCCACACCTGCCCTGCTCACAGTCCGAGATGCCCGGCCTAGGCCCTGAGCTCCGGAACTATGGGCCGGGTGAACAGGTGAATAAATTTAACTATAGCTGATTTTCCTTTACAAACAATCCGACCTTGTATACCATACACAAAGGAGCGTCTCCCCCACAAAGGTGGGGAATTGCAAATCGTTCTTACAACACCTCTCTCATGGCATAATACATTAGAAATTTCTTTTACAGAATTGCTTCTGAGACAACAATATATTCCTCTGAATAGTCTTAGGGTAGCCAGTCAGGAAGGGTGGAAGCATGAGCTCCTGACAGGGGTGTATGAAGTGAGGCTGGTCGGATGTAGGCACCACCTCTTCCTTCTGGGCACTGGGAGCCCGGACCAGCCAGAACCATAAGGGGAGCCCAATCTGAACCCAATAGACCAGCAGCCCCACCTCCTCCAGGCTCCGCACACCCCCTTCCACCAGACTACGCTCCTAAACCTCATTCTCATCCTGCCACTTGCCTGCTTCCAGAATTGGATGACTGCAGAGTGGAGGCCAAGCCTCCCAGGCCTGCTTTATGGTCCCGCAGGATCTGGCTCCATCGGTTACAGCCTCATCATCCATGGCTTCCTTGTGTCCCCGGGGACTTCCCTGGGGGAAGAAGGCTGCGTCCTGAGGCTCTGTGGTCCCCACCATCCTGGCCAGGCTGGGAGAGCCATCATGGTGTTGGAAGGCGTGGAAGCCAGGAGGAGGTCCATCTGTGGCTCCGTGCACTAGCGATCGGGTGGGATGTTGGGACAATATTCTAATCAAGCCGTGAAGCTCTGGACCAGGACTACATGTTAGAATCACCAGGAGGCTGTGACAGCGTGGCCAGCTGGGCAGCAAGATTTATGATTCCCTCCTAATGTGGCTAGGAAGTGGTCCCCCTGCCAAGAACGAGTTTTCCCAATTTTCCTCGCATAGCGATGCGGCCCTGGCCAGAGCTCTAGCCACGGAATAGCGGTGCATGGCTTCTACAGCTGGCCCAGAGGAGTCCTCCCAAGCAGTCCTCCATCTGCGGACTACAGGCTGAAGCCCAGGTGGCCTTAGAAGCCACGAGCCGACGATGACGGAGCCGCCCTCAGCTGGGTCCGGGATGACTGTGTGGAGCATAACCACCCCCAGGCAGAATGGAGTGTACTTACGCAGCAATCCTCCCCCGCATTACACCATTAAGATGTAAAGAGTTGTCTGTCACAGCCACTAGGGCACCTCAATTCATATAGGACTTTTTGGTGTGTGTGTGTGTGTGTGTGTGTGTGTGTGTGTGTGTGTTTTATTGATTAAGGTATTACATATGTGTTCTTATCCCCTCTTTGTCCCCCAGACCCCTCATCCATGCCCTCACCTCCTGGGTATCAGCACAATTCACCATAGCTAAGATTTGGAAACAGCCTGAGTGCCCATCAGCAGATGAGTGGATTAAAAACCCGTGTACATCTGTGTACACAGTGGAATACTACACTGCTGTAAAAAAGAAGGAACTTTTACCATTTGCAGCAGCATGGGTGGACCTGGAGAGCATTATGCCAGGATTTTTTGAAAAATGGCCTGCTGGACCCCCAGTCCCAGGTTCTGACTTAGTTGTGAAGTGGAGCCAGCCTTTGGTATGTTTCACTAGCTCCCCGGGTGATTCTATTGCTAAAGTTGACAACTAAGCTCCGAGGCTCAGAAGGATTCCGAGCTCTTCCTGCAGTTCATTCGGCGGATTATGGAGCCCCACTCAGGGTGCGGTGCTTCTCGCTGGACGTTTTGACCCTGAGGCTGGCAGAGACTCGGCTTCTCTCCGGCCCATGGCCAGGGCCTGAAACCCCGCTCCTCAGATTGGAAGGCAAGGGGAGCTCAGTGCCTGAATGGGGGCCTAGCCAGCCCCTTTGGTTCCCCCACCCCCACCCCTGGCACCCAAAGTCCCTGTGCAACACCTGGACCAGAACGTAGAGGCCCAGTGCAGATTTCCCTGCAGCTGGAGAGTGGCGCAGGGTTTCCTCTGGGCTGCTCATGGTGGGACTTCAGAACATGACAGGGCCTTCAGGCAGTCTCCCCAAACGCTGGCTGGCCAGATCCAGCGCAGGCACCCTGCCTGGGCTCTCCTGGGCTGTGGGGCCCTCCTCTGGCCACAGGGACACAGAGCTGGTGAAGACGCAGCCCCAGTCCTTGGAGAGCTCGCAGTGCAGTTGCAGGCGTAGACTACCATATTGGGAATAGAGCATCCAACGCCATCCTGGGTCCCCCATCCCAGAGGCAGCCGATAGAATAGAAAGAGCACTGACCCCAGAGGCTGATGGCCTGGGCCCCCTGCTGCCGCCAGCACTTCCCTCAGGCAGCCTCAACTCGGTGTGGCAAGAGCTGGTAGAGATCAAGCAGGGTATCCCCCGTGACACAGCGACTGGCTCCTGCAGGGCATCAGGGAGGACTTCATAGGGGTCAGTATTTGAGCTGGGTCTTGAAGGAAAAGCAGAACAGACAAGAGCGATGGGCAATACAGGCAGAAGTCACAGGGGCAAGAGAGAGCAGGGAAGGGGTTGTAAATCATTGTGATCTGGCTGGAGAGAAGGGAGAAGGGGCGGCAGGAGATAAAGCTGAGGGCCTGGGCTGGTTGTAGGACTAGAATGCGTGGCTCAGCGGCTTGGGCTACATCGTGTAGGCTCTGGGGGGCCTTACAGGGCTTTGAGGAAAGGCATGACACAGTCAGATTCATGGCTTACAAGGGGGCTCTGTGATGGGGGAAGCATCAGTTGGAAAGGGTGGTGGGAGCCCAGTGGGGTCACAGTGTAGCACTGTTAGTCATCCAGACAGTGGTGGTGAGGGCCGTGGCCATGATCACGGAGAAAAAGGCTCACCCTAAGGATCCCTGGAGCTCCCTTCCCCAAAGGGGCACAGGGCAGCGTGGAGAGAGCACTGCATGTGGAGTCACACCCGCTGCTGCCTGGGTCTTGATCCTTACCCTTCGGTTCCAACCACATGTCACCTCCCCAGAGAGACTGTCCCAGACCATCATAGCAAAGTGGACGCCTCACTTTCTCCCCATCATTGTAATTTCATGATCTGTGGCTTTATTGTTTATTCATGTGTTCACATGTTCATCGTAAGGTCTGTGAAGCCCAGTCTCTGGGCACAGGGCCTGGCACACAGTAGGTGCTTTTGATAGATGACCTCATTGACCTCAACTCCTTGCCTCTTCCTGTATCCATGCTCTCCCAGGAGCTCTGCAGCCCCATTGTTATGTGGGGCGGGATGGGGTGGATTTCCTCACCTCTTTGATTGAGGTTGGCCATGTGACCTGCTTCTGCCAGTAGAATAAGGGGAAGAAGGGTCTGCTGGCTCCAATCCTGGACCTCAAGAGACCCGTGTATTTATGCTTACTCTCTCCCACCTGTTACAGTGCAGAAAGGACAAGCCTGCTGATCTCAGGAGGAGGAGGAAGGGGAGAGACAGTGAAGCAGAGCCACCTCCAGCCAAGCTCAGCCCATTATCAGCTGACCCACAAACCTATAACCATAAATGACTCTTGTTCTAAGCCACTGAGTTTTGCAGTTGGTTTGTTCTGTAGCATTTTTCCCTATCTGCAAAATAAAGGGGCTGTCATTCTGGAAAACAGTATGGAACTTCCTCAAAAAAATTAAATATGGAACTGCCATTTGACCCAGTGTCTCACTTCTAGGAATATCCTAAAGAAACCCCCCAATCAGAAAGGATATATGCATCCCTATGTTCATAGTAGCACAATTTACAATAGCTAAGATCTGGAAACAGCCCAGGTGCCCATCATTAGATGAGTGGATAAAAAAGCCGTGGTACATCTACACCATGAGATACTATGCAGCAGTGGAAAAGAAGACTCTCTTACCTTTTTGAGGCAGCATGGAGGGACCTGGGAAGTATCTGCTAAAGCAAAATAAGCCAGTCAGAGAAAGAGAAGTATCACATGATCACATTCATATGTGGAACCTAATGAACAAAACTAACTGATGAACAAAATAGATCCAGAGACATAGAAGCATGGAACAGACTTTGGAACCTCAGAGGGAAGGCAGGGAGGGTGGGTGGGAGAGAGGTAAACAACCAGAGAACTCGTATGTAAATATGCATTACCCATGGGCACAGGCAATAGGGTGGTGAAAGCCTGATATGGGGAGTGGGGGGCTAGAAGAAGTCCATAGGAGAAAAGGGGGACATAGGTAATACTCTCAACAACAAGGATTTTTTTAATAAAAATAAATAAATAAGGGGGCTGCCAAGGCAGTTTAAGCATAGCCCTCCAATGTCTCTGGCTTTTCTCAACTACGGCGGCTCCCAGGTCCCCCGTTCTGCCCTCTTTACCCTTCCTGAAGAGCCCTCCGCCTCCGCCTCAGCCCTCATGAATAACCATGTGGCCTCCACTTTCCCAGGGCCAAGTTCCTGGCTCCCAAGAGCCCCACTTCCAAGGCTACCTCTTTGCTGCTGCTGCCTCTCTTCCAGCCGCCTCACTAAGGCCTGGGGGTATGATCGACTACAATCCCTCCCTGGGTTCTGATGTGCAAATCAGAGGGTCACTGGCAGACCCCAGGAGGGAGCGTGGTCCTTGCCGGGATGCAGGCCCCACAGTCCAGGGGAGCCCAGGGAAGGTGGCAGGGCTGGGTTTGGAACTTTCAGGGCTCAGCTGAGTAGGATGAGGGACAGGAGGGGTTGGGATCTGAAGTCATGGAATCCTGGGCCTGGAGGGAACCTGAGAGACCGTTTGGAACCAATCCTCTTCTAGCATATGGGGAAACTGAGGCAAGAGGAGGTAAATAGACTTGCCCTAGTCCACATTTCTGCGGCCCAGTCAGGAACCACATTTCCTGATTCCCTGGTCAGTGCTCTTTCCACTGCCCCCTGCTGGTCACAGGCGGGAGAGCACAGGCCAGGGTTTGGAGGCTGGAATTTACTCCCTTTCCTGATCCATTCAACACCAGGCCCAGTGCACCCTTTGCAGGGCACACCTACCCTAGGCCAGATCTGTTTGTGGAACAGGGGCAACCTATTAGATGTGCCACCTCCTCCATGACGGTGGCCCAAGTCCCTGGCCACCTCTGCCTCCCTGCCAGTCCCTCAGCTGTCTATGGGCCTCTCTCTCCACGTCACTTTGCCCTCTGTCTCTCTCTGGATGTTCTGTTTTCATCTTCTTGCTCTCCATGGGCTTCTAGTCTTTCTCTCTCCCTCCTGTCCTCCTGCTTTCTCTTTCTCTGCCTCTTTTATTTCTCTAATTTTTCTCCACCTCTGAACCTTTCTGTCTCTTTCTGTCTGATTCTCTCCCAGTCGTCCCCTTTCTCACTTCTCTCCCCTCCCCCAACCCCCTACCCCCAGGCATCCATCCCTTCCCCTCTGGGGTTATGCAGTCTTTCTCTCTCGCTCATATTTTTTATTTTCCTTTCTCTGTGTGTCTGTGTCTCTGTGTCTCTGTGTCTCTGTGACTCTAGCACTCCGTATCTCTGTCCCTCTTTCCCAGCCTCTATCCCTTCCCCTCGCCCCCGGCACCCCCGCCCAGGTTCTGGGCACGGCCTCCCCACCCCAGCTCCAATCTCTGCCAGTTCAGATTTCAAGTACAGCTGCTGAAGTAGTCCAGCCCTGCTTTCTCGATGGGTAACAAGAGGCTGTGTATTTGCAGCCACCAACTGGAAACACTGGATTCCTCTTCAGCACAGAAAGACAAGCACCCTCTCGTTTATAAATATTAATTACGGGCACCATGTAATGAGAGAACAGGGCGGCTCTTGGCTCTGATCTCTGATTGTTTGACTAATCCTAGAGACCGTTTAAACAAGACAGTTGTTACCTGATGGGAAGAGGATTTAGGGTGCAGCGGTCCTTTCAAAAGGATCAGCTTAGAATTCAGCAAGAGACGTGGGCTCGCTGAGAATGCTGGGAGAGTGATCTTGGGCAAAGCCCCTTCCCCTCTTTGGGCCTCAGTTTCCCGTCTTGTTCTAGAATGCGCTTCCAGCTCTCACCTATGTGATGTGGAGGTGCCACTTTGGGAAGGAGGTCAGCAGACGATTTCAGAGCATTTACCGTGGGGGATCATGGACCAACAGAGGAAGGCACAGGTCAGAGGAGAGGGGCCTCAGGAATCATGGGGGCAGCATCTGGCACCTCTGGATCCCTGGGGCCATCGAGGTCTGTCCTGGTTGGGGTTATCTCCTCCCCAGGAAAGATCCTAACTTGAGGCAAAATCTTGAGCAAGACCTGAGATGTGTCCCATGTTGCAAGTCTCTGATCCCTGATTGTTTGACTACCACCAGGTGATCAGGCCTTCCAAAGTCCCTCGATGTTGCCTTCTGCAAATGAAAGTATTGAGGAATAATGCAATGCAGTCCTTCCTGGTGCCAGAATTAAAAATTGATCTCAATTGAATCTGAAAAGTCCCAAATGGCTGTGTCTGCCAAAGGCCATTTCAATAACTGCCCTCTCCCCAAGTTCAGGTCTCCGGTAGATAGTTATCGACATCCAATATGCAAAGCAGAGAGGCGATTCCCAATGCACAGCCAGGAGGAAGGCCTGATGGAGGAAGAGGAGCAGCATCTGGAACAGGGAGTATGCTTCTGAGGGGTGCCTGGTCAAGGTTCCCACACTGTCAACACAGCGGCTATTCCTGCTAGCATAGGTATTTCCTCCAACCCCTGTCCTCTGGGGAGATCCGAGCATTTGTAAAGCACTGAGCCAGTTACCATCCCTTGGGCACACAAGTCGGCCTGCAGGACAGCAGATGTGAAGTAGATGTTTCCCATTTGGCAGAAGCAAAACCACATCTCTTGCTTAAGACCATGCAACTCGGAAGTGGCTGAGCTGGGAGTCAAACCCGGATCCCCAAACCCAGCTGTGCTCCCTGCCCCATCAGATTGCTCTGAAAGGCACAAGAGCCCAGTGGGCATCCTTGGAGGCTGGGCCAGCCTCTCCTCACCTGGGACCCCACCCTCCTATCATCGCCCTGGAGCCCAGGCTGGCCCATGGAAGAAGGCTCACAAGCATTTAGTTATTGAATGCAGGAAGGCGGGGATGTTCCTCAAGGGCCCAGCCATGTTTCTATCAATCATTTATCACTCAGTTGTACCTGGATTCAAATCCTGGGTCCACTCCGTGGGGGTGAGACCTTGGTCAAATTGCCTAACCTCTCTGTGCCTTAGCTTTCTCACCTGTAAAATGGGAATAATATTGGAACGACTTCACTCTTACAGTGAGTGCTATGTAACTGTCGGGTGTTACTAGTAACTAGAGGCCTGATGCACGAAATTCATGCAAGGGGCTTGGCCCTTGCAGACCCGGCTTTGTCCAAAAGGTCATCCTGAAGGATATCCGGAAGGTTGTTCGGCTGTCTGGTCTAATTAGCATATTATGCTTTTATTTTTATAGATAGCTGTCTCCTGTCATCCCTCTTTCTGGAGCCTCTGAGGGTAGTTTACCCAATTTTTGTGAAGGCAAATGAGGAAGGAACATCAGGTTGCTCCATGTAACTATGGCTGGAGGCCCTGTTTCTGTGGTAAGAGAGATTAGGGAGGGTGTCTGGCTCAATTCTGTCCCTTGTGAAGCCAGAGGCTGGGCAGGAGTCACCTCGGCTGCCCTCAGCCTCCCTGAGACCTTGATCTGCAAAAAGGCCCCACAGGCACCATCCTGGGCAAGGGCGAGGGGGAACAAGCCTTGGGCTCTGCCTGCCCTGGGCTCTGTGCTTTGCAGCAAACTCCAGGCACAATCCCACAGGACTAGAGGAGGTTAAGGGGGAAGGCAGCGGCTTGCTTAAGAAGTCCAGCGTTCTGAGTGTCCCCATGCAGGCCTCGCGGGCTCAGGCCCAACTAAGTGCTTCTTGAGAACTGTTTCAACTTCAAGCACAGCCGCTGCAGAGCTGGTCCCCGGGGAGCCGGGCTGGGCTTGCACAGGAATCAGAGCGCAGCGGGGGCAGCCGGCAAGATGGCTCTTTGCGCAGACAAGCCTATCTGCCCTCACCCTGCCTCGCCCTGCCTCTGTCTTCTCACCTTCCCCAGCAGCCTGAAGATGTTCTCCCATCTTAAATCCTTCGTGGGGTCCAGGCACACATCAGACCTTCTCCAGAGCAGTCAAGGCCGGATCAGGGCTGGGATGCAAGCCCACTCTCAGGCTGGGCTACTCAAGGCTCTGGGCATCCTTCCTCAGGTCTTCTAACCCTCTTCCCCAGAAGTTCACAGGGTCAGCAAAATCTGGGTGTGCATCTCCCTCGAAGCTATGCTCCCCACCCCTCCCTCCTTCTGACCCTCCCACCGTTCCCTCCTCCCCACTGTGCCAAATGTAAACAAGAGCCACTTCTGCCTGCAGCTGAAGCCCGCACAGCTCCCCTAAGATTTCCACAACAATCTTCCTACAATTTAAAAGGAGGCCCTGAGCTCAGTGTCAGTCACTCACTCAAACTCTCTCCCTGAATTCACCCATCTGCTCATCTGCTGAACTAATATCCATTCCATTTACCAACCTGGTCATCTGGGGTCAGCATCTTGGCCTCTTTGAGCCTCAGTTTGCCTATCTGTGAAACAGGGAGAATAACAGTGCATACTACATAGGTTGAGTGAGGAGCAATCAAGAGAAGCACTTAGTGTTTAGCCAAGGGCCTGGCAAGTAGAGAAAGTGAACCATTTGTGGCAGCTATTACCATATATACATCTTTGTTAACACAGATGAATCCAACCCACATCTCTGTTCTCAAAGAGCCCACTAGGACACAGAAATGCCAATACAGTATGATGGGCTATCCTATATAATAAAAGCTTAGGTGGTTTCATGCAATGCCCTCACATGATGTCATCACAAGATGGCCACCACAAGATGGACTTCACAAGATGGCCACCACAAGATGGTCACCACAAGATGGCCAGCAGGGGAGGGCAGTTGTGGGCAATGAGGCTGGCATGGGAGAGCAGTGAGGGTGAGATCAAGTCAATAGGGGAGGGCAGTTGGGGGTGACCAAGCCTGCAGGGCAGGGCAATTGGGGACAATCAGGCTGTCAGGGCAGGGCAGTTGGGGGCAATTGGGCTGGCAGGGAGCAGCTAGGCATCAATCAGGCTGGCAGGGGAAAAGTTAGGGGGCAATCAGGCTGGCAGGTAGAAGGGGTTAGAGGCAATCAGGCAGGCAGGCAGGCAAGCAGTTAGAGCCAGCAGTCCTGGATTGTGAAAGGGATGTCCTAAATCAGCAGTTGGACATCCCCAAAGGGGTCCCAGATTGGAGAGCAAAACCCTCCCTCGTGCATGAATTTCATGCACCGGGCCTCTAGGCTATATATATAAAACCCTAATATGCAAATAGAACAAACTACTAAACAACCAAATAACCAGTCATTATGATGTGCACTGACCACCAGGGGGCACATGTGGAACATGGCTGGAATCAGCAACAGGCAGCACAGCACAGAACATAGTAGTCATAGGCCGCAGCGGGATGTTGGAACAAGTGAGTGGGGGTGCCAGACTAAAGCGGGGTGCTGGTCATTGTCATTGGGGTGAGCCTCTGGTGGTTAGGAGTAAATTTTTTACTCCCATGTACCACAGTCCTGCCCAGTGCTTGCACCCACTGCTGGCACCAGTCCCAATTGCTCAGCACCATCAGCGGGTGCGAGCAGCAGCTGCCGGCCCTGATCACCCCGAAGGCTTCTCCAACTCCCTCTGCTCCTGAGGAGCGATCAGGGCTAGCATTCGTCTCTCGCGCCTGCTGCTGGTGATGGCCCCTCTCGCACCTGCTGCTGACACCAGCCCCAATCACTCCACGCCATCAGTGGGTGCAGCACTGTCAGCACATGGGAGTGGCAGCAGCGGGAGTGGGGCTTCCAGGGTGCTAGGGGCCATGGTAGGAGGGGTAAGGTGGGGCATAAAGGATGGGCCAAGACCTGCCCCTGTGCCCACCACAGCCTCACAGCCCACAGTTCCTTTCAAGGTGCACAAATTCGTGCACAAGGCCCCTAGTGTTTGTATAATAAATGACTCTCTAAGTTAAGGAGGGCGGAGGGCAGAAAAAGAAAGACCTTGAGAAAGGGATGTGGGCATGCTTGGATGGACTCTTGAAGTCTGAATAAGAGCTCACCAGGCTGTCAAGGTGGGAAAGGCAAAGATGGAACAATACAGGCAAACACTCAAAGTCAAGAGACAGTGTTTTATGGCCAGAGCCTCAGCAAATAAGAGGCCAGAGGTGAACAGAATAAGTGAGTGAGGTCAGCCTACTGGAGGCCCCAACACTGCAGGAGGGCCTGGACCTACCCACAGTGCCCAGATTGTGTGTAAGAAAGGGTTTAAGCAGGTCAGTGACATGACTACACGCCGCACATGCACACACGTTCAAGCCTGTGGGATTTACATAACTTTTGCTTTTCTTCTCGAGCATTTATCTGGCCTAGAAATCTTAGAACAAGCACTTTTCCTTACTTCTATTCAACCTGAAAACGGCAGTCGAATCCAGCTTGCACGGTATTGAAATGCAGGTGGCTTGTGCAACAGTGTTGCTAAAATTACCAAAACTAACCACAGCCAGGGAAGGGCCATTATCGGAAACAGATTTTTATTACCATGGAAACCAGCAGATAATGCCAAGTCCAGTAATTTTTATTCTCCGAAGAGAGAGAAAGAGACGAGGGGGAAGGAAAAGAGAAACAGTACAGCAGGCGAAGGGAAGCCACTGAAAGGAAGTGAGAAGGTGGGAGCAGACCACAAGAGAGGCAGGGAGCTGCGGCATCTGCGGGTTTCGTGCCACACATGCCTCGTGCCCAGCCATCCACGCACTCAGCCAACATTTGCAGAACTCATACTGCAGGCGCAGGCTGGCAGGAAGCAGCCAGAGAGGGTTGTGCAGTGTGACTTCCACTACTGGTCCAAAATGTAGGAAAAGGCAAAATGCCCCCAGAAAGAGCTGCCCAGGGTGTATCTACTGAGAGCAATGAACTTGTGGTTGGCTTTGAGTTCAGCCCCACCCAGAGTGGCTTGTGACCTTGGGCAAGGTCATGGAAACTTGGGGGTCCTCGGTTTCTTCTTCTGTCCCCAGAGGGACCTCCTGGGGTAGTTGTGGGGACCTGATGTACATGGCTGCCAAGGCACTTTGTTCTTTATTTATTTATTATTATTATTATTATTATTATTATTATTATTATTATTGATTTCAGAGAGGAAGGGAGAGGGAGAAACATCAGTGATGAGAGAGAATCATTGATTGGCTGCCTCCTGCACACCCCACACTGGGGATCAAGCCTGCAA
This sequence comes from Lasiurus cinereus, assembly GCA_011751065.1. Taxonomy (NCBI): domain Eukaryota; kingdom Metazoa; phylum Chordata; class Mammalia; order Chiroptera; family Vespertilionidae; genus Lasiurus; species Lasiurus cinereus. Next base: position 7,300,866 of record JAAGEH010000030.1, read on the forward strand.
CCTTGGCAGTCAAACCCTGACCTCCAGGTTCAGAAGTCAACCACTGAGCCGACTGAGCTGCCAAGGCACTTTGTAGCCATAGGAGGTGCTGGCACAGAAAACCCTGCAGGCCCAGCATGCCTGCATTGGTGTCTCTGTCTGGTTCCCTAATTGAAAGGGCTTCCTCCATTGGCCACACAGCTCCTCAATTTCCTGCAACCAGGGGACCCAGCCCCAGCCCCAGCCTGCAGCACACGGGCACACAGGCTCACTCAGCCCCAAATGCTAAGGCGTGGGGCAGGAGGCCTGGTGGGCGCTCTTGGGGGCTGAGCAGAGGTGCTGCAGGGGAGTCCAGGCCAGTGGGGGTTCCTCAGCGGGCCTGAGATGAGGCACCCACCAGCTCACCCCTGGGGGAAAGAAAAACCAAAGGGCTGGAGTGGGTGCGACAAAATGAGGTTTGCCGGGAGATGTCGGGGAGACGGAAGCCTGTGAAAGCCCTAGGATCCCGGAAGAGTGAGTGGAAGGTTTCATCTGCCAAAGTGTAGCATCAGGGGGAGGGCAGTTAAAAGGAAGCCGCAGAATCTGTGAAAAGACCCAGAACAACACAAGCACATAGACACATATCATCAGACCTCTGCTATCAACGTGTCGTCACCTGGAAGCTGGGGCATGTGCAGGCTCGGACCGCCTGGCCAGGCAGCTGTCCTTCAAGGTTGAGAGGCTCCTCTGAGTCTCAGTTGCCTCATCTGTAAATAGGAGTAATCATACCCTCCTGGTCACACCGGGCTGCTGCAGAGGATAAAAAATAGAAAACACAACACATTGGGCTGGATCATCTTGGAAAATGAAAAGCACCCTATGAATGTAAGAGACTGTCTTATTGTCACGTCATTACGACTAGTCTATCCCAGGAGCCCAGCCTCCGGGGTGACACGGCACTTTCATAACAAAATGACTTGATGAGACTGTTCTCTTCAAACCGCTGCTCCCCAGCTAACATGTTCCTGCCAGCGTGCTCTTCTTGCGGCTGCATAGTAAATCTTCGTCCATCGGCCCCTGGCTGAATCTGTAGAAACAAAATGGAAGCGGGAACTCGGGCATGAATTAGCAGTTTAAGACAGGCATGAGATTACGATGAAACCCCCACGCTCCCCATCCATCAAAATGTAATAAGAATAGAAATAGAAAACTAATGTGAAAATATCAACGTGGCCTATTGCTTCGAGCCTGTCATCGCCATCCTTTATGATCAAGCCTTGCGAGAGGCAAACATCTCATTTCACTGCAAGCATCGCGCTTTCGGCAGGAGACGCAAACCGTGTCCGAGACAGGCTGCACACCTGGGCGGGTCCCTCCCTCCGGGGAGGACGGAAAGGGACCAGGTGTGACACAGTTCCCTGACTGTCTACGTCACAGAAAAGGAAAAGAATCCCTGGTGACTTGAGCTGAAGGGTGTTTTGTTCTTTTTTTAAATAATTTTTTAATTGATTTCAGAGAGAAGGAGAGAGAAAGAGAGAGAGACATCAATGATGAGGATGAATCGGCCTGCCTCTTGCACATCCCTTACAGGGGATCAAGCCCATAACCTGGAATTAAACCGTGACCTCCTGTTTCATAGGTCAATGCTCAATCACTGAGCCACGCCAGCCAGGTGTTTCATTCTTTTTCATTCTGTGTGCGATGGGGGGCCCCAGCCCTGGGAAGGAATCATGGCTCCTGTCCTAGCAGATGTCGGGCAAGGACGTTCCCTGGGTTCCAGGGCCTGCAGGAGCCTCAGATCCCAGGGTTGCAGCAGCAATGGCTGCCTCTGGAACCAGCCTCAGCCCCTCACAGCTGGTCGCCTGTCTAGCTGCATGGTCCCCACAGGCTATGGAGCCGGTTCCTGGAGGGGAGCCGTGCTATCATTGGTCCCTATATCAGCAGATGGGGGGGCGTATGGGCTCAGAGACGCTGTGGGACTTGCACAAGGACACACGGCAAGGAAGTGTGAGCCTCCCAGCCTATCGGACTCCTTGTTGAGTGCTGTTTGCACTGCATCTCATGTCCAGCGATGTGCCGGGACAGAGCCTGAGCTGCAGGTATTTGAAGCAGGGGCAGCGACTCCTGTCCTCAGGGAGCCTATAGCCTCGCTCCCATCCTGAGCTTTTCCTTCCTCACACACCTTCCCCTTCCAGTCTACTCTGACAACCCTGGCTTCCTATCGCTCCATAAAAGCACTGATCTTCCTCTGCCATGCCCCGCCAATCAGAGATTTTAAACACTCTCTTCCTTCACTCTGAAATGCTTTCTCCATCACTGTTCACTAGGATAATTCCCCATCCTTCAATTCCCACCCAAACTACCACCTCCTCAAGGAAGCCCTCCCAGATATACCTTCTCCCTACACCCTCTCCTCTGCTTTGGGGTGCTTGGCTAATTCACTGACATATCAGCCTGTGCTGTTTCTCTGTAGCACATTTCTCAAAAGTAATTAAATCACCTTTGTGTTATTATTTAATATCTATCATCTCCCTGGGGTATCAAGCTATAAAGGCCTGGGACCACTCTGCTTTGTTTATCCTTGTATTCCCAGCACTTGGCACAATACCCAACATTTGCTCACCCATTCATTCAGACATTTTTATTGAGCACCTACTATGTGCCAGATGCTGAGAGCAAGCCTGCTCACATGAAGACTCCGCTCTAGTACAGGGATGGTGGTGATGAATGCCACAAGAAAAACAGAACAGAGTGCACTAAGTTCAGATCTGAAATTCAGGAGCCCTCTTTGAGGAGGTCACCTGTGAGCGGAGCCTGGAGGGAGTTACACAAATACTTAAAGGAACAGCATTCCAGGCCTCAGGAGGGGTAACTGCGGGTGCCCTGAGGCTGGAATGTGATGGGAGAGAGGGGGCAGTGGATGCCAAGATCAGGGAAGCAGAGAGCCCGTGGAGGGTTCTGAGCACAGGAATGATGTGAACAGACTTCAGCTCAGAGAGAGCCACGCCAGGTGCTCTCCAGAGACAACTGCAGGGGTTGAGGGCAGGAGTAGGAGCCTTGAATTAGGAGAATGGCAATGGAGTGGGATGAGGAACATGGGTTCCGGATGTATTCCAAAGATGGAGCCAACAGCCTTTGCTAAGGGATCGAATGTGGGGTATAAGGAAGAGAGGAGTCAAAGATGATGCCAAGAATTTTGTCCTGAGCAACGGACGAAAGGAGTTGCCATGAACTAATAAAATGCTTTAACTGCATAAGCTCGTATGAGTTGGAGTTTTATCACTTAAAATTAAAAAGTATATTGACTAATTCAGAGACCAACAGGCCAGAGGTTGCAGACTAGCGAGAGGAGGAGAAATGGGGAGACAAGGGAAGGTGCCTGCTCAAATGTAGCAGGAGAATGGAGTATCAGAACAAAGGACTCTGGGGTCTCCACCCCTGGTGCTAAGGAGTATGGGAGTCTCACTCATGGGATGCACAGGCTCAAACAAGTGTATGACTTTTCCCCTTTAACACATTGATCTTGAGGAACTGCTGGAAGTGTGTGGTTGGACCATGGAGATTTATCAGGGGTGAAGATAAATAAGTTACTATTTTCTGAGAACTCTGTTAGCTCAACACATCTGTCCCCATTTTACAGATGAGAAAACAGATGCTCAGAGAAGTCATGGGCTTGCCCAAAACCATACAATTAGAAATAAAGGTGTGGGAGGCACTCAGGGGAAATGAAGCCCTTCTCTCCTCCGTGTCATTATGAGCCTGAGCTGGAGGGGAAGAGACTTGGGGTCCAGCCAGGCTCTGCACTCACTTCCCATGTGGCCTGGGATGAGCTCCTCTCGCACTCCATGCTCACCTCCCTCATCTGAGAAATGCCAACATTGGGCTTGATGATCTCCCCAATGCCTTACAACTCTCACTCCTCCTGTTCAGGCTTCTGGGAACCAGGCAGGCAGGAGCAATCAGCCTGCCACAGGGGTTGAGCACCTACTGTGTGCAGCACCATCTCTTGGGAGGAGAGAGGGGCTGTGGGATTGCCATGGTCTGCCCAGGAGCCTGGAGCCCAGCCTCAGAAGGCTCCAGAATGGTGAGGCCGGGAGCACAGGCCCACAGCAAACAGCCAGGAGAGACTGGGCAGTCAAGCCAAGCTCCTGGGCACGAACGGCTCGCGGCATATGCTCTGCATTTCATACTTCATTTGCAAGGAGCTGCAGCCACTTTGCAAAGTCTCCTCCTGCTCCAAGAGCGTTTGGGCTTTGCCGTCTGCCTTCTCTGAGCCAGCTACTGGTCTCTCCCCTGTCCTTTTCCACTGCCACCAGCAACCACAGACGTCATTGTCCTGTAAGTTGGGGAGATCCAGGTCACAGTGACCAGAGCCCCTTTATCCTGGTGGACTGGATAGTGTAAAGAATGTCCACATTCGGGTCATGTGGGATGCTCGGGGCCATGGTGGAGCAGGGGTGAGAGGTGCATCTGGGAGGGTACCCAGAGCAGAGAGGAGGGTGCACAGGGAGTACAAGCACCATGGTGGGTGGTGGGGTCGCTGAGCAACATGGACACTCCCCGTTGGGTTTCTACGTGGAGCGGCTATGATTCCGCAATGTGGAAAGACACCCAGGTGGAGCCCACTATTCAGGTAGGTTAGGTTTCAGCAAGTACCTCGTAGTGTCAGGACTGGAGGCCCTGGAAATGTAGGCAACATGCAGACAGGCAGGCCCGGCCATGTGATGGTTATCTCCAGGGCTTAGCAAATAGTAGGTGTTCAGTGAATAGTTGATAAGCAATTAAAGAGGTGAACTGAGAGAGTAACAGAGTACCCAAATGCACTGAGTGACAGGACTCGCCTTGCTGAGGGCTCCTCCCAGCACGACCGATGTGATGGAACTGGGTCATCGGATCCAAATAGAAGAATGGTCTTCATGTCCATCTTGCTCTCTCCCTCTTCCAGTCTCTGGCTTTGTAGCTGGAAAGGAAACAAAGGGAGGTCACCTGGTCCATGCCATGACCCTCCCACCACGCTGGAGCTTCCCAACATTCAGGCATCCATTCACCACTGTCCGTTCTAAGTGGGACCAGGAGCGCAGCACCCAGAACGTGGGGAAGTGGAGACCCAATCCCTCAGGAGTCCCGTAGCCAGGAAGCCTGCTGGGGCTAATGTCAGGCTCTAATCTGGCAGAATCCACACACAGCCTGAACCCAAGGAGAATCAAGGTGGCCCAAGGAGCCCTGAGCAACAGGGCAGCTGGGCTGAGCCTCAAGCCAAAAGCAGATTCTCATCTCTCCCAATTCCTTCATCCAATGGCGTGATGGAGGACCTGCCCTGTGCTGGCATCGTGCTTCGCGCTGAGGACGCCATACTGCCCGAGCTGAAAGGCCCCTCCCCTGGGGAGCTGGCGTTCTGGGAGAGTAGAAAGCCAACCAGCCAGACAACCAAAGAAATAAGAATATTTCAGCCGAAACAGGTTTGGCTCAGTGGATAGAGCGTCGGCCTGCGGACTGAAAGGTCCCAGGTTGGATTCCGGTCAAGGGCATGTACTTTGGTTGAGGGCACATCCTCAATAGGGGGCGTGCAGGAGGCAGCTGATCAATGACTCTCTCATCAAGGTTTCTAACTCTCTATCTCTCTCTCTTCCTCTCTGTAAAAAATCAATAAAATATGTTTTTTTTAAATAAAAGAATATTTCAGGTGGGGATAAGTGCGACAAAGCAGTGCTAACTTTTCTGTTTCTTCCCAGACATCAGCTCTGTGCTTCCCACCCTGATCTGCTCTGTGCTCTGGGACCGAGCCCTGTGGGATGCATCCGAGGCTCCCTGGCAGCCCGGTTCTCGCTGGGCTCACACGCAGGAAACCCTGCAGGAAGGGAGGGCGTGAGGGAAGGAGGGCTCCTGCAGCAGGTCAGCCCGGAGCCGGGAGGCAGGACCAGACCTCTGAGGATGTCACCTACTAGCCCTCCCAGACGCTGGGGTCTCCAGAGCGTGCATCCTGATGCTCCCACTCCCAGCCCTGCTAGGTGGAAGCTGGATCCCGCCTGATTCATTCTTTTAATCAGGGGAAGAGTGGTGGCAGCAGCTTCCTGAAGGACTCTTCCGACTCTTATTAAAATTAAGTCATTGCTTTAATAAGCAGGATGGAGGCAGCTGCCGCGGAGGTCCCGGGGGCTCTCAGCGGCCCCACGGGTCCTAGTGAACAGCGCACTGCCACAGGGCACCGGGACACCCGTCCTTCCACTCCACGGCGGAAGCCGCCCTCCCTCCTCTCTCCCAGGGCCTCGCCGAGGGGCAGCTGCCCTGGCAGTGCCTCTGACACTTAGCCATGTGGGCAAACCCTGAGCCCCCGGGGGGCACTTCTCGGAGGTGTGCCCTGATGGGTGCTGGCTCCAGCCCCCGTGACCGGGTCCAGCTAAGCCTGAGACAATTATGACTCAGAGCGAGTGTGTGATTTCCTGGGGTTACACAGCCAGCTAGAGGAAGCACGGGGGCTTGAGCCAGGTCCATATACTCGGTCCACTCCACCACGCAGCCTCCGTGTGTCCTGGCTGAGCCTAAAAGGCACCTGTTCTTGGAACAGGGGCGGCATCACCTGGCAGAGGTAGCCAGCGATGTCCCTCGCTAGCTCTGTGTCGGGGGTAAAGTGCCTCATGTAGACAAGTGCCTCGAGTTCTCCATCCGTCATGTGGGACATCAGGGCATCGGGACCTTGAGTGAGATGACAAATGTGAAATTGCTCTGGAAACTGTCAAGTATGTGCCCCTTGAGGAAGTGGGGGCCCAGAGCTGTGGGGGAAAAGCCAACCTGGAGGATGTTAGGGCAGCGGGGGAGGGAACAGCAGCCAGGGGCAGAGGGGGGATGTGGGCAAGGGAAGGGAGAAGAGAGAGGAAGAGGGGGAGGGGGAAGAGGTACCTGCAGGTGTCAGGCTCAAGGACACAGAGGGCATCTGGTCGGCCACATGGGGCTGGGGCTGGGCTGGGGTTGTACCTGGGGCTGGGGCTGGGGCTGGGCCTGGAGCTGGACCTGGGTCTGGGCCTGGGGCTGGGGCTGGGGCTGGGGTATCCTGAGGAGCTAACAGCAAGAAATGGGGAGGCCACACTTCTGGGACAGCCAGAAACGTCCAGGGTGGGCAGGCCACGGAAATACAGCTACATTTCAGGGCTGCAGTGAGGATTGGCATGTGTGTAAAATGCCTGACATATAGTAGGTGTTTAATAAATGGTTCCCATTATGATAATGATGGGGATGATTAGCAAATTACTTCGAGTCTGTTTCCTAGGCTGTCGAGGAGAAACAATCAGATCGATGTCACCATGTCCTTGGGAAACGAAAAGGTTGTAACAGGAGACCGCCCAGCACATGGCTGGGGCACAGGCGGTGCTCAGCCATCACCAGTTTCTCCTCCCCTGGCTCCCTGGCTCTGTCCCGATGAGAAGAAACAGAACCTACAGTGGACGTGACAGGAAGACAGGCTTTGGTCCCTTCCAAGAGCTCTCAGCTCCCCTGGAAAGTTACTGAGCTCCCCAGGCCTGGAGACGTCTCCAGAGAAGCGAGATGACGTGTCAGTGCATGAGGCCGAACTCGAAGCCACGGCCTTGCCGGCTTGAAGGAAGCACGCCCCACGATTCTGCAAGCGCTGGTGTCATCAGACTGCCCGGCCCTGGCCTGCACCACGCACAACCTTGGACTCGGAGTCAGAAGGCTGTGGACTGACTCCCAGCTCATTCTCTCATTTTCTCAGAACCTTCCCACGGCAGCTGCACAGTAAGCCATCCTCCCTCAGGCCCAGAAGGATGTCTGCAACCTTCAGCTGCCCGCCAGCGCAAGCCTCGGGCTTCCACATCTATCCACACAGCAACCCCTCCCCTGGAATCTCCCCACCCCAGGAAGAGAGCAGCGGCTCCTCCAAAAGCTGGCAGCGGCTGGCCCAGCCCCGCCTGCTCGGCACCCTCGGTGCCCCTGGATGGCTGCCAGCCGCTGGCCCTGGCTCCCCGGGTCGGGCCTCGGTGGCCTCGGCCCAGGCCCAGCAGGTGTGTTTGGAGAAGTGCCTCCCAAGTCTCACCCCGGACATGTTCCCCGGCTCAATTACAGGCTCAATTTTCTTTTCTGTTTAATCCCCAAATCAATATGTGTTCATACATATTTAATCGAGAGGCTGTTTTTATTAGAGTGGGGATTAGTTTTACATCTTTCTCCCCACTGCCTAGAAGGCGTCCAACACTCACATGGAAGACGCGTAGATTCATGAGCGACAGGGCCGGCCAAGTCAGAGAAATGGAGATGGCCACTCCTGGGCGGCCCGCCATCCCTTCTGCCTGCGCCTGCCATCCTGCCGGGCCCCAACTTCCTCTCTCCAGGGTCCACCCTCCAGCCCACCGCTCCCCCCAATTCCTGCAGGAGGTCCCTGTGCAGGGAAGCTCCCTGGGGTCCTTCCAGGCCTGCTTTCCACCCCTTCCCACGAAGGGCCAGGAGAACCAGGGCCAGCTGCCTGGTAGAGGTCAAAGAGGGAAGGTCGCTCTCAGCCTTGCCTTCCAGCATAGATTTCTCCTTCCAACTCCGAGCCAGGGCTGAGCAGAATAAATTATCACCCTTTCACGGCGTAATCACTGTCACACTCGGCCCCAGCTGCCATCTGCTTCTTCCCCGGCATCCCCACCTCGCCAAGCTGGAGGGAAGGAGAGCTCACGTGCACCGGTAGGTCACCGCGCTGGCCAGAGGAGGAGGAGGACAAGGGCAGTCTGGGGCCTGGATGAGTTTCTCTGCCGCCGGTCACAGCAGAGCGGAGGGTCATGAATGGGTAGGTGAGTCAGGCCCCGGCTACACGGCATCTCGTCTCACCCTCCTCGCAGCGCTATGAGACACAGCCTGTTCAGACCAGCCGCTTCCACCCCGGTGGAACTGAGGCTCAGCAGTCCCCAAAAGAGGAGACAGCAGCCCTGGCTTTGGGCCAGGACGCACGTCACGGGTCCGTGCACACCGCGGTTCGAGGCACCCTGCCTCCCTCCTTCGTGTCGCAGTCCTCTCCTCTGCTCAAGCGGGGGGGCCACTGAAGGTGACATCTAGAGGCGAGAATATTTGGGGAGCAGTGGTTATTGGCAGGAAATTGCCAGCTACGGAGGAATCTGGGAACCGTGAGTGGGATCACCGGCTCAGCTCCCAGCCACCTCCTCTCTCCTCCAGACCTTCATGGACTTGGCCTAACACACCTGTGTGCACCTCTGCCTGCGGTGCACAGAGCTGGGCTGCGTGGGTGAACCAAACCAGGCGTGGTCCTGCTCTCACAAAACTGACAGTTCTGCGAGCGAGGCGGGGCGGAGGTGTGCCTGCACACAGCGTGCCTCCGCCCGGGCTCTCTGCATCCCGGAGCCCTGCCATCGGTCTCGGGCCTCGTGCAGCTGAGCCCTCGGTCTGGGGTGGTCCTGAGCCTCTCCCCACCCCACCCCCAGAACTCACCCCATTTGCAGTCATTTGTCTGTATAGTCCTGACTGACTCACCATTGGATCTTGTTCATCACTGTCATGGAGAACAAATACCGAGGGCCTAGAGAAGAGGGAGGGAAAGCCCTGGCTGATTTGTCTCCATGCATAGAGCATCAGCCTGCAGACCGAAGGGTCCCAGGTTCGATTCTGGTCAAGGGCACATGCTTGGGTTAAGGCCTCAGTCCAACATGCAGGAGGTAGCCGATCAATGATTCCCTCTCATCATTGATGTTTCTATGTCTCTCTTCCTCTCCCTTCCTCTCTGAAATCAATAAAAATACTTGACCAGATGCCCCCAGAGGCCCTAGGCTTGCCTCTCATTCTGGGCAGAAGTTTGACCTGGCTCCCGGAGACTCACTGAGGTGGAAACGCAGGACCAGCTGCAGAGGGAAAGAGGTGCATTCCATGGATTTCCCAGAAGGACACTGTCAGCTGAACTGGCCCCTTCACAGAGGCCAGGGGTCCAGAGGCAGAGCCAGGGACAGCCTGAGCTCCAGTGACTGACTTCGTTTCCAATGACCCCACGCACTTGACATGGACCGGGCAGAGCCAGCCTGGAGAGTTCTTCTGGCCAAGAGTCCTCCAGAGCGTCTCAAGACTTTCGAGCCTCCCGCGGGCCCCCTGTCCCAGGCTGGAAAGGGCCCCGTGCCTCCGGGGCTGTCCAGGGATCGGCACTGCCAGGCTCTCTCACGCTAACCACTTGGCAGCCTGTGTTTGACGATCGGATTAATTCCCGAACCAAACAGATAACGTAGGCAGTGTGATTCCTCATTTAGCTGTCAGATCAGAATAAAAAATGTGTGAGAGAGAAAACCCCAGGGAAAAGGAGTGGATAATGATAAATGGAGATTGAACGCTCCAGAAGCACACACAAGCCGTCTCCCCCGCCGTGCTGGGCTCTCTGTCCCTGCATCTGAACATACTCGGTGCTGGGCCTTCTCCTTGGCACTCGTTGGTTCCTCAGAGGAGCCTGACCCTCCTTTGTCCACCGTCTCATCTCCTCCGCACACACAGCGATGCCTCAGAGAACAGGCAGAAAAGCCGGCCAGGAGCTCTGCACCTCGACTCCCAGCACAGCCCGGCCCCCAGGCACAGCGCTTCTCACCGCCACAGCCCCCGGGAGAGGCCTCGAACCGCAGACCTCACAGCCTTGTCACTGTGCACACTTACAGGGAGAGGGAGGAGAAGGGAAAAATTACTTGGATGTGATGTGTCTACTCTGCTTGTGTCTTAAAACGTCTGTTGTTTTGCAAAACAGAACATAATTCAAATGTACAGAAGCGATCAATTGAAACAAGGTCTTCGTGATCAGTTGTTTGGCTGTGGGGTGGGGTGGGGGAGGGCATGGCGGGGGAATCTGAGTAAAAGTTCATCTCTGAATGTCTCCTCACATCCCACAAGGGCCAGTTGGAAAATTAGCAGATTCTGGAGCCTTTGAAGTGTGTGTGTGGTGTGGGGCTGGGGGGAGGGGGGGGAGAGGGGATAGGGATTGCTGGCCAGCGCCCTTCCCCCAGGAGTGTCTGGAACCTGCTATCCTTGGCTGGTCTCCTTGGTCATCTCTAAGAAAAGAGTCTCCAGCTGAGGGGAAGTACTTGGGCCCGAAGGCAGAGGGTGGGATGTGGTAACTTGCAGAAAGCCAGGCTGCCTGAGGATGTGTCTGTGGCCACTTGGACACCTGCCAGGGTGGATGGTCCTGTCCTGTCCTCGCTGAGTGCCAGTTGGCCGTCTGTGAACAGGGGGCTCGCCTGAGTGACCTCAGGGGGTCGGACCAGCAGGCTTCTGGGCTGAAGGTTGTGGAACACCCACCAGTGGGTGGATCCACCCAAAATCTCGGAAAGAGCAGGTCAGGAGCTGGCTTGTTGGGTCACTGGGAGAAGAAGAATAGATGGACCATCGCAGAGAAGACGCCAGTAGTGGTCAGAAATGGAGACCACGTCACAAAGCCTCACCCCAACCCTCTGAAGCAGGAATTACAATCCCATTTTAGAGATGGGGAAATTGAGGCTGAGAGGAGTAGAATACCTTGCCTGGAAACCTAGGGTCATTCTCACCCCAAGATCCAGTCTATCACCAAGCTCTTGCTTCCACCTCCAAAATATCTCTGGACTTAGCCCACATCTTTCCATCCCCACCACTACCCTAAACCATACCTTCCTGAAACTCCTTACAGCAGCCTCCTGGCTGGCCTCCCTCTCTCTAACCTAGACTTCTCCCACCAACCAGAGATGGCCTTGTAAACACAACCTCACATTCCCCCACCTAAACTCTTCAGTGGCTCCCTGTTGCTCTCAGGGCAAAATCAAGGCTCCTCCCCATCCCTGCCCAGCTCTGTGCCTTCAGCTCATACCACTTCCTTCTTCACACTCCAGCCCTAGCCATCTGAACCACAGCTGCAGGCCCTTTGTACATGCAGTTCCCCCTGCCTGGTGCACACATTCCTCTCCCTCTCATTTGGTTCTATCACCCTTTAGGGCTCCCCTGAGGTGTCACCTCCTTCAGGAGCTTCTGTGACTTCCACCCAGGTTAATTTTTCCTACCGACCCCTTCTAATCTTCCAAAGCCCCCTGTACCTCCTGCATCCCATTCCACTGAGATGGCCAGCATGGTAGCTAAAACCCACATTGGCCCATAACTTAGAGAAAGTAAGGGCTATGTTTCCCTTATTCTTCATCTACCCTGAGCACTCACAGGGCCATTCCTGGTGCACAGTAGGCATTTGAGAATTACTTGCTGGGCCAATGATTGAATGAATTAGTGAATGAAATAGAAAATGAATGATGAGGCTCTCCTTCTCTGTATGTTCAAATGTATAAAAAGCATGGGCAAGTCCATCAATAAGGCAAGCACTCGCTGTTTGCAGCCTGTCCTTGGCAGGGAGTTGGGTGATGGATTTCCGGAGGTGATGCATGGGAGCGTGAGAAGGGCGGAGTGGACGCATGGAAGAATAGAATATAGATTCCTATAGATTAATCATTTGTCATCCCTGCCACTCGGCACACTCACGTACACACACTCCTGCCTACACGGATCCCCCTCTTCCCTGAAGAAGCACAACTCATTGTGCCCTTGGACCATGCAACAGGGGCACACACACTCACAACATTCATACACAATGACACAAACACACTCAGAGGCACTTCATGCAAGTGTACACATCGCGAGAACCTCTAACACACAAATGCAGACACACACTCTGCACCATTTCTTAATTTGCAGCTGTCCTATCACCTAGGGCTTGCGCACACGCTCACACATACATACACACACACACACATGCACACACACACACACATGCGCATGCACGTACTCCTCCAGTGTCCAGACCCACCAGCCATGTGAGTATGCTGTGTTCCTTGAAGTCTGAGGGGTCATCCTTGGGTGTCTCTGCCTCAGTAGCACTTGAGATCCTCAACCCTGCACTTGTCCCCCTCCAAGGATCTCCCAATCCACAGGGACCCCATTCTCTTTACCCTGGTCATCTGCAAAAATGCTGAGCTTTTACCCTGTGCTGCCAGGAGAGCAGCTCTTGGCTCCTCTCTATGCTTGTGACTCCCGGTTATTGAGAACTACTAGGAAACCCCATTAATGTTCCTCCCTCCCCAGGTCTTTGCCTACTCCCGATGGCAGCCACTCCTTCCTTGCACCAGTCACAGCCCACTAAGAATGTCAGTCATTATTCATCCACTCATTGGTTTATCAAGCAAACACTTATTACCGATTGTTCTGAGCTACATCCACAAGAATGGGCAGTACCTCTGCCAGGCAACCGCTGCCATGGAGCTGGCCATTCACAGAGACCCACATGTTCAGAGAGAACCAAATTCAAGGGCAGAGAGGTCACTCAAATCAGGAGCAGGACACTGCTGGCTGCAAGTCAATTAGCAATGGTCTCTGGGTCCCACTGAGACTTATGAAAAAGATCTGGCTGCAAGAAGGCCAACTTGTCCACATCCTGCTCCCAAACATGGAGATCTCAAAACCTTAGGCAACTCCAGAGATGAAGCAGGAAGAACCAAGCCCTTCCTGACTGTGTCTGTTAGTTCCCCACTTACATACCACATGCTAGCCTCAGGTTTTGCTGACAAACTGGACAAGAGCCTAGAGCACACACAAAGCCACACAGAGGTTGCCACGGGGGCTCAAGAGGTCATTACTTCCTCATCTGTGTGGAGGAAGGGTCGAAGATATCAGAAGGTAGGAACCCTGAGCTCCATAGACCAGCAGTCACCAGCCAGTGGTCCATGGACCTCTGGTGGTCCTCGAGGTCTGAACAGTTGGCAACCATTGCCTTAGACCACCCTGGAAGGGGCTTCTGGTGCCCCTTCTTCTGGGCTCAGCCTCGTGGAGTCTCTATGGCATCTCTGTGAACCTTGGGATGCAGAAAGGTACATGTGGCACCTCATTCTGTTGCCTTTGATCTCAGTCACACTTAAGTTTCTCCTACATCCAGCTGCCTCTCTGTCTCTCCATCTCCCTTTGAAGCTGTTAAGTAAAGACGGCTATAGATTACAGCCATTTCAGCCGCCTGCAGCAGGACCTGCTCAGGCTGCCTTCTCTTTGCTATTAGCCTGTTGGTTCTGTCAGTGGAGGGTGTGGCAGTGGGTCTGAAGCCCCCATTCCAGGCCAGCTGATGCCAGAGCATCTCCCTCCCAAACTTCCTGGGTAGTCATGCAGTGGTGACCTGGCATGCTCCCAGCAAACGTCTCTGCAGTGACTTTATTAGCCCTGCAAGCACTGAGCTGGGTACCTCTGGGGATGTCAACCTATGTCTCAATGCCCTCAAGAATGGCTTTGGGAGCTCTCCGTGGTGCTGAATCCAGGTCCCATACCAGCCCCCAAATTAAGGTCTGAACCCTCAGCACCACACTGAGTAGGAAGATAGTCCGAATCTCTCCTCTCTTGCTTATACAATTTTGATTTCCTTTGGGCAAATTGCCTCTCCCTCATCCTTTCCAAGTTTGATCTTCTATCCTGCTTCTCTCTTTCTCTCTCTCTCTCTCCCCCACCCCTCTCTCTACTGGCTCCACCTCCCTTCTCTGCAACTCAAACCTTCATGTCACCTCTGTGGCTGGCAGCCAGCATGAACTTTTCAAAGCACAAGTCATGTCACCCCACTGCTGTAAACCCCTCAGTGGCTTCACATTGCACCTACGGGAAAGATTAACAACTTCGCTTCTTGACATACAAGACTCAACCCACCATCCCAAAGCCTCATCCCACTGGCTGTTTCACTATCCCACTGCTGCCCCTTGCCCCCTCCCTGGTGCAGGCCTTTGTCTGACCGCCCCCACCCCTTCTTTGTCTAACACATTCACCCTACAGAGCTTGGCTTCTGTGTTGCACCTTCCAGGAGGTCCTCTCTGGCCCCACTATCAAGGCGAGGTCTTCCTGGGATTACTTTCTTACAATTGCTCTCCTTTCCTTGTAAGCACTTGCCTTGGTTTTAACTCACCACTCACCTGTGTGGCTATGTGACTAGTACCTGTCCCTGCACTCCCATTAGACAGTAAGTTCCATGAGAATAAAGGCTTCGTGTGTGTTGATTCAAAGTCATTGTCAAGACCTAACGCAATACACATTTGACCACCTGAATGAATAAATGAATAAGGAGAAGAGGTTAATTGCTCTGGGTTTGAGGGAGCTGGCAGCCCCCAGCCGTGCTAACTCAACTCAGATAGGGCCATTTCATCAGACCAAATGTAAGGTTGGCTCCTAGGAAAAGAAATAAAAATAGGCCCTTCCTCCCAGCCCACACTTTGGTTGCTGGGAGCAGGGCCACAGAATGTTGAGTGCATGGACCTGGGTTTGAGCCTTGACTCCAGCTCTTCCTGAGAAACCCACACTTTATGAAACACAGTGATTGCAGAAGGGCCTGAGCGAGTAACCCCTGAACTTCACAGACCAGTCCTCCTCCCAGTAGGGTTCGGTTACACAAGCCACCTGCAGGTTCAGAACAAAGGCCATTAAAACGGGTAAACCAGGAAAATCTTGGAAGCCACCTGAGATGTGGTGCTGGGAGGGGCCAAAGCCTGGGCATCCAGACCCTTGACTCCAAACCTGTTACTTGCTCCCCTAGATCATGACCTGGGCTGTCTCCTCGGCCCCTGGGTCCTACCTTCACCCTGCAGAGCCTGGATTAAGGTCTTTGGCTATCTCCCCCCACCCTCCCCTCTGCCATCAGCTCATTCCCCGGCCCCATCCACACCCCCAGCACAGCAAGCCCCAGAGAAACCATGCTCTCTGGTTCTGCTAGAAAGGAAGATGCCTTTGGTTGGTCAGTCAGCCCTGCATCACTAAAACTGGGCCAAGGACCTGCATCTTGTCTCCCAGCCCTCTCCTCCCAAAGCCTTTCCAAAGGGGAAGGGGAGACCCGCACAGCGCCACCCCTTGCTGCTCCAGGCCTGTTAATGAATTCAGCCTTCAGAGAAGGACGGCTGTGTTAATGGTGCTGGTGAAAAATGAGGGGAGGAACAGTGAAGCAAATTTCTTTTTATTGACTTTTAGTGAGCTATTTAATCCAAACAGCTCATTATCTGCAATATAAATATACTATATAATGGATTTTGCAATAAGAACAATTAGTTTTGCAATTAGCATGAGAATAAGCTCTTCCCCAACTGCAGAGAAGGCAGGGTCCAGGCATGGGGGCTGGGGGGAGCTGTGAGAGGAGAGAAGGAAGCAGCCCTCCAGGTGGAAAGGACAGGGCAGCCCCCACCCCAACTCCACTTCTTCCTGTGGCCCCAGATTCGCAGGGAGGTGAGTAGACGAGAGAGCAGAGCCACATTGGGGGGTGTTAAAGTCACAGGCTTTCAGCAGGTCTGGGCTCACGGCTAAGTGCCATGGCTTACCAGCTGTGCATCCTCATGCAAGTCACTTAAGGTCTCTGAGACTTAGCATCCTCATTTGAAAAAAAGTGGGGGGGCATCACCCTGGTACCTCTTTGTGAATTGTGAGGAGGATGGCAGGAAGGGGGTGTCTGTCTCTGGCACTGAACACATCCTCAGTGACTCCTTCTGAGCTTGATGAGCTGGCATCTCTCTGCACCGCCTTGGCTCTGCGCCAGGAAAGAAGGAATCGTGTCAGTGGGGACATAGTGGGCACTTAATAAATAGTTCCTGAGTAAATGCTGCTAAGCAAGTGAAACTCACTGGCTGCTCAGCCCAGTGCCTGGAACACAGTAGGCACTGCATAAATATCCCTTGAATCGAAGTTGCTAAGTCAATGAAACTCGTGGCTGCTTCCCTCCTGTCCCCTGGCAGCAGCCTTGTCTCTGGTAGCCCTGCAGACACTCACCCTGACAGAGGCCAATCTGCCAAAAGTGCACCCTTGACAGGCCTGTTTCTGGGCTCTCCCAGCCTGGCTCTTTTGCTGTCTCTTCAGCTAGCTCCTCAGAGTCATGGCCTCCCACTCATGTCCCCTCCCCTCTGCAGCCCCAGGGCCTTTCTGAACATGGCTCAAACTCAGCCCTTGCCTGCTCCCAGCCGCCTGCTGTACCCTGCCCCTGCCCTGAACTGAGGACACTGGCACTTAAAGGCAATGGGGAGGTGTCCACATTGTATTCCAAAGGCAGAGAGAACAGACTTTGGGGATTTCCAAATGTCCCCAACGCAATAGAACACAGACGTGAAGGCACAGACGCTCAGCCAGATGGCGCACGTTTGGATCCAGGAGCACATTTTCTAGCTGTGTGACACTGACAAGGCCCCTAACCTCATTTGCCTCCACTGTAAAGTGGAAACAATATATTAATTACTATAGGCCCAATGCATGAATTTGTGCACGGGTGGGGTCCCTCAGCCTGGCCAGCGGTCAGGGCAATCGGGGCTGCAGGAGGTTGACCAGCTAGGGGGAAGGGTTATGGAAGGTTAGCCTGCTGATCCAATTGGCCATTGGGGAGGGACATGCAGAGATTGGCTGTGGGTGTGCGCTGACCATCTGGGGCCAACTCCTGCATTGAGTATCTGCCCCCTGATGGTCAGTGCGTATCATAGCGACCAGTTGACCAGCTGCTTAGGCTTAGGCTTTTATATAGAAAGATGGCTTAGAATTGGGGGAGAATTGAATAAGAAATTCATGGGAGCCACTAGTACCTGCCACACAGTAAGATCTCAACAATGTTCATCGCCACTGTATCACATCCTGTGGTAGATTAGTGAGACCACATTTTTTTTATTAAACTTTTGGGCCTGACTCAGCCACTGCCTGGTCTCTCTCCAGAAAGCTTTGCTGGAGGTATTTCATGTCTTCATCAGTCCCTACAAAGTAGCAGGCTCGCTTTGGGATACTCCACCCACACATTACTTAAGCCTCGCACCTCTGAGGGTAGGATTAGGCACTGCACAGGTGGGGAAACTGAGACTCCAGGAGGTGCGACTTGTCCAGGGTCATACTGTTGGCAACCCCAAATCTTCCTAAGCTCCGACCTCTTCCCCAGGCACTAAATGTGGCCCTGAAGACACGAGCAAAGGCAAGGAAGAGTCCTTTCATTCTCCCACTTGAGTCTCCAGATGCTCTGTCCTAGGTCCTGTCCTAGGCCCTGCTGGGCAATTGGCCAAGTGGCTTGTGTAGGACTTGGAGGAGGCAAACAGATGGTGCTCAGAAACCTGAGTCTCAGGATCCCCCCAAGTCAGCCTCAGGGACGCACAGTCTGGGCAGTGGCAAAGACAGGTATTCGGTGCTTGCCAGGGCCCTCCTGACCTTGGGCTGAAGCTGGCGTGACCTTCATGCTCCCACCATGGCTGGCTGTGGGTGAGCAGTCAAACATCTGGCACACACAACCTTCAGGCAGAAGACGGAAGATTTCCTGGCACATGAACACGCGGTGAGGAAGACTCAGCTCCCACCTGAGAAAGGAGGATGGGTGAGGACCCCGAGAGGCGTGAGGGCACCCAAAGGCTGGTGGGGATCTCTGGACATAATGCTGGTGACAGGCGCGCAGCCCCCGGTCTGCCATTTACTGGCACCGAGACCTGGGGCTTGTCCCATGTTCTTCCCTCAACTGTAAAGTGGGGACAATGATACTCTCTACCTTCCAAGGCTGGAGTGACATGAAGCAAGGAGAATGCCAAGCCAGGCCCTGGCCCCCAGGGAACGAAAGCTCTTATGTCACTACTCTTCTGCTTTAAATGGCAGGTTCTGGGGAAAGGCAGGGGTAAGACAAGTTCGAGACAAGGCCTTCCTCTCTAGGTCTCAGTGTCCCCACCGGCACCCAAGGGTCAGCCAGCAGCTCAGTGCCTTTCCTCCTCTCCTTGACCTTGCCCTTGGTCCCGGGCTGCAGCCTCAGCGGAGCTGTCTGATTCCCGTCCCAGGTGGGCCCATGGCCCTTCCGCAGGCGTGCAGAACAGAGCGCTGGTAGCCACAGTGTAGAGAGGTGGCCTCCGTGGGGGAGGCCAGCGGGGTGCAGAGAGGTCATCTCCATTACCAACTGGCTGTGATTGAGCCATTACTTACCGTAATGGGATGCTTTCAGTGGGAGGTGATGCCTGCCACCGCCGATAACACAGGTGACGGCCATCGCGGCCAGCAGGCTGCAATAACACCGGCTCTCCCCTCGGTGACAGTTCAGGCTCTCACACTCATCGAAAAGTCCATTTTCCGGCACAGCCGGGTACGCTTCCCGGTGACAAATGCCCGCTCACCTTTAATCTGTTACAAGCTGAGGAGGCCCAGAGGAAACACTCCATCACGAAAGGATGTTTGTGGAAGCTGCTGGGGAGTGCCCGAATGAGGGCGGGCAGCGCGAGTCTGAGTCCTGACATCTTTGCACTTCCGGGGCCTCGGGAGCCCAGAGCCGGGTTTAGGAAGGGGTCCCGGGGCGAGTGGGGGTGCCACACGGGTAGATGGGAAGCATCTTCATGCGTCTGTGCTTCGGTGGGCATGTGTGTTTGTGAACGCGTGTCTGTGAGTGAAGGCAGGAGGGAGTATAATAGCTGCGATGTGTGAGGGCAGATGAGGGCCAGGAGTGGGGGAGCAGGTATCAGGGTACCTAGAGTCTGCACGAGTGTGCAACAATAGGTGTGTGCCTGTGTGTGTACACACCTAGGTCTATGAGCAAGAGGACTTGAGAAGTGCATCTGCATGAGAAGGCTGGTGGGAGGGGGGGGCCTGTAGGAGGGCCTGCCTAAGGGCCTGGGTATGAATGGGGGTGTCTGGCTAAAGACCTGTGTGTATGTGTGTGTGTGTGTTGGAATGTTTGTGCACATGGAAGACATATGTGTGTGTGATGAGTGTGTGAGCACTCATGTGTGTACCTGAAGAGGGCAGAGCGGGGTTTAATGGCACAACCAGCCTCCCCACACCTCCAGGGAAGACTGCTGGGTGCCCTGAGCACAGGCCCGAGGTCCTCATAACTCCTGCCACATTGTCCCGACACCTGGGAGCTGCCAGGGAGGCTGGGGATTCACCCTGAGCCGGGGGTCGGGGGAGAGGGGTGGAGGGGGACCCAGAGGCCAGAGGTGCCCTCTCCCAGCCTAGATCCTGGGCACAGAGTCTGGGCCTCGGGGTGGGGACTATCTGAGAAGGGGCACTCAGTTCTGGGAGGAAGCCAGAGGCCACAAAACCACATCCACCTAAGCGTGGCCAGGGGGTGGGAGGAGCACGGAGGCTCTGAGAATGGCCCAGAGAGGTCACTGGCAATGCTGGGCCAGAAGCCCGTTCAGAGGAGCCAGACTGAAGGGAGCACAGATAGGGAAGCGGGGGGCAGCTTCGTGCTGGGAGCTATTACAGGGTCCCAGCAGCGTGGGGCTCCGGTTTTCTGATCTAAGGAACGAGCCCCGGATGTTGGAGGGCAGCAACAGAAGGAAACGTGAACTTACGGTCCGGCAGGTGCCCGGCCCTTTGCCAGCAGGGTCACCATCATCAGTATTGATGCTTCTGTGTCTCAGCCCTCAGCACCAGCAGGACCTGGGACTCTGACTTCAATCATAACCCCCTGGACATTCTAAAACATCTTCTCTGAGGACCGACTCTGTACCCCCAAGCACATTGTGTGGTTATTTATGGGCCTGATTATGATTATGGGCATGATTTATTATACATAGCTACTCTGTATCAGGACATGTATGTGCTTCACATGCATGATTTCATTTGTAAATAGCAACAAACAGAGAGAACAATGCTATTGAACTTCTAACATGAACTTGCCATGTGCTGGGCATGGGCTTACACCTACAGCAACATCACAACCTCCCTGAGGAAGGTGAGGGGCAGGGCGGGCAGCCACAGGCCCCAAGAACTAGACCCATCTTCCAAGAGCCAGCATTGAACTAGACCCATCTTCCAAGAGCCTCCTGGAGGGAGGTGCTCAGCAGGAGTGTCCCTGCCTCCTCCCACCCTGGCGCCTCACACCAGCAGACTGAGCGGAAGGTGCCGTCCAAGGGGCGCTGCTGGCTGACTGATGGGGACTGTGCTACATGCATTAAACAGCCAGATGGGTGGAAACAGCTCCGTCCTCCACTTCGACAGGAATAAATAGGAAAATGCCAAGGAAAAGCTCCCGATCATAAAACAGTCCACAAAAGACAAACAGTGGCATCTGTAAAGTGTTTCCCTTCCATGTGTATCCCGCCCAAGGTCACACAGCACGGGAACCGCAGGGCCAGGAGGCAGTTAAGGCCCCTTCGACTGCCAGCCCCAGAGACCCCAGGCTGCGGATAGCATGGATTATTTTTCTCAGCCCTGAAGAGGGTACACTGGATAGTGTGAGCTTGTGACTTCTGTCGAATGTTCAGTCTATCTTCTCAAAGAAATGTGTGTGGAAGGAGTGATCAGAGTAAGGGCCAGAGGAGGCTGAGGATGGAGAGGAGGTGCAAGCATGAATGGGGGCCTTTGACATTGAGATGCCTCCTGTGACCTTGAGGGCTGGGGGCAGGGGACGAACTCTGGGTTGGTGAATGTGAGGACAGCAGAAGGCAGGAGTTTCCCGACAGCAGAGCTCAGATTGCTGAACCCCCACTGTGTAAAGGCACGGTGCTGGGCCCGCACTCTGATGATCCCAGGTAACCACCCCACTCGGGAGCAAAGAACACACCATGTCCATCCTTCAAGTGAGTCCAAGCAATTTGCCCAAGATCGCACAGCTCACGGAGGGGAGACAGGATGTGGAGCCAGGTCTAGTGAGTTCCTCCCCCCATACATCAAACATGGGGCAACTCCTCACCCCAGGTCTGAGCCCTCTTGGTGCACCTGTGGGCCCTGAGCATCCTCACCCTCCACAGCCTCTGAGCTCAGCTCCACTATGAGCAGCGCTCACTCTAAGGCACCAGATATGGAACCTGGAATCTCTGTGCCCCAGGAGCCAGGGGCCCGAGCCTCCGTTCTCTGCCCTGGTCTCCTTCCCAAAACACTGGCCTGGGACCCTCTGTCTGATCTCTGAACGAGCTGTGTTCTCCTCCCAGCCCCTCTCCAGGCTTCTCCTCTGCCAGCACTGCTCCCATGACATAGGCCCTAGGTCAGAGCAGGAAAAACCTCTCCCCTCCCACATCTCATGCCCAGGGATTCCCGCCCTGTTTGCCACAGTCCACGGCAGGAAGTGAATCTACCATCAGTCACATGGGACTCCTTCCTGGGAAGGCGTCTCTTCTCCAGGTCACGACCCTGACCAAGCTAGACCTCCCCCTTGGGCATTTAGTTCCCCTCAGCAGGAAGAAGTGGCTCGCCTGGTTCATGGATAAAGTCAAGCCCTCTTGATCCTTCCTCTCTCAGACCAAACATCACTTCCTCAGGGAAGCCCTCCCTGACCCACACCAGACTCTCCTTGCCCTCACACCTGTCCCTCCGATCACTCAGCACAATTTACAACCAAACTGTAAATCGTGCCAGGCAGCGTCGGGTACTTGCCTCCCCTACCAGGCTGCACGAAGGAGGGCTGCACTCACCTGTTCGTCTAGGCATCCCCAGCACTCGGCACAGAACTCTGGATGCAGTAGAAAAGCAACCAACATCAGCTGAGTGAATGAATGAATGTTCCCGGCAGAGTTGGGGCGCCCTCCTCTGGGCTCCCACATCCCCTGGGCACTATGCCCATGGCCTCTCTTCCACTGTCTCAGACTCACAGCCCAAGAGACGCATCTGGCCCAGTAAGAAATTTAAAGTAAATAATTTTATATATTTTTTAAAAAATCAATATATTAATTTCTCTTTAAGAATAGGAAGATCTTGGAATGCAAAGCCACCCTCCCACCTGCCAACAATCCGGTGGACCTGAGTGGCAGCTGCCCCCCTTTAGATGGGCTCCAAGCTCCCAAATCCCTGTTCTCCTTACCCCACCTTCACTCATCTTCCTCACCTGCCCCGACACTCTAGGCCAGTGGTAGGCAAACTGCAGCTCACGAGCCACATTCGGCTCTTTGGCCCCTTGAGTGTGGCTCTTCCACAAAATACCATGGCCTGGGAGAGTCTATTTTGAAGAAGTGGCGTTAGAAGAAGTTTAAGTTTTAAAAAAATTGGCTCTCAAAAGAAATTTCAATACTTGTACTGTTGATATTTGGCTCGGTTGACTAACGAGTTTGTCGACCACTGGCCTAGGCATCTGGGTTCATGGCCTCCTGCTCTGTCTCCAGAGCCCAGCCCCAACCCAGAGCCTGAGCTTTGTGAGGTCAGCACACCCTCACGGGGCCTGGCAGGGAGCACGGGAACGGTGGGTGTGGCTGAACGAGTAGATACAAGGCAGAGCAGAAGGAAGCCACAGGCAGTGGTGACACCACATGGAGCAAACCTGGGTGTTAGAAGAAGAGAGAGCCTTTCCTAAAGGAACAGGAGCACAAGATTTCACACTCTTCAGGGACTCGTTAAGAAAAGAGAACTGAGTGTACCAAATCCTTTGTATTTAGTCTCATTAGCTGCTGTGTCGCTTGCCGTGCTTAAAGTTGTGGATGGTGAGTAGGTGCATCTTATTGAGACGGTTTAATAGAAATCCATTTTCAACATTTCCCAAGGATGGAAATCCTCTCTGCTGGGACCTGGCTCCCAAAAGCGGTCTGGTGCACTACTGCCACCTGGTGGTGATGAGTATAAATTGCAGGAAGAGCATCCCAAAAGAAAAACACTGCCAGAACCAGCACAGAAATTGTCAAGAGCCTGGATCTCTTCCCCAGAGGCAGAAACAATTTAGACAAAGGCGAGACACAAAGTAGGGCAGAAATAACCAGGTTTGAAGGATAAATTAAATTTAATGTAATTCAGATCACAATTACTGAGTATTTAAGGTACCAAAGTCAGGTGAAGTCAGCCCCAATCCTCTGGGAGCTTCTATATAATAAAAGCCTAACCTTGGCTGGTGTAGCTCAGTGGAGAGAGTGTCGGACTGCAGACTGAAGGGTCCCAGGTTCAATTTCAGTCAAGGGCACATGCCTGCATTGTGGGCTCGATCCCCAGTGGGGGCTGTGCAGGAGGCAGCTAATCAATAATTCTCTTTAATCATTGATGTTTCTGTCTCTCTCTTCCTCTCTCTTCCTCCCTGAATTCAATAAAAATATATTTTTTTAAAAATCCTAAGTAGAATGACCAGAACTACTGGTCGTTATGATGTGCAGCAGCACTAAGGAGCAGTGAGCTGAGCAGTAAGGAGTGAGCAGGTGGATAGTGAGGAGTGAGGAATCCCAGATTGCAAGAGGGTGTCTGACTGCCATCTTAGGCCAGATCACCAGTGGGAATGGGCCTAAGCTGGCAGTCAGACATTCCTCAAAAGGTCCCAGACTGCGAGAGGGAGCAGGCTGGGCTGAGGAATATCCCCCCGCATCCCCAGTGCACTAATTCCATGCACTGGGCCTCTAGTTTAACTATAATCAAGACAGCATAAATAATTCTAGCACAAGGCTGACTGAGACCAGAGTCCAGATCTGTCAAATCCTGACTGTGGGTATTGCAGCTCAGCTTGAATTAATCACAACACCTGATAAAATAAGCCATGCGTCAGGCAAGCGCTTCTCTATATTTTATCTCCAGTGAATCTTTACAGCAATCTTTTAAAGTAAGTCCTATCATTATCCCATCCTGCAGATCAGAAAACCGAGGCTCAAAGAGGTGAAGTCATGTGCTCATCGTCAAAGAGCTGGTGGGTGGCAGAGAAAGGATTCATATCTGGCTTAGGCCTGGCTGGCCCCAGACTTTTGCCATTTCTTTATAGTCTCCTGCCTGCTCTAGACCCCAAATGGCCTCTTTGAGATTTCAGAGCCCCTGTGAAATAAGCATTTACCCTCCCTGTGGTCTCCGCAGGTCTCTGGAAGGAGTCGATAAGCTCAAAGAAAAGTGTTGAGCTTGCCCAACGTTATACTCCTTCCCCTGGGCCCCTATTTCACAATTTCCCACCCTCCATGGGTTCTCCTGGGCCCTGTGTAACCCAGGATAAGCCAGCTTCCAGTCCTGAGCCTGGAGCCCCAGCTCTGGTCCTTTCTCCACCAAGTCCACAACCCATCTGGGCAACATGGAGCCTTAATGGCTGACCAAAACCGTAATTGTCCCCAGATTGGTTTCTGTTCTTTGTAGAAAGAAACAATACACAGCCTTTGTGTTTAAAAGAAAAATTACTGAAACAAACAAAAAATTTAGTTCACACTCTTTTGAATTGAGAGAAAAAGTAAACACTATTTCCCAAATCTATGTTCACTGGGAAGCCTCCTTTTATTATATTTATGCAAAAATATGAGCCAGATCTCATCCTATGCCACTTTAAAACCCGTTCAATAATAAAATGCAAACGCTGTTTGCAAAGAATTACAGAGGATCAAGTTCTGGCCTATTGTGAGGAGGAGTTTAAAATTAAGAATTTTAAGCTTCATGTATCCCAATTTTATTTTGCAATAATCCATGCCTTTAACTTACCCTGTTTGTATTTGTTCCGAATAATGTGGCCAAAAATCCACTGAACAGTGATTGTGAAAAGGATAACTCATTATCCGCTTTCCCCCCGAAATAAGCAGAAGAAAGGAAGGTGTTTGCTTGTGCTCCCAGAATTCTTTGGAAATATCTGCTTTCAGACATTTTGTAATATTGTGAAGTGTGCATATTTCTGCCTGGGAGCTTTATCATTTTTAAAAGCTACTGAAAGGAGCAGAAAGGAGACTAAAGGAGCACCCATAGCCCAGGTCACAATGGAGCCTAATTTGCTTACCGACCTGAAGAATTCTGGAACATTGCCATGGCTCTCCTGTGAGCGTTTAATGAAGGGTCCCCAAGGGGGACCAGGAGTGGTTGCTAGCGGGATCTCAGACCCTCCGCCCCCCAGCCATGAAGGGAATAGGAGAGCCCAGTGCTGAAGAGGGCACTCGGGAAGATGGGCATTGCTGGAAAGACACCTACACCAAAGGAGCCTGCTATATATGGCTCATGGTGACTAAGCAGACAGCAGCCCCCGCCTCTGCAAACCACGGGCCAGGGAGCTCACAGAGCCGTGTAACCAATGGCCCATCCTATTGGTGTTAAAATCAACCAAAGGTAAATAACTTGATTGATTGATTGATTGATTTCAGAGAAAAAGGGAGATAAAGAAACATCAATGATAGGAGAGAATCATGGATCAGCTACCTCCTGCACACCCCACACTAGGGACCACAACCCTAGCCCTAACCGGTTTGGCTCAGTGGATAAAGCATCAGCCTGCGGGCTCAAGGATCACAGGTTCGATTCTGGTCAAGGGCATGTACCTTGGGTTGCACGTCCCCAATGTGGGGGAGGTGCAGGAGGCAGCTGATCAATGTTTCTCTCTCACCTCTCTCATCAATGTTTCTGACTATCCCTCTCCCTTCCTCTCTGTAAAAAAAAAAAATCAATAAAACATATTTTTTTAAAATACCACAATCCTGGCATGTGCCCTGAACAGAAATTGAACTGTGACCTCCTGGTTCATAGGTTGATACTCAGCCCCTGAGCCACGCCAGCTTGGCCAAAGGTAAAAATAACTTTGAACACTGTCTTTATGTCAAAAGAAACAAGCACATTATGGGGCAGAATGCAAAACACACTTCATCAAGATTCCTAGTGACCAGCAGGAGAGGACAGCAGTGCCCAGGCAGGCTGAGTCCAGGCTCTGTGCCTGCTGACCAAGCCTCAGGGGCTGAGCACAATCCACCCCAGTTTCTGTATAAGCTCTCAAGAACCTACAGATCACAGAGGCTTGGGGGTGTCCATCCTGCCTTGGTCTAGTAACCTACCTGGAACCTGGCTCACCCAGGACTTGCATTCGAAGCCTGAGCCCCACCCCCCATTTCTACCCTCCACCTCTGCCTGCCTTGCCTTTCCTCTCCTTCCTTCATCCATCTTGCTCACTGTTCCTCCTCCCATTACTGCCAACAGTCACATTAAAACTCTCTGACCTTTACGTGGCATGCTTTGCTCTTTCCAGAGCACTTTTTCTTACATGAATGCTTCTTAAGCTGGGGTACACCCACCCTTGGCGGCTCCCGGCCACGGGCCAGGGAGCCTGCAGAGCCACGTGACGAGCATGGCCCTACCTGCCAGCATTAAAATCACCCAACAGTAAACAACTTAAAACAGCGTTTCGGGGTTAAAAGAAACCAGGTGTGTAGAGTATGGAGCAGCATGCAAAATGCACATAAATTTTTAAGAGACAGTGAGACTTCAAATAAATTGGGAGCTTGCGGCGGGCCGCTTGAAGCTACCCCCTCTAACCCCTAGGGTGCCCGTCGTCAGGTTCTGCTTTGGTGGAAAAGTTTGAAGAGCCCTGACTTACTTTATTGCATGAAATCCTGAGAGCAACCCTTTAAAAGGCAAAGCCGTTTCAGAGATGGAGGAACGGGGACTCAGAGATGCTGAGTCACCAACCCCCAGTCACCCGGCGAGCAGGGGTCTAAGTGCTGGTCAGGTCTTCTGACTCCAAGCCCAGTGCTCATTCCACACTAAGATGCTGCCAGGTGCTTTGAACCACTGAGGACAAAAGGCCGTGAAGACTGGGAGTGGAGGCCAGGGCTTGGGAGACTGTTCTGTGATTCCAGAAAGTCCTCACCTGCAATCGCTGGCTTCAAAACGTAGAGGCAAGGAAGTGCTTCCAATGGCACCCAGAGGAGCCACTGTCAACTCTGGGTCCCCAACCTCCGAGGCTGAGGGCAGGAGCTGGGGTTGTGTCCCCAGTTCATTCTGGTAAGACTCAAAAGACCAGGGGCATGTGGTGGTGGTCTCTTCCTCGGTGCCAGTGCTGTCAAGGTAGGTGCTCCGGCTCCCAGGCCACAGGGCCCCGCTGGACTCTGGAGTCAGCTACTAAATGGTCATTTGGGGGTAGGATTCAAATCCAGGTGGGCTGACTCCCAACCCCACACCTTTTCCCTATGCCACCTTGCCCGAGGCTATGAAAGGAGTACCGTCCTGGGGTCAGCAGGCTTGAGTTCCAGCCCAGCTTATCCAAAAGGAGCTGGATGACTTGGGCCAATGCTTGCCCGACGCTGGTCCTAGTGCCATAGGGTCACTCCAGTACCCAGGGCTTCTAGAACCAAAGCTTCCCGGTTCAAATCCCAGCTTTTCCATTGTCTAGTTGTGTGGCCTAAGACATGTTATTTCCCAGGCCCGTGCCTAAGCTTCCCCATCTGTGAGTGGGGATACAATTTGTGCCCAGCTCACAGGATTGCTGTGAGGAGTAATTGAATTATTCAGGCCAGGCACTTGGGAGAGAGCCCACTTCAGAGCAGTGCTCACTGAAGGTGAGATGATATTGTGCAAAAGTGAGGGTGAAGAGAATCAAGTGGGGACTCCAAAGACCCCCAGCCTTGCAGTGATACGTCTGATTGGCAGGTAGGAAGGAAGCATACAGTCCATCCCTTTTTCTGTCTCCTGCTATGTGAGAATGAAACAGCGGCCCTGTGCTTTGGTCACAATGGCCAAGTGAGAGTTATCTGCCACTTCCTCACTTTTCCAGGACCCAAGGCTTGGGTGGGCAACGCTTTTGTGAAATCAGCAGGCCCCCTCCCAGGTGCCTTTCCCATCATGTCCCAGACGCTCAGCCTCTGAATACCATGGCTGGTATTTATTCAATAACTATCCATTGAGCACCTACTCTGGGCCAGGCATTTGCCAGGGCATGGGAGATGCTAGCAGTGAGTAAAATCAGACACGGTCCCTGTATGCCTGGAAGACAGAGGAGAATTTATCATTTGTAAACACTGCTGGGCCACTCTAAGCCTCTAAGCATGGTGGTTTTCCTGGCTCAGGGAACTGTCAAAACTCATGGCATCCCGGAGGCCTGTGAGGAAGATGAGGATCAGAGCATGCAGAAGGGGCCACCCTGTTCTCAGTGGGTTGGGGACTGTCGGAAAAGGTTCTAGGGGGTGTTTTCCTGCAAGGACGCTCAGGTTAAAGGAAAATACCTGGAGTGGCAGGCTGGGTGCAGAGTACTGACCAGGGCACAGTGCCAGGACAACTACCAGGTCCCTTCTCCGAGGTGCGCCATATGTAGGAACAACTTGAGACCAGACGAAGTCCCAAATCACACATCTACAGAAAAGAAAAGAAAAAATCCATCAACAATGAGAAAATCATCTTCAAGCTGGATTGCTCACTTTCCAAATTGTTAAACAATGGCCCGA
This sequence comes from Lasiurus cinereus, assembly GCA_011751065.1. Lineage (NCBI taxonomy): Eukaryota > Metazoa > Chordata > Mammalia > Chiroptera > Vespertilionidae > Lasiurus > Lasiurus cinereus. The sequence goes on from JAAGEH010000030.1 coordinate 7,329,818, forward strand.
ATTTAAATTTTCCCAGATAAACTCAGTGGTTTTGTTTTCTGCTGTTAACAGAGAATTGTTATGTGTTCAAGATTAGAATTTAACAGGACCAGATATTTGAAAGTTACTGTAATTTTGTGTGTTGATGGAAGAACGACAACTGCATGCAATTCCAATCAATACAAACCTTAAAATAATATTTATAATATTGTAATATTAGAAACAATATGTATTAAGAAGTAAAGAAGCAAATTCTAAAATTAGCTGAGTGAAGAACATTTCTGGTAGAGGAAACAGCACATACAAAGGCCCTGAGAATGGAACCAGATAAGGACTTGGCTTTTTTCTCGAGGTGAAAAGGTAGCTTGCCCTTTAGAGTAGACGAAATAGTAGATGCAGATCATGCCTGTTAAATTCAAACGTGCTAATCCAGGAATCCAGAGGGTTCACTCACCTTGTCCAAGAGGGACTCTCTGTTCTAAAGTCCTTTCTAATTTTATTGAGATCAAAAACAACAACAGACTACATAGTAGTCCAATAAATATCAAAAGCTCAGTGTTCATTAATAGAAAGAAAAAAAAAACATGAATGAATACAGCCTCGTCCTCACACTGAAGAATTAGCCGTATTTAATGTACAGATCACAGAGGCAGGTACTCATACATGCTTAGTAGCAAATGGAAAAATCAAAGCAAAGTAAGTTAAAAAGAGATACAGCAAAGAGGAAATGGTTCCACCTAAATCAGCCGTTTCTCAATGCTTCGAGACACCCTCGAGGAGCCTCTGAAATGCCAGGCTCAGTTTCCTTCTGGTGCCCCATCGAGGGCATCCACAGGCTCTCCAATGCCTCCCGGGAGCCAGGTGATCACTATTCAGAGATGGCTGAGATGGCATGAAGCATGTGCCCCAAGCTGGACACAGTGCTAGATGCCTTACCTGTATCACCTCCTTTAACTGACAAAGAATCCTGGGAGGTGGGGGTCATTTCCCCCACTTTACAGATAAAAACACCAAGTCTTAGGGAAGTTAAGAAACTTGTTAAAACCCTAGCTGAGTCGCTCAGATGGTTAAAGTGTCGTCCCGATATGCCAAGGTTGCACATATAAGAAACAACCAATGAATGCATAAATGGGTGGGGCAACAAATCACTGTTTCTCTCTCTTTCTCTCTCTCTCTTTCACTCTCTCTCTCTCTCTCTCTCTCTCTCTCTCTCTCTCTCTCTCTCTCTCTCTCTCTCTCCCTTGCCCCCAATAAATGAAATTTTAAAAAAGAAAGGAGTTTTCTAAAGGTATGAAGTTTCCATTAATCTGAATCATGGCCAATTCAGAAAATTTGTAAGGCCACAGTTAAGAGTGAAAAGATTTGCTCTGAGATGGGAGATTAGAAATGATGAGGCCAAGCTTGGGGGAGAAAAAGAGGGTAGAGAAGCAGCATGTGTTGAGGCACATATCTCATCCAATCCTCGTGATCTCTCTGCATTACAAGGAGTATTAGTCCTACATTCAAAATAAAAAACTGAAGCTCTGAGGGGCTGATGGACCTGCCCAAGGTCGATGGCTAGTAGCAGAGCCCCGATTCCCAGCCAGGTGTGTCTGGCTCTACAGCCCACAGCTGTTACCACACCTGGTCATGGCGCCTGGCAGGGTGGGACCAGCCTGTCCTGGGAATCATAGCGCCTGGAATGTAGCCCCAATGACTTCATATGTGACCCTGGGCCCATCCCTTCCCTCTCTGGGTCTCAGTTTTCTCATCCATAAAATCAGGAGGTGGGTGGGATAATCTCCAAGGCCCTCTTGACAGTACGCCTATGACCCTTTGAGAATCAAAACACAAAACAGAGCAAGACTGGTCTTTTGCTGACTCCTCCCCACTGCCTCAGGCAGCACAAGAGAGAGGACAACAAAATCCCTGTTGCCATGACTATATCCTGTTCTCACCCTGCCACTTCCCAGCTTTGGTGCCTCCCAGCCAGGACAATCAGAGATCTGCCCTCACCTTTGCCTCCTCCCTCACCTTTCCCAGCCCCATGTCTGCTCTGTACCAAACCCAGTGCCCTCTGTCTCCTTAGCCCCATCGTCTGCACCCCAAAGGAGTGCCTCAGTTGGAACCCTCTTCGTCTCTCCCTCAGACCATGAAGAGCCTTGGGCCTGATTCTCTGGCCCCAGTTTTTCTCTGAGAGTGACCAGAGAGGTCTTTGTTGGATCAGCTCTTTTGCATGCTCCAAACTCTTCCATCGCTCCCAAAGGCCTGCAGGATAAATCCCCTAGCATGACATTAGACCTTTAAAACCCTTCAAGAGTCAGAGAAAGACGTGTATCACATGATCTCACTGATATATGGAATATAATGAACAAAATAAACTGCTGAACAAAATAGATCCAGAGACATAGAAGTCATGGAACAGACTGTAATCTCAGAGGGAAGGTAGGGGTAGGTAGGTGAGTGAGTGGGAAGAGATCAACCAAAGAACTTGTATGCATGTATGCATAACCCAGGGACACAGACACTAGGGTGGTGGAGGTCTGGGGTCAATGGGAGGAAAAAGGGGGACATAAGTAATAATTTCAACAATAAAGATTTTTTTTCTTTAATAAAGTAACTTTCAAGGCTTGGTCCTAATCAGCTCTAATCAATTAATTCCCATACACCACTCTCTTCTTTCTCACTCCCACCTATATGTCAGAGATGCATTCTGCTTTCCACCTAACTGCCAATATCCTATTCTCCCAGCCTGGAGACCCCAACCCTCCTCACCTCCCTACCCCCTAACCCAGTGGTCAGCAAACTCATTAGTCAACAGAGCCAAATATCAACAGTACAACAATTGAAATTTCTTTTGAGAGCCAAATTTTTTAAATTTAAACTTCTTCTAACGCCACTTCTTCAAAATAGACTTGCCCAGACCATGGTATTTTGTGGAAGAGCCACACTCAAGGGGCCAAAGAGTCACATGTGGCTCGAGAGCCGCAGTTTGCCAACCACAGCCCTACCCTGAACTGGTTCAAATGCCTTCCTCAGAAACAGCCCAGAGAGGTCACAGTCCTTCCCTTCTCTCTGCTCCCATGAATCTTTTCACATCACTTTGTACAGACCATGATTTATTCGATTCCATATCTCCAGTGCCTGGCACCGAGCCTGACATATGAATGGATGTAGATGCCTATTTGATGGATGAGTAGAGTTTGATATCTCATTCTCTCGTGGGCCAGGGATTTGTTTTCGTCTAGAATGTCAAGTTACCCAAGAAAGCTCTGTCTATCAGCCAGAGCACTGCTGCCCGCATAAGCAATGCCTTCCAGTGTCCCACTTGCCCATGTCCTGGCATCCTGCCAGCATGGTGCCCAAAATGGGCGCTCTCTCTCATTGTCCCTTCCCCTGGTCTCTGAGGACATTGAGCCTCTCCTCTCTTTCGCCAAACTTGAGCTGCTTGTGTCTTCAGTTCAGGGACAAATCTGAGACAGACAAGTGAAAGATGCATGGTAGGAAGAGGTTAGGTGTTTCCATAACCAGTTCCTTGAGACATACACATCCGTGTTTCAGGAACGCACAGCCAACAAGATCAGGGTAAGTAATGGTCCATCCAAAAGTGAAAGCCCTGCCGAAACCGGTTTGGCTCAGTGGATAGAGCGTTGGCCTGTGGACTGAGGGGTCCCAGGTTCAATTCCGGTCGAGGGCATGTGCCTGGGTTGCAGGCACATCCCCAGAGGGGGGCGTGCAGGAGGCAGCTGATCGATGTTTCTCTCTCATTGATGTTTCTAGCTCTCTATCCCTCTCCCTTCCTCTCTGTAAAAAATCAATAAAATGTATTTAAAAAAAGTGAAAGCCCACACAGCACATGAAATGGCAAGGCAGATCAACAGATGGTGCTGGGGGGTGGCAGGGGTCTATTGTACAGTGAGACGCTCTGGGGGAACCCAGTTTGTGTACTCTGATTTCCTTCTAACAAACAGAAAAAGCGAGTGGCTACACACCAAATGTGATGGGGTCTATTTCTGAATTGGGGGGTGGGGAGATAAAGATGATGGGGTTCATTTTTGCATTTGTCTTCAAACTTTTATACTAACTTTTTTACAAAGAGCATGAATTTTTATGTTCAGAAAAACAATAACACTATTTCCATGTAAATAGAAGAGGATAAGGAAGAGGGCAGAGAGAGGAGGAGAGAAGAGGGAGAAAAGCTAAATCAGAAACAGAAGAAAAGACCCTCTGAGCTTCTCCCAACTCACGTGAGATGCCCAGGAAAGATACCTGGTCATGATTCCCACAATCACCCGGGATCCTAATCCCCCCTCCTGTCACTTCCCCAGGAACCAGGTTCCTTATGGTGTTTAATGCTTGGCTCCATCTCCAGATTACAACCCCATCCTGCCTTTGATCCAGGGGTTGGAGAGCTCAACCCCTTTTGTACATCTTACTCTGAACAAAATACCAGGGCAGGAACCCAAGCCCTTACCCCAGTGCCCATGAGGAGAGACTCATGCAGAGATATTGCACCAATGGCCAGCTTGGCGCCATCTGAAGACACATTCCTTTAAGGCAGATGATGGGAATTGACATGGAGAGTTTGAGTTGGATGAAACCTGGATGTGAATCTGCAGGGCACTGGACTTCCATACGGAGGCTGCAGGTCCTGGCCCCTCTGCTCAATGTCAGTACTCTACTGACCTGGTCGTTAACTTCCCTGTACCCCTGTTTCATCTCCTGTAAAGTGAGGATAATAATAATAATAACACAGATGTCACAGAACTAGTGAGAAGACTGAACCAGATTATATGTGCAAAGCACTTGGCACAGTGCCTGGCACACAGTAGGCACTCCATAGATTGTACCTTTATTACTGTTGACAAGTTGTCCTAATCCTGCAGCGAGTAGGTCATAGGCATGCTGCGCCACTGGCGGTTCCGCTAACAACAGGAGCCCAGTGTGTCCTCATCGGTTACCATTAGGAGACTGGCAACGCCTGAGGGATTCTGACAGAGGGAAAATCGATTGGGGTTCATGCACGAGAAAAAGAACTACATTTCTCAGGGGAGGATTGTTGCACAAGAGAAATATGAAGGGCTCTTTCAACTCATCCTCTTTCCTCCTTGAGACCATCTAGCCTTATTAAAAATACAATGAGGAGCCTCCATCATGGCTAGTTGGGAAGCAAAAGATGCCAAGGCAAAATAAAAGAAGGAAGCAAGCCATCTGTCTGTTGGGGCCGAGGCCCCAGGATGTCTCGCAGGAGCTTCCTGGAGAGAAGCTCTGCCTGTGGGAAGCAGCAGGAGCGCTCCCACCAGGAGTCAGCTGTAGGGAACCCACGTGGGTCCTGGACACCTGGTTCTGGGTCATCTTTTGGTACCAGGACCTGCGTCTTCCTTCCTGAGTCCCATATGCCCCAATCTATAGCTCCCAACTCAGCCTCACTGATGTTTTCAGCCCACATTTGCCAGTCCCATCTCAATAGGTTCAAGCAGAACCCCTCTTTTTTTTATTCAGTCCACAAATCTGTGTGGATGCTGCTGTGTGCTGGGAGAGACGTGGGGATGAAACTGAGACAGCCCCTCATGTCCTCTAGTCAATGAGATGTAGCAGATGCATAAATAAACCCAAGCCGTGTCAATCCATCATGTCACTCCTCTGCTAGAAAGTCTTCAGGGGCTCTGGGTGGCCTGCATGACAGTGTCCAAAGGCCTGAGCTTAGCAGCTGAATCCTCTCCCATCAGCCATAACTAACCCACTTCATCTCAACTCCAGCCCATTCCTCCTCATCCCCTATCACTCTGCCTCCTCTATTCCAGAGTTGCTGAATGCCAACTTGGCCATGCCTCTGGGTCTTTGCCCCTCTCTATTTGACAAACTTCTATACTTCCTACAATATCTTGTTCAAATACCCACTCCTCCACCTGTCTTCTCAAGCAACCCCAGGAATTATGGTCTCTTTTACATTTATGTTTCCAGAATACTAGATGCAAATGTTTATTTTAGTATTTACCATCTATTTTTTTTTTTATGTTCATCTTCCCCACTAAGCTGTAAGCTCTTTAAGGGAAAGGTCCATGTTTTATTATGTCTTGTTTTTTAATTAATCTTTATTGCTCAGATTATTATAGTTGTTCCTCTTCCCCTGCCCCGCCCATCCTCTGCCCCAACTCCCCCCCCCACCCCTCGCACTGTCCTCATCCATAAGTGTACGATTTTTGTCCAGTCTCTTCTTACAGCCCCCTCACCTTTTTTCCCCCGAGGATTGTCAGTCCACTCCCTTTCTATGCCCCTGATTCTATTATAATAACCAGCTTATTCTGTTCATCAGATTTTTTATTCATTTGATTTTTAGATTCACTTGTTGATAGATATGTATTTGTTGTTCATAATTTTTATCTTTACCTTTTTCTTCTTCTTCCTCTTCTTAAAGAATACCTTTCAGCATTTCATATAATACTGGTTTGGTGTTGATGAACTCCTTTAGTTTTTTCTTTTCTGTGAAGCTCTTTCTCTGACCTTCAATTCTGAATGATAGCTTTGCTGGGTAGAGTAATCTTGGTTGTAGGTTCTTACTGTTCATCGCTTTGAATATTTCTTGCCACTCCCGTCTGCCCTGCATGATTTCTGTTGAGAATCAGCTGACAATCATATGTGTGCTCCCTTGCAGGTAACTAACTGTTTTTGTCTTGCTGCTTTTAAGATTCTCTCTTTGTCTTTTGCTCTTGGCATTTTAATTATGATGTGTCTTGGTGCTGTCCTCTTTAGATTCCTTTTGTTTGAGGTTCTCTGAGCTTCCTGGACCTGTAAGTTTATTTCTTTCACCAGGTGGGAGAAGTTTTCAGTCATTATTTCTTCAAATAGGTTTTTAGTATTTTGCTCTCTCTCTTTTTCTGGCACCCCCATAATTCAGATGTGGGTATGCTTGAAGTTGTCCCAGAGGCTCCTTATGCTAGCTTCATATTTTTGGATTCTTTGTTCTTTTTGCTTTTCTGGTTGGCTGTTTTTTGCTTCTTTGTATTTCAAATCTTTTACTTGATTCTTGTGATCCTCTAATCTGCTGTTGGATCTCTTGTATATTATTCTTTATTTCAGTCAGTGTATACTTAATTTCTAGTTGGTCCTTTTTCATATCCTCAAGGGTCTCAACTAAATATATCAACAGTTTCTAGAAAATTCTTGAAAAACTTTATAACTGTGGTTTTGAACTCTATATCCAGTAATTTGCTTTCCTCCATTTCTTTCATTTGTGACATGTTTCTTTTTCTCCGCATTTTTGCTCTTTCCCTGAGTTGGTAGAGTAGCTTTGTGTGCTAGGTGTCTTATAGGACCCAGTGGCTCAGCCTCCCCAATCACCTGAGGTGGACACTCTTGGTGTACCCCTTTGTGGGCTGTGTGCTGAGTTTTATTGTAGTTAAGCCTTGATTGTTGTTGGTAGCGCTGGGAGGAATTTACCTCCAGGACAATTGGCTGTGAGGCTCATTTGTTTCTACAATGGAAAAACTTCTGTGCTGGAGACACCCTTATGAGGCAAGACTTGCTTCAGTGGGGCTTTGGTGCTCACTGAATCTGCCTCCTGAGTGTGTCCCTTATGGATCTGAGGAGTTGTAATCTGGATGGTCCCACTCTGACCACTGGGTACACTGGCTCTTGGATCTCCAAGGAGGTGTTAATTTAGCCTCTACTTGAGGCCACCCAACAGGAGCTATGGAGAGATCTGCAGATTCCTCTTCTTTGTTTGGGTTTTGAAGGTGCCAAGATGAGGCCCAGCTGTGAAGTAATGCAAGCTGCTGTGGGGCCTTGGGCCTTCTTTTGGATATTCTGGGTCTCTCTGACTCAGCTGCAGTTTGTTAGGTAATTTTAGATTTCAAAGGACGAGGCCATTCATATGCAAAAGCCTCTGCACACAGCTTGGGTGAGGCAGGGTCTCAGGGTGGAACAAGCAGCAATGGCTGATCATCATGAAGGAAGCTATACAAAGAACACTCCAAACCCTTAAAAGGGTTTACTGGAAAAGGGGAAAGATTGCAGAGGGAGGAAAAGTGGGACAAGTGAATTCTTGATTCTTTAAATAAATCCCTTATTTTGTTTGACTTTTTAAAATAAGTAGGCATTTGCTTTATAATTTAAAAATTAAATAAATATTAATATGAGGCCATCAATGCCAAAAGAGCCATGGGAATTAAAAGAGAAAATCCAACCTAGCTTGGAGAGAGAGGGGGAGGACCAAGGAAGTCTTCATGGAGTAGATGGTGTTTGGAATGAGTCTTGAAATATGAGTTGGATCAGAATGTACAAAAACAGCAGAATGACAGGAAGGGAAGAGTACAACAGAAGGCAACTTAACTGTCCCAGGGCCAGAGTGGTCAAAGTGACACAGGCAGACACATCACAAGCACTCAATGGAGGCATCCAAGCCAACTTGGCATGTTCCTACCTGGCTGTCTCATCCCCAAATCAGAGGGACTGCAGAAAGGTATGTAGAAGAAATGAACCCCAGCGTCTCTGGCAGAAGGTTCTAGACCTTTGTACCTGCTCAAACTACTTCTACACTCTAGAGTCATGAGCACCAGTCTCATTTTAAGAGGTCCATAGGTAAGGGGCCCTTAGAAGCCTGAAGCCTGGCCAATCAAGTCTCCCCAGGACACAGCCAGGGGAGGAGAAATACCAGCATTGACTTTCTCTCTTCATTTGTCTCAGAGATGGAGTCCACGCTCTAGTGGTTCTGTAGAGCAAACCCATTTATACCTCCCCAGCCATTAACTTCATTAAATTCACCCAACCTTCCTCCAGGGAGCACTGGCTACATCAGAACCACAGGACTAGGGCCAGCCTTAGCTCCATCATTCCTTCAACAAAAGGGAAATTGGAAGCACAGGGCTGGACCTGGGGCAAGGGTTTTGGTTAGTATGTAAATGTAAACCACAAGAAAATCTGTCCCAGATCACCTGCTGGGTCCTGGGGAAGAGAAGAAATTGAGACCCAGCTCCCTGTCCTGGTGCAGTCAAGGGCAAGGTAGGGGGTGTGGACTTATATGAGATTATTCCCAGCAAGGTAATGTGACACATAAGGAACATGAGCAATCAAGGAGAGTTTCACAAAGAGGAGGAGACATGTGGACTGGGTTTTGAAGAGTGACTAGGAGTTTGAGGAGAAGTAAGAGAGGACAGGTACTTCCAGCAGAGGAAACAGCACTGGCAAAGACAGGGCATCTGGATTAGCAGTTCAGTGTAGCTGGAACTTAAAGGAGGATGGGGACCGAGGGGCAGGATTGGCAAGAAGTGAAAGAGGAAAGGTAGGCTGGGGCCTGAGGGTAAGGGACTTTATAAGGCAAAGCATAGCAAGGTTTCTTGACTATAACCTTGGGGCTTATGGCTCATTAAAGATGATTTTAAGAAGTGCAACCTCTGAAGATACGGAGGTAGGTAGAAAAGGGATTACAACAGGAGAAGAGTCTTTTATATCCTTCAGGATTTTTTATAGAAAGTCTGTGTTACTATTGTAATATGCTGCTTAGTATTTTAAACTTTCTCTCTTGGCTAGGATCACAAATAATTGACAATAGTTGCCATTTATTAAAGACTTATTCTAGGGTTTTACGCACATTATCTTGCTTAATCCTAATGCCCACCCTCTGAGAAGGTATTATTGTCTGCATTTCCGAGATGAGAAACTGAAGGCCTAGGAGAGAAAGTAGCACCGAAGGTCACACAGCAGGAGGATGAGCTGGGGTTTGAACGTGTGTCTGGTGACACCAAGCCCATATTCCTAACACTACACTCCATAGCCTCCTGATAGCACATACATGACAAGAAGGCAAGGTCATCATGTTCACAGATGCCCTGAGGCCAGGAAACAGAGCAAATACTTGGGACAATAGAGCTGGCTTCAAACCATCTAGATGGCCTGGGTCCCAGGGCAGGGGGCCAGTGTGCCAGGATGGAATGTATCAGGCACAGATGTGAAGTCCTGGACTTGGGAGCAAAGTCCTGCCCAAGGACAGGTGGGAAATGTGTGTCTGACCCTGCTGATCCCAGAGGCTGTTCCTGTCCACCCGGACCCTGGGCCAGGAGAGTCAGGCTAAGAAGCCCTCGTTCCATTCAATGCAGGGGGCAATTGGTTGACTTCAGCCCATAGTCTCAGGAGATTCTTGGACTCCCTGTCTCTACTGTCCTTATCAACATCCCTGCTGGTGTCTTCGCTTGTGTCTCAGATGAAGCTGGAGCCCAGGGTTGAGCCACCCCAAGAGACAAGCTGACACAAGTTGAGGATCCTGGGGAAGTGGAAGAAACCACTCTGTTACTTCAGGGGATTACCCTAAGTCAATGATGCTTATGTTTTTGTTTTGTTTTTTAAGCTGCAGCCCCCTCTCTTCCATGGAATCTTATCTAGAACCCAGTCTATAAACTGTCTAAGGTAGGAGTGCCTCTGGTTGAAACTCCCTACCGCCAGGGGTCCCGAGAGGTCAGAAAGGGTCAGCTGAGCACAGTGTGAAACCCACTGATCCAGATCATTCCAAAGGCCCTAGCCCAGAAATGCTCTGACCTTTCAATTCCAAATGAATAATCACAGAACAAACACATATTGAGCACTAACAATGCACCAGGCACTGTTCTACGGATTTTACACAAGTCCTCTCATTTAATCCTCATCACAAACCTGTGAATTAGGTTCTATTACATGGCATGACCGCCAGCTATCCACCAAACTCTACTCTCCCTTTCCTTCCATTCCTTAGAGTTGAAGCCAGGGGCGCTAAACTACATTTCCCAGCTTCCCAAGTTCTGTCCAAGAGCATGTGAGCGAGGGCCATGAGGGCCACTTCCAGGCCAGGTTAAGGGAGGGAGTGAACTCCCCACACTCTCTACTTCCTGCCCTCTGGCAGGGATCAAGCCCCCTGAGTGATTGGAAACCTGAAATGGTGGGTTTGATCGCTTCTCAGCCTTTTGGCTACGATCAAGCGTAGTATCTGTTCTTTATGTCCTCTATCCAAGGCTAATATATTAAGTGGATTTTTGGAACTGGGAGATGGAATAAGGAGCTTGCTCCATCCACTCCACATATCGAACTTGTATTGTAGTACCTCCAGAAAAAGGAAAGGAAAGGAAAGGAAAGGAAAGGAAAGGAAAGGAAAGGAAAGGAAAGGAAAGGAAAGG
>JAAGEH010000030.1:7340926-7392579 GCA_011751065.1 Lasiurus cinereus
AGAGAAGAGAAGAGAAGAGAAGAGAAGAGAAGAGAAGAGAAGAGAAGGTGGGTTTGGGTCCCTAAATTACCCAGTGTGGCAGTTGACTTGGAGCCACCCCACCTGTACTATTACTGAGAGAGAAATTTCTACTCCATTTGAGCCATTGCAGTGTAGCTGTCTGTGACAGCCTTTCATATCCCCATTTCTCAGGGAAGGAAAGTGAAAGAGATTAAATAATTTTGCAAGATCACCTGCTGGTGGCAGAATCTGGAGCCACTCAGGCTGATTCTAAAGTCCCTACCCTTAAACTATGACACCTTCAGATGTTATGAAGTTAGTAAATGCCAAAACCCAGAGCGCCCAAGATGTCCTTCAGTGGGTGAATGAATAAGTAAACCGTGGTACCTCCAGACAATGGAATACTATTCCATGATAAAAAGAAATGAGCTATCGAGCCAGGAAAAGGCATGGAGGAACCTTAAATGCATGTTACTAAGTGAAGACGCCAATCTGCAAAGGCTACATACTTACTGTATGATCCTATGCATAGGACATTCCAGGAAGGGCAGGACCCAGGGGCCAGTGGTTGCCTGATGACCAGGGTGGAGGAGGATGGGACACATAAGAGGTGCTCAGAGGATTTTGAGGATAATAAAATTACCCTGGATGATACTGTAATGATGACATTTGTCAAAAACCACACAACGTCCAACACCAAGTGTGAGACCTAATGCACACGAAGAACTTGAGTTAATGATAGTGTATCAGTTTGTTTCATCAGCTGTAATAAGTGTACCACACTCATTCACACAAGATGTAAGTGATAGGGAAAACTGTGGGAGCAGCTATATGGGAACCCTCTGTACTTTCTGATCTATTTTTCTGAAAACCTAAAACTTCTCTAAAATAAAGTCTCAACTATACAAACACACAGCTTCAAGAGAAATTCATGTAGCCCTAGCCAGTTTGGCTCAGTGGATAGAGTGTCGGCCTACAGACCAAAGTGTCCCAGATTTGATTCCAGGTAAAGGCATGTACCTTGGTTGTGAGCTTCTTCCTGACCCGAGCCCTGGTCAGGGTGCATGCCAGAGGCAACCAGCCGATGTGTTTCTCTCACAGTGATGTTTCTCTCTGTCTTTCCCTCTCTCTTCCACTCTCCCTAACAATCAATGGGAAAATATCCTCAGTTGAGGATTAACAAAACAGAGAGAAAGAAAGAAAACCTCTTGTATGAAAAGGATTCATAAGATTTGCCATGTGCTTACACTTTCATTAGCACTTGTTTTATCTTCCCTCCAGTCTGTGATGTAGGTACTGTTACTACCCCATTTTTCAGGTGAGGCACAGAGAGGCCAAGCAACTTGCCCAAGCCAAGACAAACTATTTGCTTGGCTTCCTACCATCTTGCCTCCCCAAGACCTGCTCCCTCTGCCTTCCATGGACAGTTGCCATCACCAAGGCAGGTGCCAGGTCCCCAGCCCAGAAAGGCCTACAGGTACCACTGGGCCAGGCTCCTTTCCAGGTGAGCCAGGTTGATGGAAGCTCACAACAGCCCAGTGAGAGGGGTTCCAAGGTCACCTCCAGACTCCCTGTTCAGTGCTCTTCCTTTGCAGAACACTTGCTCAGAATAGAGCAGTCCCAGTGCCCCTACACTCCCCAGCCAGCGGAGAGTGAGTGTGTGTGTGTGTGTGTGTGTGTGTGTGTGTGTACACACGCGCATACATACACAAGCACACATGCCCTTCCACTTTGTCATTTGACCCCCAGACAGACAGACTTTGGATATCCAGGGGACAGGAGGCCCTTTAGGACTTACACAAGCTAGCATTTCTCACCAAGAACTGAGGGTCATTCGGGGACACCTTTTTTTTTTCCTGGAGACTGTCAAGATCTCCTTCAAAATGCAAAACCACACCTCACATTAGCACAAGGCATCACTTTCCCTGCTCTCTGTAACCCCTGGAGGGGAGCTGAAGGAATGGATCAAATTCTTAATTTAAGAAAAAATCCCCGGCGCCTGTGTGCGGTGGAAGGGCCATTTCGTATGTTGAAGGTGTCATGAAGAAAGTGCTGCCTGGGAAAATTCTGATTTGATTCCAATTTCTGAGATGCTGGGCCTCCCCCGTGAAAATAAAATAGGACCTGATCCAGCTTTGGCATTTAAAGGACATAAATGCAACCCAGGGACAGCGTGATGTCTGACTGTCATGGCTGAGGACTATCCATTACCTTAGAAAGGGTAAGATGATTCGAAACCTGCCAGGCTTTATTAAACATACTGATTCCATCCCACTGTCAGCGGTGAGGACAGCAGCGGGGTCCAGAGAGCAGCCTCGAAAGCTAACAATGCTTACCAGTCTGCAGTCTCCTTTTTCTTGAAGGGCCCGCCAAGGCTCTGGCATCAAACAAGCCTCACCATTTCTTGGCTGTGTGATCCCAGACATGTTACTAGCATCTCTGAGCCTTCATTTCCTCTTGTCAAATAATGATAGGTTTCAATGAGAGGATGCAGGTAAAACACATGGAAATATTCAATAAACATAATTAATGTCAAGTAATTACAGGTTTCAATGAGAGAATGTAGGTAAAACACATGGAAACATTCAATAAACATAAGTGGTTTTGCGACAACAATGATTACTGAGAGCTAGCCAGATTCTTACAGTTTATCTCATCCAATCCTCTTGTTATACAGATGGGAAAATGGAGGCCCAGCATGAGAAAGGGACTTGCCCAAGTTCACACAGCAAGTGAGAAGATCTGGGACCAGAACCTATGTCCCTATTGTTTAGACCAAGCCTTTTTTCACTGCACACACTAGTCATGTTCTCCAAGCATCTTAGAAATATAAAGAATATCCTAACAGCCCAGCCACCATGGCTTAGTGGTTAAGCATTGACCTATGAACCAGGAGGTCACGGTTTGATTCCAGGTCAGGGCACATGCATGGGTTGCGGGATTGATCCACAGTATGGGGCAGGCAGGAGGCAGCTGATGAATGAGTCTCTGTCATCATTGACATTATTGTCTCTCTCCCTTCTTCTCTGAAATCAATAAAAATATATATTTTTTTAAAAATTATATCCTAACAGCCACGTGAGTTCTACAGCAGAAAGACTAGAGGTCCTATTCCACCAGCCAACCTGGATTCCCATTCTGCTGCCTCAGGGCTGGACCTGCCGTGGCCCGTCTAGGGGAGGCGATGGCTGGTAGAAAGTGAGGAGTATAGTAGGGAATCATTTCTGCCTTGTGTCACAGTCCCCACTCTTGGAGAGGCCAGCAAGAGGACATGCAGGTGGGCCGTTGACTCTCAGCCCAACCCCACTCAGCAAATCAGTCACCACTTTCTTACACTGCATTCCAGAAGTCAGTCCTTTTCTGCCAGACCCTCAGGGGGCAACTCCAGTTTCCAGAACTAAACCACGCCTTGAACCTCTGCAGGTTTCTGCATAGACACTGAAAGACCACAGTCTCAAACCTACAAGGAAGGCCCTGTCTGCAGCGGTGACATCACTCAGGGTCTCCCCAAATCACTCCTTCTGAGCTCTGGGCATGGGCCCTGATCCTTCTGAGTGGCAGCTGGCTACTCAGCTCTCCTCCCCTTTTATGTTGGGAGCACAGAATCATTAAATGTCACAGATCCTGTCCCTGTGAGTATGAAAGGGAAGGGACCCAGGCATGTGCCCTGCTGGGTTGGGTGGGATTTGGAGAAAACAAGTGGCCTTTGTTCCTTTACTAAGGATATCCATCATTATTGCCCCCCATGACCCTTACTGAAGGGGACCAGCCACATTCTGTACTATGTGATCCCATTACCCCCCACCCCAGCTAATTGTTGAGAAGGAAATGCCAGGCCCAAAGGCAGTCCATTCATTCATTGGCTTTTCAGCCATCCTAGGAGCTGGCCAGAGTCTAATATGGGGGAGTTTGACCTATGAGATTACAAGGCGTATTTCGAGGTGGGCACTGGAGCCAAAGGCTATGTGGATGGGGGGGAGGGTAATGGAAAGGTTGGCAGCTTAGAGTCATTGAGCTCAGATGGCTGGAAGAAGTGTTTACAGGAGTAGAGTGTTGGTGTTGATGAAGATGCTGAGTGAGAGTCCCAGAGGACCCCTGGGGAGCAGTAAGCCTGCGGCAGTCAGGTGCTCCAAGTGCTCAGATTAACCGGATGCAATAGGAGCTAGAGTTCCTCTCCCTGGAGAAGGTGGGGGGGGGGCGAGGATTCCCAAAACAGTCCCCTCTCCCCAGAAAGAAAGGCAATAAAGCCTTGATGGCATCCACAGAGCAAGGAAAGCTAAGGGTGTTTACAAAGAGCATGGTGGTAATCCCCAGGAGAGGACATTCCCACCAGGCACCAGGCATAAGGAGCAGTTCCCGAGATTGAAATGGATGGATGCAAGAGAAATTCTCTTGACCAAGGTTCATCCCCAGGCTAAGGCACTTCCTCCTCATTGGTGACAGCTGCTTTCAAGCACCTGAATGGGTTTTGTGTTTTTCCTGCAGAGAGAAGCCGAGACTTGGAAGTTAACTTTCTGAAAATGAATCAAATGGCAGGAGAAACCCTATTGCACCCTTCCTGTATTCAGAATGAAGGCAGGCGGAAGCAAGAGAGAACAGGGCCTTTTCACAATGAAAAGGGAGAGGGAGAGAGAGATAGAAACTTAAATAATGAGAGAGATTCGTTGACTGGCTGCCTCCTGCATGCCCCACATTGGGAATCAAGTCCACAGCCCAAGCATATGCTCTGACCAGGAATCGAACTGTGATCTCCTGGTTCCTAGGTCGAAGCTCAGGAACACTGAGCTGGAGGCAGCCAGATGCTCTGATTAACAGGAGGCAATAGGAGCAGTGTTCCTCTTCCTAAGCGTTTCTCACCAAGAACTGAGGGTCATTCGGGGACATCTGTTTTTTCCTGGAGATTGTCAAGATCTCCTTCAAAATGCAAAACTACACCTCACATTAGCACAAGGCGTCACTTACCCTGCTCTCTGTAACCCCTGGAGGTGATAGGCTGAAGCAAGAGAGAACAGGGGCTTTTCACAATGAAAAGCTGCTGTGGATGATCAGGCTAAACAGAAAGCTAGAGGGAGCCTGGAATTCTCGCTGGTGATGAAGCTAAGTGGGAGGAGGGCGTGATGGCTCAGAGAAGACAAGCTGGCTGCAGAGTTGAAGGTGAAGGTCTAGCTTAGGCCCTGGTATAGGTGTGCTCAGCAAATTGAGGTCATACCCCACAGCACTCCAGGGTTCTGGGACTGAAATAGCTCAACTCCACCCCCCAAAACTAAGCCCCAGGGTCTAAACAGAGTAGGATCAGTCAGCATGGGGAAGATAGAGAACTGTTCTCTGAGCCACTGTTGAAGAATCTACTAGCCTGGTTACTAGTCCCCCCGGGGTTAGTAGGTCCCCAAGAAAATTGAGAGATCAGCATGGAAAGGAGGCTGAGCTCAGTAGGCCAGAGAAGAGGTTCAGGTGAACATATTGATTTGATACAAACACCTGCTTCTCCTGCTTCTATAAGGGTGTCTGGGGCTGGAGGTGGGAACCAGGAAAGAGTGGGACACAGCTGTTGACAGCTGGAAGGGTCTGTGAGAATATGGAGCAAGGAAAGATTCCTGCAGAGTTCATGAGCTTAGGGAACAGTCTGGACTCCAGGATCTTCCTCATGTCTAAAACAGTAGGCATGGCTCAGTGGCTGAACTTTGATCTAGGAACCAGGAGATCACAGTTCGATTCCTGGTCAGAGCATATGCCTGGGCTGAGGACTTGATTCCCAGTGTGGGGCATGCAGGAGGCAGCCAGTCAATGAATCTCTTTCATTTTTTATGTTTCTATCTCTCTCTCTCCCACTCTGTTCATCTCTGAAATATAATAAAAACATTAAATAAATAAAACAGTAGGTATCACACTCTAGAGAAGGTCACCCCAGAAAAAAAGAGGACAACCCTCGGCTCTGTTCTTGCTACATGTGCCTTGTCTAAAAAATGCGTTAGTCTGCATCCCACCATCTCTAATGTCAGTGGCCCCAAACCTGAGTAATTGCAAGTTTGACAAGGCAGCCAGGGCTAGCATCATGTATGTTTTTATACAAGAGTGGTTCTCAAAGTCTGCCTGAGCCAAGCACCTACTTGGATCGGGCACGAGAGATTGCATCATTAGAGATTAGTGACCAGCAGGAAAAGATTAAGAAGCAGTTGATCAATAGGATTATCTCTGAACTCATTGTCCATTAGCCATTCCAGCTATGTTAGAGGGAAAGTGATCTAGAGAGGCCCCAAAAGGTCCAGATGGTGAGGGCTGCTGCACACCATGGTCCACTGAGCAGCGTGGACAGGTGATCAAAGACATTTGACAAACGTACCCCATGGCAGATACTTGGGACCATGCCCTGCAGGAACTCCTGACACCATGAGGTCAACCCCATCATGTGGTCAGAATCCCATTCTTGTCCACTACCCTCTCCCTCAATCCGTCTTCCTCTACATGCTCAAGTCTTGGTTTCACCTGTGACTTGAGCACCTTCCTATGCCCAGGAAGACTGACCTTCCCCATTGTAGGAACCACTATGACTCCTTCATATTTCTTCAAGGTTTAGGCCTTTTTACCTCACCAATTCTACTCATCTTGGCTAGAATTAGACCCAAGGTTGCATTTCTCCCTGGCCACCCTTTTTCCCCTTAGAGGAAACGAAAACATGCAAATCTCAATGGGACCTACCTGTCCACCCAAGTGAGAAGCCAGCAAGGACTCAGAGCTCCGCAGTTTTCCTCTCTATGTGGCCCACCTTTGGGAAAAGCTACTAATCAGTCACTTGGAAAAGCCCATCACATCCCAAGTGGGACTTAAAGGGAGAGCTGTTGGAGAGGCCCATGAGAGCCAGTGAGTCTACATGGCTCTAGCTCCAAGGTCTGCAGCCACGTCCGGTAGTGGGCTTGGGCTGCCATTGGACAGGCATCCAGAGAGAAGAGCTGAAACCTGCCATGCATCTCTACATCTGTCACTTCTTCTGACTATGATGACCTTCCAAGAGTAATGTCTGCTGGGTCCCTTCCTCTTCCAATTCCATATAGTTTCATCGTTAGCCAACTCTAATGGTGGTCCACATAGAAAGGGGGTTCCCAGACTAACAAAGTGGACTCAGTGCAGACCACAACCGATGCATTTATGGGGAGAACAATTCAGGAAATGAAGCCAGGGCTATCCCAGCAAGCCTTGGAAGTATGCCCACTAGACATGGCAGGGGGCCTTATCCTATAAGGCAGACTTGTTTTAAATAACTCCAAAAAAGTTTGACTAAGGGAGATAGTGTGAGCCCTGGAAAGTCAGACAGACCTGGTTTGATCCCAGTCCCTCAACTTTATAACTGTGTGAGTTTGAACAAGATGCTCAAGTTCTCTGAACCTTAATTTCCCTGTGGGACAATAACCCCAGCTTCATGGGGTTGTAGCTGGTGTGGTGCCTGGTGCTCAGAAATTACACTCAATTCCTCTTTCCCTCAACTCCATTGGTGACTGCACCTAAAGTAGAGATAAGCCAGGTGCAAAAGGAGGCGCACAGAAAATATCTGCTTAATTGTGCCAATTATAGGGAAGCAGAATTTGGCTGAACTAAAGGAGAATTAGCATCAAAGCCATCCAGTCCTGGCAAAGGTTCCCCTTGGGGTAGAGAGCTTCCCATCACAAGAGGTATGCAAACCCATTGAGAAATCAGTGGGACTGGTTGAGTTCCAAGAAGTCCTATAGCTCTAATAAGTTATGAAACTTTACAAAAAGCTCAATATGTTTATGGAGAAGCACTCTCCCCATCAATTTCAGAAATGCTATAGTATCCTATCTAATAAAAGAGTAATATGCAAATCGACCATACCTCCGCTACACCCACCAGCCATGCCCACCAACCATGCCAGGTAACAGACAGAAACTTGCCGACAGCAGCTGCCCTATATCTAAATTCAGTCTAGCACTAGGAATGCTCAGTGCCTACTCAAGAATGCAAATAAATCTTTCCACTAATATTTACAGGGTAATCTAAAATTGTTGGTAGAATATTAAATTTGACAGTAAAAGAATAATCAAGCTTTCAGATTAATTTAAATTGTCGAATTGAAGTAAGTGAATACCCAAGAAAATTTAATTGTACTGGACAAAAAGCTGTTTATAAGGTATTAACTAAAATTTCTTTTCATCTCATGATGAAATTGCTTAACATGCAATGAACATAAAACAGGTATATTTGTGTGCAAGAAATTAAAATTTAAAGTTATCAAGATTGCATTAAAAATTTTACAAAAGTCTCTATTAATCAAAAATAAGGGGGATAGTAGGATAATATCATGTAAGGAAAAATATCTGGTAAGTAAATTACATCTAGAAAATTTTTACTTTCAAAAATTAATTTTCATTTGTAATACTAACAGCAAGACACCTATGAAAAACACACATGGTGTCAAAATAAGCCAAAGGAAAATTGGGTGGGCAAAAATAAAAAGGACCCCAAGTCAATTTTATAGAAAAGATTCCTTTATTAACTTTTGGTCGAGAATATGTTTATATACTTTCAGAAAACAACTCCAAGACCAAGTGGACTCCTGCAACAGAGAGGAACTGACAGGTCTGCTCCAACCATGAAGAGAAGAGGAGAAACAGTCCAGAGATGGAAGACATTGATGACGCTTTGCCAGGCGAGCAGTCAGCAGCTGTGCATTGCTACAGGATGCCTAGGACCAAAACAGAGAGAGTAAGACCTGCATTGTCACCATTTGTCCACTATCCAGATACCATTGATGATTTGTACACATAAGGAACTGTTTGACATTGAAACTGGGACTCATAACTATTGGACATTGAAATTGGGACTCAAACATTTTTTGTTCTTATAAGTTTATTTCTAGCCTACAGAGGCAAGATGTTTTTAAAGAAAAGAATCAGGGCAAGGGGGTGGGGCAGACAGATATAAAGGCAAAGAAGCAATGAACAGACTGTCATACTACAGTGGAAAGGCAGGGGAAGTTGCGGGGGGTGGCCTATAAGAGATCAACCGATAGACTTGTATGCATGTATGTAAACATAGCCAATGGATATTCAGGAGGAGGAGGACAGGTGAGGGCATGTACTGGGGAGTGGGGAAGGCTGAGTGGAGGTCATTGGTGGGGGGAGGGGAAGGAGACATATGTACTACTATTTGTAATACTTTAAACAATGAAAATACATATTTTAAAAAAGAAGAAAGAAATGCTATAGTATCCTAATAAAAGAATAATATGCAAATTGACCATACCTCTGCTATATCCACCAGTCACACCCACCAGCCACACCCACCAGCCAATCAGAGTGAGTATGCAAATTAACCCAACCAAGATGGCTACAGACACAGAGAGAGCAGGAGGGAGGCTTGGATTGCCCCTGGCAATGGAGGAAGCCAAGCTTTCCACACACCCTGGCCAACCCAGACCTCCGCTTAAGGCAACAAAGTTTCAATTGTATAAGATAAATAAATCCCAGATACCAGGGTCTCCACTTGGGTTGCTAGGGGGCGTGGCCAGCCTGCAAACCACCACAAGCCCCTTGTCCAAGCCACCCCATGCCTCAAGGGAACACCCACTCTGATCCAGGACACCCTTCAGTGCAAACCAGCTAGGCCCCACCAGTGCACCACGTCTCTATCCTATCTAATAAAAGAGTAATATGCAGATTGACCATTACTCCAACACAAAAGATGATTGCCTCCATATGGACAAAAGATCCTGCCCTCATGTGAACACAAACTGGCCACCACGAGATGGCCAGCAGGGGAGGGCAGTTGGCAGGGACCAGGCCTGCAAGGGAAGGCAGTTGGGAGTGATCAAGCCTGCAAGGGAGGGCAGTTAGGGGTGACCAGGCCCACAGGGGAGGACAGTTAGGGGCAAACAAGCTGGCTGGGGGGCATTTAGGCATCAATCAAGCTGGCAGGGAGTGGTTAGGGGGTGATCAGGCTGGCAGGCAGAAGCGGTTAGGGACAATCAGGAAGGCAGGCAGGCAAGCAATTGGGAGCCAGCAATCCTGGATTGTGAGAGGGATGTCTGATTGCCCGTTTAGGCCTGATCCAGCTAGGGCCTAAATGGGCAGTCAGACATCCCTCAAGGGGTTCCAGATTGGAGAGAGAGCAGGCTGGGCTGAAGGACACCCCCCATGCACAAATTTCATGCACTGGGCCTCTAGTGTTCATTATAAAGTGCCACTTTCATTCACTGTTGATGGGATTATAAGTTGATGCAAACTTTCTGAAGGGCAATTTGGCACAATGTATTGAGACCCTTTAAAATATCCACACCATTTGACCCTGTGGGAATTGGTCCCAAGGAAGTAATCTGCAACGTGCCCAGAGTTATAAGTACAAGAATGTGGCTTATCACTTATAATAATATACAAAGTGGAAATAATTGAACTGTCCAACAATAGAAGAATGATTAAATAAATTAGGGCACAGCCAAAAGATGTAAAACCATGCTTCTATTAATCTTATCTTCAAAAAAAATCATATGTCCAAACATAACATGATATTTCTCTCACAATTATCCTTTAGAAAAGAGAAACTCTTTTTAAATTCAAGTTCTAACAAAGAGTCTCCTATTAAACACACTCTCTCTTTGTTATTGTATTTTAAACAACAAAGTACTGTTTGGAGAAATCACAACAGTCCTCCCTGACCTCAATCAATGCGAGTTTTGGAGGTCACCTGCCAGAATTCGCAAAAATAATAATAATAACTTAGCAGGGATTTAGTAATTATTCTTGGGGTTACAACCTCACAATTGCAAGTGTTGGCTGTCACTGTAAACAAGCCTTTAAAGATCATTTTTAAAAGCAATCCAGTGAGTAGTTATGCTGTAAAGATCACTAATATATGCTTATAGGACAAATGAAGACTGCCCTGTTATGCAAATAGGTACTTGTGGCTTGGAATATGGTTTCTAGAGACAACATACACAGATGTGCAAATGTTGCATCTCCATCTCAAGATGGAGTGATGTGCTCAGAACAGCCATGGTGGGTAATTCCCAAGGCAGCTCCAGGGATGAAGAATCAGTCAAAGATTCGGGTCATGTCCATTATTATGTGACAGTGGAAAAACTAACCTAGCTAAATTTAACATATTTCATGTTAGTTGTGATTTTGAATATTTATATGTACCCAAATTTATAAATTAAACATTATGAGTAAGCATTTGATAATTTCTATAAATATCTGTGTATTCAAGTTGGCCCCAAAACTTTTAATTGAATCTTCCATTTGGGAAAACTGGAACTTATGATCTTGGATACCCTATATTTAGGCCCATATGATATATAGTGATGAGAGATGATACCTGTGAAATAATCTACACTAATAAAAGAAAAAGATGCAAATTGACTGTATCTTCATGTTACCCATCAGCCAATCAGGAGTGAGCATGCAAATTAACCCAACAAAGATGGCAGGTTAATTTGCATGCACAGGTACCTAGTGGCCAGGGGTCGGGTGGGATGCTTGCGTCATCACCATGATGACAATGCAGGCATTCTACACGGCCTCAGCAGCTCCAGGCCTCTGGGAAGATGGAAAGGTGGGCAGCTCTGTCCAGCAAAGGCGGTGCCAACAGCCAGGGGAAGGAAGGCCCATTCTTGCACAAATCTTCGTGCATCGGGCCTCTAGTATTAAATAAAAAACATACATTGAAAATGTTCCAGTGTGGTTCTAATTTTGTTCAAACATACATACACATTAGCTGGTTAACACACACCAAAAAACAACAAAAAAAAAACCCTGAGGACATAGGAAAAAGACCCGAAAGAGCTATACCGAAATATTAACTACTTATATCTGATGGTAACATTATGAAATATATGTGGCTTTTTTAAGGTGTGATTTTTTTTCCAAGATAAATGAATGTTTTAACCAAGAGAAATCATTTTTTTTTTGTCTTTTGTAAAAGTGCCTCCTTTCTTAGGTTCTCCCTTGGGGCTATTAGGCTATCTTTTGTCCCTTTCATTCTCTACATCTTCTGGGGACAGCATTATCTGACACGGTGTGGGTTGTGATGGAAATACATGACTGACAGGGAAAGATGTGCCTGACACAATAATGAGGGGAGGCAGACTACTAAGCAATGTCAACAATGTGTACAGTAATGTGTGTGTAGTACGGGTCCCCTCTGAAAGAGAGGAGGGGGATATAACGTGTGTGGTGTGTGTGTGTATGAGTGTCTGTGTGTGTGAGAGAGATTGCATAGGCATAGAAGGAAACCACCAAACGGCTGAGCAGCCACCCCGGGCAGAGCAATCCTATCTCTTTCATAGCACTCAGTTTTTCTTTGGGCGGTACATGTTTATAACAGGATGTAATCACTTTTTGCTGATGCCACTGAAATGAGGGGAAGGCTGGGGGCCAGATCCATTCATGTGCATGGCTTCACTGCTCTGCACAAGAGGAAACAACCAATATTTTCAGAGAGCCCCAAGTCTGTGGGTCCCAATGGGGTTTAGTCACAGGGGCATTTCCAAGGCTTGAACCTCCAGCTGCTGTTGTAGGACTTTTAGTCTGGAGAGGACTTAGAGATACAATTGAGCATGAGGAGCTGTTGGCTGACAGTTTTCTACATGCCGGGACTGTTCCAAGTGCTTTGCAATCCTTAGCTGGTTAACATACACCACAACCTTCTATCCATTTTACAGGTGAAGAAACTGAGGCATTGAGAGGAAGAGGTTGCATAGCTGGTCAGTGACAGCTGAGATTCGACCCCAGGCACCCAGTGGGTGACTCCTATGTGTCACAAACACATCCTCTACTGTGTTAACGTCTTTTGCTTCTCCCCTCTTGTGATCTGTTCCCATCAATCATCAAGGCCTTTGCTGCCCGCTGAACCAAAGGCATAAGCCACACCCCTGTGATGGCAGCCCATATCCACCAGGGTGGGCACCAATATGGGAGGGCCAAAGGTCTTATTTCCCAAGGCCCCAAGGCTTCCAGCACCCTCCACCACCACTGGGCTGGGGCTGTGTGACTAGAGTGTAGCTGCAACTGAATTGCTGGGATAGGCCTGAGCCAGTCCCAGAATTTCCAAATCCAGTCTTGACCCAGCCACCTGCTTCCACCTCAAAGGCCTGCCAAGGAGTGACATAGGGCCAGCCCCTCTTTGCTAGCTGATCTCCAGTCCTGACCCCAGTGCCAGCATGCGAGGCTGGGCCCAGAACTCCTTTTCCCAAACTAAGCTGAGCCAGCCCCTTCCCCAACCTCATCTCCGACCTCACTGCTCTGAGGCAAAACCAGAGCCAGACCCACCTTACCCACTGGCCACCAAGGGCCAGAGAAAGAAAGCCACAGAGAGGCAGATGCTAAAAGAAAGCCACAGGCCCAAAGCCTGGCCCCAGGCTAGCAGGCTGCTCCCCCACAAGCCCTTAGCTGGGCTGCTCAGCTGGGGAAGGAGGAGAGAAACAGGCAGAGAATTCGACATTCTCCCATTTTGAGAAGCACCCACCCCGGGGCCCATTCTGTCTCCTGCAGGGGATGGAAAAGGGAAGGAGGAGCGCACCCACAAGCCCTAGATGTGGCCTTAACTTAGGCAGCAAGTATCCTTCCTCCTTTGGGGGTGGGCAGGGGGCACAGTGTCTGGCCCTCCATGCTGACCCACCCTTGGCAGTCAGGGGAGAAGGGAACCCCACCTCAGCCACCTCAGGGTTCCCATACTCCTGCAGGTGGCCCTGTCACTGCGGAACCATCAATGGGACAGCAGAGCCTTCAACACACTGAGACCACTCTGCATCCTCTGAAGCTCCGTGCCAACCTTGGCACAATCGCCCCCCTCTCCCTTTTGTGCCACACAATCTAATACAGATGACAGAAGCTGGACCCTGAAAACAGAACACGTCCTTGTAGACTTCCACTCCCATCCCTTTCCCAGGACTGAGACAGGAGCCCAGAGGAGGACAGAACAGCCCCTTCCCTAAGACAAAGCTCCTAGATGCACTCATCTCCCTAAAGACACTTTTCCACCTGGTTATGTCCACAGATGCCCTCCAGCCAGCTCTCCATCCCCTCCGTCCCTGCCAGCCCTTGCCTGAACATACCTAATCCCAGGTGACCTCAGGTTGGAACAGCCCTGCCGCTCACAGCTGTAACCGCTTTCTCCATGACATTGGAAAAGGTCAGAGAAGCATGCAGTCACATGCTCTGCAAGGGCTGGACTTGCAGGCTGCAACTCCTCTGGAAATATGAGCAGGACCTCAGTGTCTCTGGAAACCAGCAGCCATTTCTTCCTCTCAGACTCTATCTCCTCCACGGTCTTCCTTTTGATCTTGTTTTCAAGCCAGAGATGAGCATTTCCACGTTGATTCCGGCTTGATTATAACTGACTCTGAACCTTTCTAGTGATTAAAGTAGCCGCGAGGCAAAGTTCTCCAGAGATCTGTACCGCAGGTTGAATAATTCAAGGCATCCCTTCCAGAGGCTGAGAAACCTGGGAGGGGGGAGAAAAACCAGACAGCAAAAAAAGTTTTCGTTAAGAAAAAAGTCATTTCCCCCATGCTGACTACACAATAAATACTTGATAAACGCTTATTAATTTTGATGGACATTAACACTCAAACAGAACCAGGCAGGGACCTGGCTGGGCTAGGACAGGATACTGGATGCTTCCAGCAGGTGGGATGATTCAGGAGACTGGCTCCCTTCCCCTTCCTCATTATAAAATAAAGTGTGTGGGAGCTTCTGATAGTTGGAAGGCTGCTGGAAGGAAGTTTGATAATAGAAGGATGTCATGAGATGGCCTCTGTCGTTCTGCTCCGCCTAATGGGCTGAAGTTGAATTCAGGGGAGATGGGGTAGGCCCAGAAGTTATAGGATCCATTTTCACAAAGGACTGACTATGGACTATGCATTCAGGTTGGGCTGTGTGGGTGCCCGCTAGGTCAGGTTTGGCATGGAGAAGAAGAAGAAAAGTGAGCCTTCTCTCCACTTCAGCTCTGGCTTCCCATGGCAGAGTTCAGGGGTCATGAAACAATGATAGAGCAGAACCTGCGCAGATGTCCAGGAAGGGGCCTCCTCGCCGAGGGCATCAGCAGCAGTGACAGTGGCCAGGTGCCACCTTCAAGCAGAGGGCTCCCCAGGAAGGAGAGTTGAAGAAGAGGCGTGCATCTGAGGGCCTGCCACCCGGGACAACCCAACATAACCAGGGAAAACTTCACTGGAAGGGGAGACTTCACAGGAAGTAGATAGAGTTTGAAGCTCTTCCAATCAAGGACCCATGATATGGTGGCTGCCTTCTCACCCACAGGCCTGTGCAGGATGCATGATTCAGGTTTTGGAACTTCCTACACAGAACTGGTCCAAGACAGAGGGGGGAGAGAGACTGAGACCCGGGCCCACTGAGTGAATCTGTGCCAATGCCTCGCGTCAGGCTCTGTCCAGTGTACTGTCAGCACCTCGCCAAGCTGGACTCCCAGCTGCTGCCTTTGCTCCCTGAGGTTGCACAGTCAGCATCCACAGAGCTAATTCATCTACCTGTGGTTTAATGAGCATCAGATGCTGCGACCAGGGACCTGGAGGCCCAGAAAATTCCATTCCAAGCCCACTCTTCATAGTTAATTAGCATCACAACCCCACACCCTAGAGAGTCCAAGGACACAGGAGCCATAGCAACAGCAGCTGGGACCTCTCCTCAAACAGGGAGGCTCAACCCTAGAAGGATAGCAGTCTCAGTGTTCCAACATCACGGATGTCTCCAGATCTGGGGAAGTAACCAAAACAATTGGAAAATCAGACCTAGTGTTGGTCTGGAATGAGAGGAGTTCCAGCATCCTGGGCAGGACAATTCAAGGAGTAGACACCTCTCCTACTTCCAGAATCACGACAGGTTGGTGAATAAGGTTTTGTTAACTCAGTAAGAGCCTGGACAGAGAAGTTTGAAAAGGTTAGCTGTGCCACATCTACTGGATTCTCTAGCCAGGCCCCCCCTTTTCTGTAACCTCCCTCTTCTTCCTCCATGTGGTCAGAGCAATGGGCCCCACCCCATTCTAGTGTTCCACTGACCACTATGGCTCCGCCCTTATGACCACTGTTCATTGGATGAGGAGTGGGCATCTGGTCTGAGCTGGACCAGTCAGAGGCCCTTCCCTGAGGGTTGTGGGAAACTGGTGATGGAGGTGGGGACAGACAGAAAGGAAGAGACTGTCTCACTGGGTACCCAGAGCTTAGAAACTACGGGGGCTGGAGGGATTTTTCCACTGATGCCGTGGACCAGAGAAGCAAAATATTCTGCCTTCAGAGAAAGAAGCAGAAAGGAACGGGAGTGAACAATTGGAAGTTTGGGAAAATCCCAAACCAGCTTTCTGTAATGTCCCCCCACTGGTCCTCTGGGGCTCTGGGCACATTGCTCTGTTTTTGGCTGAGTTGTTTCTCTTCTGGTTTGAACATCCTTACTCCTTCACTGGCCCCTCGTGGATGTGGTCTGGAATGCTGCCCCCTGTCACGCAGCCCTGGTGTCTCTGTTCCCTTCAGAGTGGAGCCTCTGGAATTCACTCACATCCTGAGCTCAGGTGCCCCGAGCTGCTATGAGAAGAGGCAGGGACCTGCACCTCCCTGCTGCTGGCTTTGAGAGCCCCAGCCCATCTGCCCATGGCAGCCGTGACACTTGGTCGGTACACACAAAGCTCACGCTCCACTAAGACCCCTGTGTTTTGTATGCCTGCTTTTGTAAAGCTGCATTTTACTCACTTTTCTCCATTTCACTGGAGTGCAATTCGAGATGCTGCTTTCTCATCATCTGTCTCTTTCCCACTCTCCTCCCTCCTTCCCCGGGCTTCCTGCTTTGCTGTCTCCTATAACACCCCACACTAAAGCCAGGGGAGCTGCCCAAGACACAGATCTGATGGCCTTGCCCCCCAGGGTATGCCTTTCCAGAGCTCCTCTGACCTACAGGGAAGAGTCCAAACCCCTGGGAATAGCAGCAAGGTCTTCCATGTCTGCCCAGGGCATCTCTCCAACCTGTCTCCCTCCTCCATGTCTGCCCACGCTTAGCCTCTACTGCCTGAACTACAAATTGGTAATAAAAACATCCACTTTGCAGAGCTATAGAGAGGGTTTGAGAGAACGGATCAAGCATCAAACCCAATGCCTAGAGGTGCCTGTAATGTGCTTATTACACTATGTGCCCACATCCTGTACATCTAGAGAATTCCTATTCATATATCAAAACCGAACTCAAGTGTCAGCACATCCATGAAGTCTTTCCCGATTGCCCACTCAGTCCTCGGCTCCAACAGAGCTCCTGCCTCTAACCCCATAGCAAGTCATCACCCTCCTGCCTGACTGCACGTCCCCTGCATGATCCTTACCTTCATTCAGCTCTGTCTCCCCACCCTCGCCTCTGAGTTCCTCCAGGGCCAGGGCCAGGCCCGAATTCTCTCCGGTAAGAAGGCCTACGACACAGAAGAGATCCGCAGATGTTCCACTGAATCACACTGAGTCATTCAGATCTTACTGAATTCTGTCACTTCCTCTGTCATTAATCACAATAATAACTACACGGTATTGGTTGCTTCTTCTGAGCAGGCCCCTTCTAGGTGTGTATTTCAGCATGAACTTAATCCCTACAAACCCCCTCTGAGGAAGGCACTGTTATTAGTCTTGTGTTCCAAGTAGGGAAACTGGGGCTCAGAGAGTTGTGTTTCATTCATATCCTAAGCCAAACAGCCAGGATGTGGAGGAGCCAGATATGAACCCATGTGCTTTGTTCCCTTTTATTTATTTATTTTTTGTTTTTTTTTAATTTTTTTTTCATTTAATAAATCTCTATTGTTCAGATTATTACAATTGTTCCTCTCTTTTCCTTCCATAGCTCCCCTTCACCCAGTTCCCACCCCACCTTCTGCCCTTACTTCTCCCCCACTGTCCTCATCCATAGGTGTACGATTTTTGTCCAGTCTCTTCCCACATCCCCCACACCCCTTTCTCCCTGAGAATTGTCAGTCCACTCCCTTCCCTTCCTTTGCCCCTGATTCTATGATATTCACCAGTTTATTCTGTTCATCAGATATTTTATTCACTTGATTTTTAGATTCACTTGTTGATAGACATGTATTTGTTGTTCATAATTTTTATCTTTACCTTTTTCTTTTTCTTCCTCTTCTTAAAGAATACCTTTCAGCATCCTATCTAATAAAAGAGTAATATGCAAATTGACTGTACCTCTGCTATACCACAAGCAATGCCCACCAGCCAATCAGGAGCGAGTATGCAAATTAACCCCAACCAAGCCTCCCTCCTGCTCTCTCTGTGGCCATGGAGAGAGCAAGAGGAGGCTTGGGTTTCTCCAGTGATGGAGGAAGCCAAGCTTTCCACATACCCTGCCGGACCCAGGCCTCCACTCAGTGCTACAAAGTTTTAATTATAGAAGATAAATAAATTCCAACAAAAATGGTGGCAGCCATGGAGCTGGAGAGAGCAGGAGACTAGGGTTGCCCCTGGTGATGGAGGAAGCCAAGCTTTCCACAGCCTTGATTTCCTTGGCCTCCGCTTAAGGCTACAAAGTTTCAATTATAGAAGATAAATAAATCCCAACAGAAATGGCTGCTGCCGCAGAGCAAGCAGGAGGCTTGGCTCCACTCCAGGCTACAAAGTTTCAATTACAGAAAATAATCCCAGATATCAGGGTCTCTGCTTGGGTTATTGGGGGGACATAACCAGCCTGAAAACCACCACAACCCCTCGCCCTGGCCACCAAACGTCCCAAGGGAACCCCTATTCTGATCTGGGACACCCTTCAGGACAAATCAGCTGGCCCTCACCCATGCACCAGGCCTCTCACCTATCTAATAAAAGAATAATATGCAGATTGACCATCAATCCAATAAACAAGATGGCTGCCCCCATGTGGTCAAAGATTCTGGCCCCATGTGGATACAAGATGGTCAGCAGGAGAGGGCAGTTGGGAGAGACCAGGCTTGCAAGGGAGGGCAGTAGGGGGCAATTAAGCCTGCATGAGAGGGCAGTTAGGGAGGGACCCAGGCCTGCAGGGGAGAGCAGTTGGGGAAGACCAGGCTTGCAGGGGAGGACAGTTAGGGGCAAACAGGCTGGCAAGGGAGCAGTTAGGCATCAATCAGGCTGGCAGGGGAGTGGTTAGAGGGTGATCAGGATGGCAGGCAAAAGTGGTTAGGGGAAATCAGGAAGGCAGGAAGGCAAGCAGTTAGGAGTCAACTGTCCTAGATTGTGAAAAGGATGTCTGACTGCCAGTTTAGGCCCAATCCTACCAACCTAAAGGGGCAGTTGGACATCCCTCAAGGGATCCCATATTAGAGAGGGTGCAGGCTGTGCACAAATTTCATGAACCGGGCCTCTAGTTGAATATAATACTGGTTTGGTGGCAATGAACTCCTTTAGCTTTTTCTTATCTATGAAGCTCTTTATCTGACCTTCAATTCTGAATGATAGCTTTGCTGGGTAGAGTAATCTTGGTTGTAGCTTCTTGCTATTCATCACTTTGAATATTTCTTGCCACTCCCATCTGGCCTGCATAGTTTCTGTTGAGAAATCAGCTGACAATCATATGGGTGCTCCCTTGTAGGTAATTAACTGTTTTTCTCTTACTGCTTTTAATATTCTCTTTGTCTTTTGCCCTTGGTATTTTAATTAAGATGAGTCTTAGTGTGATACTCTTGAGATTCCTTTGTTTGGGGTTCTGTGCACTTCCTGGACTTGTAAGTCTGTTTCTTTCACCAAGTGGGGCAAGTTTTCAGTCATTATTTCTTCAAATAGGTTTTCAGTATCTTGTTCTCTCTCTTCTTCTGGCATCCCCATAATTCTGATATTGGTACACTTGAAGTTGTCCCAGAGGCTCCTTATACTATCTTCAACTTTTTGGATTCTTTTTGCTTTTTGCTTTTCCAATTGAGTGTTTTCTGCTTTTTTGTATTTCAAATCTTTGACTTGATTCTTGCATTCCTCTAGTCTGCTGTTAGGTCTCTGTATAATATTTTTTTATTTTAATCAGTGTATGCTTAATTTCTAGTTGGTCCTTTTTCATATCCTCGAGGATCTCGTTAAATTTATCAGCCTTTTCTAGAAAATTCTTGAAAAACCTTATAACTGTGGTTTTAAACTCTATATCCAGTCATTTGTTTTCCTCCATTTCTTTTGTTTGTGATCTGTTTCTTTGTCTCCACATTTTTGCTGCTTACCTGAGTTGGTAGAGTAGCTTTGTGTGGTAGGTGTCCTATGTGGCCTAGTGGCTCAGCCTCCCCAGTTACCTGAGGTAAACATTCTTGGTGCACCCCTTTGTAGACTGTGTGCACAGCCTTATTGTAGTTAAGTCTTGATTGTTGTTGGTATCACTGGGAGGAATTGACCTCCAGGCCAATTGTCTGTGAGGATCAGCTGTGTCTATGCTGGGAGAACTTCTGTGCTGGAGACAGCTTTATGAGACAAAACTTGCAAAATTGCAAAAGCCTCTGTGCTCAGCTCAGATGGGGTGGAGTCTCAGGGCGGAGCAGACAGCTTTGGCTTCCCATCAGCCCTGTCCTATGAGACCGCTGAGTCTCAGTGTCCTTCGGTAATCACTGTAAGCACCTCTGAGAGAAAGCCACCCTTGAGTTTCTCCCACTGCCAGACAGTCTAGTTTCTCCCCGAATGAGTCTGGGTTCCCAGAAACTCACCTGGAACTGCAGTTCAGTGCAGTTGGGAGCTTCCATCTCCCTTCCACTTTAGAAAGCCAGCTGCACACTCAGCCGCCTGTGCACTCAGCAGTCGGTCCTCTTTGCATGCATGCACCTCCGGACCTCTGCCTCTGCAGCTCCCCTAAGACTCAGTGTGCTTTCTCTTTTCCTGATAGTCCAGATTCCTCCCGAATGGGTCTGGGTTCCCAGAGTCTCACTCAGGACTCGAGTTCAGCACAGCCATCTCTCGCCCGCTTGAGGAAGCCAGCCACGCACTCAGCCACCTGTGCACTCAGCTGCCCGTCCTCTCCACGCACACGTCTCCATACCTCAGCCTTTTGCAGTTCCTCTGAGTCTCAATATGTTTTCCTTTTTCCTTCTAGTTGTAGAATTTCCACTCAGCCAGCTTTCCCTGTGGTTCTGGATGGTGTCCAGTCTGTCTTTTAGTAGTAGTTTTGATATTGTTGTGTGAGGCAGCTGTTTAGGTGTTCACCTATGCTGCCATCTTGGTTTCTCCTGGCTTTTTATTTTTAAATAATTTTAGATTTATAGAAGAGTTGAAAAGATGGTGGAGAGTTCCCATATGCCCTTCACCTAGCCTCATCTAATATTAATGTCTCATAGAACTATGGGATAGTTCTCAATATTAAAAATTAACACCGATACAATATTATTAACCAAGCTACAGACATGAGTGGAATTTCCCCCATTTATTTCACTGATGCCCTTTTTCTCTTCCCGGACCTAATCCAGCCCCACACACGGCATTTAGTCAAACGTTCCCTGTCTCTAAGCTGTGACCCTGACACTCGGGGAGCACAGCAGTCAGGTATTCCATAAGATGTTCCCCCGTTGGGGTTTATCGGGTGTTTTCTCTTGAATGTTCTGAGGTGACAGATTTGGGGAAGTTTATCACAGAGGCACAGAGCCCATCTCCTTGTGTGACAATGGGCACCCCCCCCATAGCAGCATCACTTGTTACTGGTGATGTTAACACTGATCACGGCTCTCCCCACTGCAAAGTAAGTACTTTTCCGCATTTGCTCTTCACGGACACAGTCCAATGCTCTCCATCAACGTCACTGGTGCCGGAGATGGTGCTGGAGAAGCTTCGCCTCCCAGGCCGGTGTTCAGAGAAACAAAAAGGCCAGAACAAAAGGACTCTGGAGTTGCCTGAGGCAGGGCCAACTGTCGGCAGCCGCACAGCATTTAGAACAGCAAAGGGCGTGCTCCCCACCACCGGACTCGTTCAGAAAGGCTTCCCCGGGGTGGCAACGCTTAAAAGAGATGGAGACAGATGGCAGGGAGGGAGGGCCATGCCAGGCAGGGAACGGGCACCCGCGTGGGCCTCCTCACCAGGAGCAGCCAGCAGGCATGGGACCTAAATAAGACGGCAGTGGCCAGAGTAAAATCACAGGAAGGTCATCACCGCCACCCCCCCCCCCTGTCTCCAGGCAGGATGCCTCTGAAGCCCGCCCGGTCCCCTGAAAACACCTGCACGGGCACAGCCTAGAAACAGAACAACAGTTTCCAGAATGGAAACCCTCCAGGCAGCGCAGCATTCCACGTTTCTCCCCGCCCCTCCCCCTCTGCGCTCCCACCGCACTCTGTTCCCCCTGGCATTTATCACAGCTGCCTTTGTTTCTGGAGGCAGGCAGGCGTGCCAGTCTGAGCTCTCCCCAAGCCTACCTCCACGGGACTGCAGGGAGCGTGGGGACCCGCACAATCCTCCTCTCCTCCCACCCCCTTTTCTTCTGGGCACTGAGCCCAGAGCCTGACACACAGTAGGCACCTACCAAATGTGTGCGGGAAGCTGGGGAGATAGCTGCTTCGCTTCCGAGAGAAGCTTGGAGAAGAATAGTCTAAAGACATTTTGTGACGCCCATCTCCTTCCAAAGCTCAAAAAATCATTTAAAAACCTGATGACTGTGAAATTTCAATTATATTCACAAGGAAAGCTGGAGTGAACTGCAAGAAGTACAGAGGAGCAGCTTTGCATTGCGAAGGCCAAAGGGGCCTAAGAGACTAGAAAGCAGGATGCGGACCAGCCTGAAGCCACGCCCATCTGTTTCCAGAGATTAGCTGCACCTAAGCAGACTCTAATTTATAGCCCTTGAAAGAGGGAACAGCTCCAGGGACATTAGAGAACTGTGAGGATGGGTAAGTCAATGCCATGAACCAGCTATCAAACATAACTTAGCACTCAGAGGCTACATTAATAGAGGTATAACATTCATACTAAAGGAGGTTCTGCTCTGTACTTGTTACATCACAATCAGAGACTGGTTTCATCAAGACAAGCTGGATTTTGTGCAGAGATTGGTCTTAATGGATAAAGGTCTGGAGTTGGCCAGTGAACGGATGGGAAAAGTATTCCAGATTAAGGATAATATATGTGAAAAAATCTGAGACTAACTGCTTCTGAGAAGCTGAGGAAGGCCAGCATTGTTGAAAGAGAGAAAGCAAGTTGTAGCCAGACTTGAGGCTGGAGAAGTGGGTGGTGGCCAAATCGGCAGGGTCTCATACATCATATACAGTTTGGATTTTATCCCAGGAAAAAGAATCCTTAATCTATTATTTCAGGCCCAGGACCTACATTGGGCTAAGTCCTCAGACAATACACACACACACACACACACACACACACACACAACTTGTCTGTGTCCAGAAGGGACACTACATTGGAAGAGCTTCAAAGAAGCCAGAAGTGGGAGATCCCCTGAGCCTTGACCTAATATTTGAACATGGCCCAGTGAAGAATGTGGCCAAAGCTGCCATTGGGTTATCTGGCCTTCCGGGATCTCAGAGGACCCGCAGCTGGCAAAAGAGGCAGCAGAAGTACAAGATTTGTACCTTTTTTTTTTTTTCAGGGAGGCAGAGAGGAGTCTTACCCTGAAGAAAACTAGGAGCAGAGCTCATCCCTTTCCTGATGCTACACTTCCCTTAAAGACAAAAGAAGTAACCATCCATTCCACTCTCCCCACAGTGTGCACAGCCAGGTACCCACATAGTAGGTACACATCTGCCTAAGGAGACCTCTGTAGGAGGTTCACTAGAGCAAACCACAGACGATCATCACTTCATCCCAGGAGGAAGTGGGGGAGTCCCACTGCCCTCCCTCCTTTTTCATATTTCCCAGACACTGCTGCTGCTGCTGCTGGAACCTCCACCCCCCATTCTCCACAAAGTTGCCATGTTGCTGTTGCTGCCCCCACTCTGAACCAGAATAGAGTACCCACTTCCAGGTCCAAGTCCAGGAGGGGCGTGTCTGATGGTCCTGAGCCTGTGCCCTGACAGCAGGGGAAGCGAGGAAGGGAGTTTTCAGATGCTCTGTGAGGCTGTCTGGTTCCCACCAAGACTCGGAAGATGAAAGAATTCTCAGCCATGGAATGGTGGTTCTGATGCAGGGAGGTCAATAGGTATATAAATGCCCCTTGCTGGTGGTTTGTAACAACCCGGCCCCTGGTCCCCATTTCTGTCCTGGCCAATGCCCTCTTGATATTAAGCAGCAGCAAGTTCAAGACTAGGAGTCATAGGGGTTGGATTACAAGGCATCTGAGAGGCTCAGAGAACAGAGGCAGGAGCCAGCCTCTACCCATGCAAATCCCTTAGGTCTATGATCCCGAAACTCCATAAGACCCAGAATCCTCATGATCTTCTGCTAGAAACATACAGAAGGGATTTGTGGATCCCACGTGGATAGACCTTCCATGTTGAAACCCAGTGTTCACTCCCAGTGGAGGCAGAAGGTCAAAGCCACTAACAGAATCTATGTGATGAGCTGAGCTGCCTTCCTTCCCCCCAAGGTAGTAGGTCTTGGGGGAGCCACAGACAAGAGTTGCAAAGACTTTGTCTCAAAGACTCATCTAAGACAAAGAGGCACTCTCTGTCCCCTGCCTGCCCCCAACATATGCCTCGAAGTTCCTACTCCTTTAATCCCACATCAAGACACAGGAAGCTACCACGAGGCTGACTTCACCCTTTCCCTCGAGTCCTAGGCTCTAACCCCTTAGAGTCTGTCTATCTGCACTCCTGCACCTTTCAAAGACAGAAAAACTATCCATGAGGCCAGGCCATCAGTCTTCTGGAAAACTCTAGCACCTTATAAAATCCCTTCCTGAGACCCCAAGTCCAGAGGACCCCCCTTGACAACAGCAGGATTACAAGAACAATAGTCTGCCTCCATGCCCACTCAGAGGGAGCAGCGTCTGCCCACCAGCACTCCCTCTCTTTCTGTCCAAGTCCATACCTAAGACAGGTAGAGGCTGGGAAGAAGGGCTCCCCCAGGGAAACACGCTAAAATTAAACCGCAGTGAGAGCAGGATGGCTGCAGCTACCCTCACCCCCATGATTAATTTAGGACACGCCACACCACACCGTCCGTCTCTTCCCAGAAATTAGATGAAACCCTTAGGGAAGAGGAGTGATCGTCTTACATAATCACACACTTGAGACACCAGCACCAGCCCCCTCCAACCCCCTCCCCCTTTAGCCTAGAGAAACGAAGAATAATAATAATAAGAATTAAGCCAGTCTATTTACAGTTCTGAAAATCAGCAGTTCCGGGCCACACCTGCTAGGGTCGAGCTGAGCTGTGGAAAGACTCCACAAGACGTCCCCAAGTCTGCCACACTGTAGCAGGCAAAAGGCGGGAGCTGCCAACACCCCCCCCCCACACCCCTTCGGGGAGAACACGCGGGCTATTTAGAACAGCTCTCGGATGAGGTCAAGGAGAGGAAGCCGAGACTCTGAAGGGCATTTCATGTTGTGAAAGCCAGCCAGCGGCCCAGGCTCATCATTCAACATAAGCCACACAGATTTATTTATATTTTTGCACAAAAGAGGGAAATTACTTAGCTGTGGGGATCAATTCTTCAATCCAATGTTTCTAACTTGGCAATAAATTTATTTCCCCATCTCCCTTTTTTCCTTTTCATCTTCTAGCAGCCAAAAGGAATAAGCCACCCTCTGGGGAGGCTGGGGGTGGGGACATGAAAGGAAGGAGGCTAGGGAGAAGCAAGGCGCCACTCCAGAAGGCCACTCCCTGGGCAGCCTGGCTTTGAGGAGTGAGCACTGGAGTGGGGAGTCCAGAGACCAGAGGTGCAGACCCTGGTTCGGTTGCTTTTCTGCTGCGTGAGGCATCCCGAGTGAGTCAGAACTCCCTTTCTTTTTTTAAATATATTTTATTGATTTTTTTTACAGAGAGGAAGGGAGAGGGATAGAGAGCTAGAAACATCGATGAGAGAGAAACATCCATCAGCTGCCTCCTGCACACACACACACACACACACACACACACATACACTGGGGATGTGCCTGCAACTAAGGTACATGCCCTTGACCGGAATCGAACCTGGAACCTTTCTGTCCGCAGGTTGACGCTCTATCCACTGAACCAAACCGGTTTTGGCAGAATTCCCTCTCTGAATCCCTGCAATGGGGACAGCTATTCCAGGTCCCACCGGGGAGGTGTGAGAAGAAAATGAAAACAGATATATTCAGGTTTCCAGTCCAGCAACCCATACATCACCATGACTGATGGAAGATGAACTTGAATCTGATGGGATGGCGTGTCCCACAGCCTCTCCCTGCCCAGGATGCATGGCCTGTGATGGTACAGAGATATCACCGCCTGAGTGAGAGAACATCTAGGCCATTTCCCGAGGCAAGAGACCACTCAGAGCCCCCTTCCCTACCCCAGCCCCTCAGAGACAATGTGCGGGCAGCCCTGGCCTCATGCACCCAGAGCACCCTCAACGATTTGTTGAGGGTGGATAAATACACGTGCCATAAATACACTCACGGGCAGGTCTGAGGCATGGTCCCACCGGCATGGCACACCTTTTCTCTGGTGAAAATGCAGGCCACGCAAATGCACCTGCTGGTCAATGCGAGGCCGTGGTGGAGAAACACTCACCTGGGAGGAAGCAAGCTCACAGGGAGCAGGGCCGGGGACAGGACAGGAAACGTGCTTGCTGGAGATACCTGGAGCAGCAGGGGTGTGGATTGTCAGGTGGAGGGAAGAGCCAGGATGAAGACAAGGAAGCAAGCAGGTGCAGGGTCTGCGGGAGGCTCAGGGTGAAGAAAAGGAGGAGAAAGACCGTCCTTCGAGGCCTGTGCCGAGTGCCTCCTTTCCCAAGAAGATCTTTCTGACCTCTAGCCATGCTCCTGCTCCCAAGGTGACCAGTAACCATGCGCCTGGAAGGCTCCTTCCCACTGACATTCAAGACCAAGTGTCTCATTCTCATAGGCTCTCACTCCCCACATTCAGCCCCTACCATCCAGCTCCCGGCCTTTGAGCTGGGCCTGGCCTCCGCTGCCTTCCTTTTTATTGGTTAAAACTCTCAGGGTCCTACTATGTCTAACTCAAATGCCCCCTAAAGCTTCCTCCTGCACTGTTGTCATCTGCTGCCCAAATCCTCAGAACATTTGTCCTTTGGGAGGCTCCTTGTGTACCTTGTCCTGTTGCAGCAACACCCATTCAAAACCAACAATTTGTTGAGGGTAGATAAATACACGTGCCATTGCATACCACGAAACACCACTCAGCAATAAAAGGAACAAGTCACCTGTACATACAACAACATGGGTCTCAAAAATAGCATGCTGAGAAAAAAGCCCAACATAAGAGCACATCCTATGTGAGTCCCTTTACAGAAAGTCTTAGAAGAAGCAAACCTAATCTATGGTGATAGAAAAGCAGAACAATGGCTGCCTTTGGGGACAATTGGATGGGCTTTGAGTCAAAATGGATGGGCAGGTCGTGGGGATTCCCTGGGGTGATGAGAACATCCTGGTCTGAGCTGGCTTAGCCACATACGGTGACAGAGCACCTGAAACATGGTTGTCTGGACTGAAGTGTGCCGGAGGTATAAAATATACCCTGGTTTTTCAAAGACTTGGGATGAGTAAAAACAACATAAAATATCTCATTAATGAATTTCTATCCTGGTTACATAGTGAAATGATAATATGTTGGATATACTGGATGAAGTAAATATTCTATGAAAATTAATTTCACCTGTTTCTTTTTTTTTAATATATTTTAATTGATTTCAGGGATCAAGAGATAAAAACATCAATGAGAGATAAACATCATCCATCAGCTGCCTCCTGCATGCCCCCTCCTGGGGATCAAGCCCACAACCCAGACATAAGCCTTGACCAGGAATCAAACTGTGACCTCCTGGTTCATGAGTCAATGCTCAACCACTGAGCCACATGACCCGGGCTCCCCTGTTTCTTTTTACTTCTTTAATAAGGCTCCTAGAAAATGTTAAATTACCTGCGTGGCTTAAATTGTATTTCTTAGGGCAACACCGCTATAGAACCTGATTAAGCTGCTGGTTACATGGGAGGACACATTTGTCAAAAGCTCCTCATAATCTACCCAAAAGACCTGTGCATTTCACTATCTGTAAATTACACCTCAATTATAAAAAATTTTCTTGAGCACATGCTATGTGCTGTCAGGCACTATATGATGCATTTCCTGAAGAGAAAATGGACCCAGTCCCTGTTCGGACTAGACAAAGAAAGTGACTTTAATCAAATGATGGCTCTGAGAAATGGTCTCCTCTCAGTCCCAAGTTAACACTGTTGAGGCAGGAACTCATTGGGACATCTTTGTCCCCCTCGCTGCTAGCCCAGGGATGGGTGCATACTAGATGCTCAGTAAATTCTGATGCATGGATTTGAACTAATGAATTAGCTAAAATTTGTTTTTCTGAACAGGCAGGTAAGCAGAGTCTACCTGGGGAACATTGCTACCTTTGAGCCAGACCAGCTAGCACAGTGGTTGGCAAACTGTGGCTGGAGAGCCACATGCGGCTCTTTGGCCCCTTGAGTTTTTAGGAAAGGCCAGTTTAGGAGTACCCTAATTAAATTCATAACAATGTGCCTACCTGTATAGTTTATGCTTAAAAAATTTGACTCTCAAAAGAAATTTTAATCGTCGTACTGTTGCTATTTGGCTCTGTTGACTAATGAGTTTGCCGACCACTGAGCTAGCATATTGAAGCTTTCGTCTTTCTGTAAAATTTCCAGGGGCAGAGTCTATCACTATTTTTGGTTGCTCCTTTGGGATATCATCTTAGTATAAATCATGAAACCTTTTGATTAAATACTCTGAGCCTCCTGGGTAAATACTGTGAGAAGCAGGGCGGTCGGAATTAATCAAAGAAAATAGATTTTCCTCTTTAAATTAGAGTGTATGTATACATGGACTACCTTTTCTTTCCTAGATATTTTTGAGGGAACGTGTGTTAGCAAATGTCTACACAGAACAGGTGTTTCCCAGCATGGTGGACACATGTACGTAGCATTTTAGGAAAGGCTTGTAAATAGGCCCAGTCGGGTTTTTTCCAAGATCCTGGGGCCTGGGTAGGAGAGTGTCTCCTTGCCTATCAGCTCAGCACACTCTCTTGGCAAAACCTACATCCACCCATCTGAGGACTAAAGGAGAACCACTCAAGCAATCCCTGTTTGCTGATGTGGTTTTAAAGAAAGCCACCCAATGGCTTGGTAGAAGTCATTGAAATGTGTGGCTCCCATAGAGGCCACTGAAATAAGAACCCAACTTGTAGCTGCAGAAAGAGTTTTTTGATGGACTCACTTGGAGGCCGTTATTGACTCTTGCCCTGAGCTGAGCCTGCGCAGAGTCCAGGAGTCCAGGAGACATCCAGATGGTCAGGCGAGATCCCTGCCCTCCAGAGTCACATGTTTTAGTCATGGAAGTATAATGTGCACAGTCACTGCCAAGTCACAGGTAAGCAGGGCCCAGTGGGGGCTTTGTGGGGGACAGAGGGAAGAGCGAGAATCATCCCACTCTGGGGAAAGCTGCCCAGGTTTCTGAGCACAGCCTCTGTGCCAAGCATGGTGCTGGGCTCAGGGTCTACACACATGGCTCAGAACCGTCTCCTGCTTCCTCATAAACCTCAGGCTCCCCACAGCAGCCGGAGAGACCATTTAACATCATAAATCAGACCATGTCACTCTTCTTGTTAAAAACATTCAATGGCATCCAACTGAACTCAGAATAAAGCTCCACTTTCTTGACATGGATGGATTAGTCAGCTTCTACTACGTAATACCCCAAAACCGAGTGACTTACAACAGCAACGTATTATCACATGTCTGTAAGTCAGCTAGCTCAGATTCCAATAATTACAGGCTATTGTTGTTCCCTGTGATTAAGCCCCTATCCCAGTGGTGGGCAAACTCATTAGTCAACAGGGCAGTAAACTGTGGCTCACGAGCTGCATGTGGCTCATAAGCCGCAGTTTGCCGACCACTGGACTGGGCTGATTGTGTTCTATGTGTCTTTGAACCAGAAGGTCAGCCTGAGGCATTTTTTTATCATTATGGCAGGTGCAAGAGAGCAATCAAATTATATACAAGCTGAAACCAGTTTGGCTCAGTGGATAGAGCGTCAGTCTGCGGGCTGAAAGGCCCCAGGTTCGATTCCGGTCAAGGGCATGTATCTGGGTCGCAGGCACATCCCCAGAGGCAGCTGATCGATGTCTCTCTCTCATCGATGTTTCTAACTCTCTATCCTTCTCCCTTCTGCTCTGTAAAAAATCAATAAAATATATTTAAAATACTCACAGACACACAGACACACACACACACACACACACACACACACACACACACACAAAACTTCTCCAGGCCTAAGCTGAGAGCTTCCAGACAAATATCATTGGCTAAAGCACATGGCCACGCCCAAGGGCCAGGAGCAGCACAAATACTCCTCCACCATGAGCCATGGCAAGTGTGTGGGGAAAGTGAGGGGTTAAGGATGGGAGCCAATAATGCAATCTCGATGTATTGTCTACCTACACCTCCAGATTCGCCTCGGATCCCCTTTCTTTGTTCCAGCCACCCTGGCCTTGTTCACGGCCTCCGAGGCAGCAAGCTCTCTCCCATCACAGGGCCTTTGCAGAGGTCTCCCCTCTGCCTCGGAGAGTCTTTTCCTCGCTCT
This sequence comes from Lasiurus cinereus, assembly GCA_011751065.1. Taxonomy (NCBI): domain Eukaryota; kingdom Metazoa; phylum Chordata; class Mammalia; order Chiroptera; family Vespertilionidae; genus Lasiurus; species Lasiurus cinereus. The sequence goes on from JAAGEH010000030.1 coordinate 7,371,546, forward strand.
TGGCCAGACGGCTCTTCTCCATCCTTCTACTCTCCCCTTCCTTAAAAAATGCCACTTCCTTAGAAAGATCTTTCAGAGCTCCCAACTAGAGTAGTGCCTTTCAGCCTTCCCCTCCCAAGCCACAGTGATATCTGGGTTTTTAATTGTTAGCTGCCTTTGTCGTCACTAAGTGTAAGCTCCGCAAGGAGAGACTGTGTGCCCGTTTTATTCACCAAGTCATCTCCCCAAGGCCCTGCGCCGTGAGTGACTGGCACATAATAGATGCTCAGCTCACATCGGCATAAATAAATAAAAGCGTCACTGAAGTTACATTTGAGCTGAACCTTCGAGGAAGGCTGGGATTTGAAAAGCAGACGGGAGAATAGGCGCTCGGGGCGGAAGCAGCAGCCGAGGCCAGTGGTTCTCAAAGTGGGGTCCCTGGCCCAGCGGCGGCAGTATCCCCTGTGAACTCGCCAGAAATGCACGCACTCAGGCCCGGGCACAGGCCTGTGAAACCATGGCCTCTAAGGGAGGAGCTGGCCATCTGTGTTTTAACAAGCTCTTTAGAGGATGCTGACGCGGGCTAAGCCAGGGGCAGAAAATGTATTTTCTGCAGAGAACAAGATAGTAAATATTTTAGGTTTTGAGGCTCATTGAGTCCCTGCTACAATTACTCAACGCTGCTGCTGTTGTGGAGTGAAAGCAGCCGCAGACCATGTGCAAATGAGTGGGCGTGGCTGTGTTCCAATAAAAAATACGTTACTGACAAAAAAAAGCAGGCAGACTTAGCTTTCGGGCTGTCATATTCCTCCCTCCCCCGCTTAAGCAAAGGTATGTGTATTACGATATACATTATTCACACTCACGATTCACACCTTTAGCAAAAGGAATTGAAATTTCAAAGCTAAAAAAAAAAATTGTATATAAAAATACTATTTATTCAACAAATTAGCCGGCGCCTTCTCTGCACCAGGCCTTTAACATACAAAAATGAGGATGTATCCACAACCTTCCTAAACCGGAACTCAGCTGAGCACCGCTTCTGAGCACCAGCAGCTCCGGGGGTCTCAGGGGGATGGGGGCTCCCTTCAGAGGAGCCCGCTCTGCGGCTGCCAGGCCACTGCTCGGGGGTCTTGCCCACTGGTCCCCTGGCTGTTTGGGAAAGTGTCTGGCGTGGAAGCTGAGGTGGTGAAGGGGGGGGCAGGAGGCTTCCGGCTGAGCTAAGATGGTCACAGTCTGGATGCAGTTTTCATTTCATCTCTACAGTGTTGTGACATTGTCTTTGGAGCAGAGGGAGACGTGGCCCTGGGGGGAGCCAGGTGACAAGAGAGAGATGTCAGGCGGGAACTTAGATAAGCAGACGACAGCTCTGGAGAGAAGAGGCTGACGGGAACCCATTGCTGGCTGTGCCCAGGAGCCCTCCGCTCCGAAAGGAATTGGAATGACACTAGCATTTTGGAAAGCTCTTTGTCCCCCCACCTTTCTGGGGGAGCCAGAGTCTTCCGAGGGATGCTTCTCTAAGACCAGGTCTCAGGTGGGCCAGGATGGGACAGAAGGGAGGACCCCAGCGGCTGTTGTGCAGAACCAGTGTGAGGAGGGGACATTTCCGTGGCTCCTGCGCTTTCTCTGAAAAAGCAGCCTCCCCGGTGCTGGGCCCCTTCCTGGCTCAGTGCCCCTCAGCCCCGTTTCTTCCCCAGAGCCACGTCCAGTTTCATGCCCAGTTATGGCAGGAAAAGCATGCGTTCCTTCCTGCAAAGCTAACCTGCCACAAAAGGCATTGCACTGGCAGGCAGGGAAAGGTGGGGGTGCCTGCTTCCTGGCCCCCGGAGACACCACCTCCTCTGAACAGCTGCTGCCAGAGATTGGGGCCTCAGCAGCCCCTCTGGTTCCCTGACAACTCAAGCTTCTCCTTAATTTGATGATTCCTGAGATAGTGGGAAGCTCTTAGCTCCTTCTTACAAGGGCAGGTTTAAGTGAACCCAAATGGACTCCTAGCACCGTTTCAATCACCTGTCTGCAAGGCTTGATTTAACTCGCTGGTCAGGAAGATGGGATTCAATCAATGTTCATCCAGAAGAGCAAATGCCTCCTAAAAATTACTTTGCATGTCATTAACTAATAGCAACGCTCCCCATCTCCACGGGGAGCCCCAGGTTGCATCTTGAGAAGAGGCACAGGATGCCCTAGAAAGTGTGCTTTATCTTGGCAATGGCATTAGGATCCATGTCGTAGCTCTGTTGGCAGATGGGACGAGGGGCATTTGACTTTGTCGAGGGCAGAAGCAGCAGGTGCTGGAGGCAGGACTGGGTGGGGCGATGCGGATCAGGCACTAAGGTGGCTTTCATAAAACAGTCCCAGTCCCCTCTGGACTGACTGTGGGATCCTCCCCCTGGGGGACACGGCCTTGGCTTCAGAGTTGGTCAGCTGGCTCTGCTGGCTCCTGGCTGTGTGGCTTTGCTTTGCCCTTCGATCCTCAGTTTTCTTAGCTGTCAAATGGGGAGAAAGCCACCACCTGGTAAGGCTGTCGCGAGGAATAAATGCGACACCGTCTCACGTGTGCCCTATGATTGCCTCACTGTTAGGTAGCTGGTCTCCTTTTGCCAGCCAGGGTTCAAACCAATGGGCTTCCTAAGGGCAGGGCTTATGTCTGTTGCATTCATAATCTAGCACATAGTAGGTGCTCAATAAACATATTGAAGCTACAAGAACCGGGGTCGGCAAACTGTGGCTCGCGAGCCACATGCAGCTCTTGAGTGTGTCTCTTCCACAAAATACCACGGCCTAGGCGAGTCTATTTTGAAGAAGTGGAGTTAGGAGAAGTGTAAGTTTAAAAAAATTTGGCTCTCAAAAGAAATTTCAATCGTTGTACTGTTGAGATTTGGCCCTGTTGACTCATGAGTTTGCCGACCACTGTACAAGAACGACTAACGTGAGCTCAAACCACTGTACAAGGACGACTAACGTGAGCTCAAACCACCACCAAAGACACCCACTGGGACCACTGCCGAGGGGAGTCCATTCCCTGGCCTTTCTGCACCCTGGGTTTAGGGTCTCCCTGGGCTGGGGTCTCCCAGACTCTGGGCCTTGAAGAAACCTCAAAAGGATCCAAGAGTCAGACTTGAACCCTCATTTGGGGTCTGTGGGAACAGGAGCCTTGACCTCCTGCGGTTTCCCCTGCCCCCTCTGCCTCTGTGGCTGGAGACTGCAATTAATTATGCCGTGTAATTAGATAAAGAATATTCATTTCTCACTAACGATGGTACACTCTCGCTCTGTGGCTGAGTTCCTTATGTTTTAATTAAGCGGGGCTCCTGAAAGCTGCGTGGCTCCTCGTGAGTGCTCCCTCTTAGAATGAACAGTCACTTAGAATGTTAAGTGAAGAATTCCTTCCCCGAGTTAATTACCTCAAAATTAGTTTAATCACAGCTCATTTAAACTTATCTAAACAACAGCACAAGGAGTTCCAGGAAACAGAGGTTCTGACATTGCTTGTTAAGAGTTTTTAAAAGTAATGATAACATAAAAGTCCCTCCTAGAGGGCAGCAGCGGCCCCTGGCTTGTGGGCTGAGACATGTTCCCAGCATCAGAGTTCAACCACAAGCTTGTACATTTGGCCACATCCTGGGCCAACAGCCCATCTCTGCAATAGAGGGGTGGGGGAGGGGGACCCCTGCATTGCAGAGATGGGCTGTTGGCCCAGGATGTGGCAGGCACAGGGTGCTGAGCAGCCAGAGATGGCTGCTCTCAGAGGGAGTACCAAGCCTCAGGCCTAAGCCCTGACTGTCTCTTAGACCAAACGCCCCATGCCCCCCATTGGTTCTCAGGTCAGAGGTACCTGGGGGGTGCGGTCAGGTCTGGCCCCTCCCTTCTGGGCATGAACAAATGAGTGTCTGTGCAGAGAAGGTAACAAAGGGCCTGGACTCTCTCCCATCCAGTACAAGGCCTGGTACCCTGTAGGCACTCAATATGCATTTATTGAATGAATGAATGCCCAACCCTCTGGTCCGAGAAGAAAGAGCTAGGATCAGCAGAGAAACTGCCAGGTTTTAGTTCCCTCAAGAACAAGACTATCTTCCAGAAAAGTCTTTCTGAGTAAGTGACTTTCAACCTGTCACATCTCATGGTGCACATAAACTAATTACTAAAATTCTGTAGCACGCCAAAAATTATGTTTTGCAATCTGAAAAAAAAATAGGTATAATTTTAATGCATTCACATGATTATTGTTTTGGCTCTTATCATTGTCTTATTTGACAGTCTAAGAGGGAAGAGGTCAATGTCCCTGGCTAAATAGTCATGTATTGCATGGATTTTTATTTGTTTTTTTTTAATATATTTTTATTGATTTCAGAGAGGGAAACAAGGGAGAGAGCGATAGTAACATAAATGATGAGAGAGAATCATTATCAGTTGCCTCCTGCATGCCCCCCACTGGGGATCAAGCCCAAAACCCTGGCATGTGCCCCAACTGGCAATGGAACCATGACCTCCTGGTAGATGCTCCACCACTGAGCCATGCCAGCCGGGCAGATAGTGCATGTTTTAGAAATTCATGTGCCTGCTCCAGCTCACCGGGTGAAAATCGCTGCCCTGAGCCGTCCTGGAGGAACACTGATGAAGGCTCAGTCCTTTACATCAAGCATCTCATTTAATCCTGCAGCATAAGTGTCACAGATGGGAAAATGGCACAAAGAGGTGACAGAGGACCAATACTGTCAAGATTAAAATTAAATTAACTTTAAAAAAAGAGGTGACAGAACATGCCCAAGGTCACATGGATAATAAAAAGGCTTTGAGCCCAGTCAGGCCTCTCTGAGAAGGAGTGAGCTCCAGGCTTGGGAGTGCAAGCAGAGAGGCTGAAGACCCGCAGGTCTCGGGATGCTCTAGAGCAGCGGGGGGTAGGGGGGGGGAAATTTTTGTTCGGCAAAGGGCCATTTGGGTACATATAGCATCATTCTCAGGCTGTACAAAATTATCAGCTTAAAAATTAGACTGTTTAATTAACTCACCCCTAATGCCTTGGCAGGACCAGACCAAATGTTTTGTGGGCTTTATAAGGCCCTTGGGCCAGACATTCCACACCCCTGATCAAGAGGGAAGCCCTAGGTGGAAAGGAAAAGACTAAGATTGAGTGGCCTGTGGACCCCTATTTCGCTATCGGTTGGGAGGGTTTGAAGCATCAGGCACCCACACCTGCCCTGAGAACACTCACTCCTACCCTGAGGGATGGAAGCTGACTGAGCGCCCCTAAGGTAAGCACCTGCCCGCAGGGGCGAGCAGCCGGCAGGAGGCTCAGCTCTCCCTCCTTGCAGAAAGCCCAGGGACTGGGAGGGGAGGAGGCTGGAAATTATTTATCTGCATCCTCTGTTCCACACAATTGGCTTTCCTTTGCCAACTCCCTGTTGGGGTGGGAATGCACAAAACGCCTGGGAGGGGGCATCGAGCCATCATAAATGACTTTCAAACATCAAGAGGCCCCCTCCCTGATGTAGAAATCATTAGCTCTGTCAGTCCCACCCCGCTCCCTGTCCCTTCTGGCCAGTCCCAGGTCACCCTGGCTCTCCAAAAGACCCAGTAGCTCCCATCCAGGGTCCAGAACTCCCCAGCCATTACCTGTCCCCTCTTTCACCCCCTCCCTCCTCCCCAGGAGAGGTGGCAACACTGCTGAGACACCATGTAATTCTGGCTGTCACTGCCCTAATGGTCCCCCGCCACACCGTGCACCCTGTGCTGCCTGCTGCCTGCATAATGGGCCTTTTTTTTAAAAGACACTCTCTCCTTTTCACAGCAGCCTTTTGAAGGCAAAAATTTCTCACACAATGTAGCTTAATGACAGCACAGCTCAACGATTCCTAACCCCCCAGCCCCCTTCCCCCCCCCCCTCCTTTCACTCTCTCTCTCCTCCTCTTTTTTTTTACTTGATAATCAACATAATTGTCATAATCACCCTGGAGTTAAGAGAACTGTGCCTGGGACATTTTCAATCAATTATAAAGTGACCTAATAAAAGGTGAAAGTGTTCTATGTGGGAAGGAGGCTGCAGGGAGGGGAGGCAGACCCACAAGCCCACAGGGGCCAGTGCGGACTCACACAGGCACACACGTGCACACTCAACACAGTGCACATGCCGCACACACCAGGCCCTGACGCCTGACAAGAAGGGAATCAGAGACCAGCACCATTTCCTCTTGATGCCTAAGAACAAAGGGCAAGATCAGATCCTTTGGGAAAGATCCAAAGAGCCCACCTACACCAAGCCCCATAATTAGCAAAAAAAAAAAAAAAAAAAAAAAAAAATCCTTCTCCCAGCCAAACCCTATGGAGAGAGCCTCCGAGCCGAGAGCACAGGCAGTAGATCTGAGTCTGTCCCCGTCCAGCCTCTCTCTCTGGCTCCCGGTTTAATCTCTCCAAGTCTCGCCACACGCATCTGAAAAATGGGGTAGCAAACTGACCCCATAAAGGTTCTGGAGAAGACTCAATGTTCTGAACACATTATCCCCAAGTAAAACTTCTCTAGATTAATCTCTATTCCAGTGTATAATCATTTGCTTCCTTCGAGGCACTTACAATTATATATGTAACTATTCACTGGATACCTCCTTCCACTCTATCAGATCCTTGAGGGCAGCTGTATTCACAGGGAGAGCATGCCAGGTTTAAGACCACATACTCCAGAGCTAAACTTGTGGAGCCACCACCTAGTAGCTGTGTGACCTTGAGTAAATTACTTAACCTCGACATCTGTACAATGGGATAATGATAGCACTCCCTTTCAGGACTGCGAAAATTAGATGACATGCTAGACATAAAGTGCTGGCTTGTAGTAAGTAAGTCAGGCATCTCCCACTACGTCATTTGTGGTGGTAACCCTCCCCCCAAACACCTCCTACGGTGCCTGGCCTTGTGTAGACACACAATAGCTATACAGCTCTTAGCACTCAGAGTTTAGTATGTGGTCAGCACTCAGTAAGTTTTAGCCACTTATCCCAGGACCATAGGAATTGATCATCTTCATCACCATTATTACTACCTCCGGGTACAGTTCCCACATCATCAGGGATAGCTGACCCCAGTGCTCAGGTGAGAAGCTGAGGCGAGGGATGGCTCTCTAGGAATGTCCCGCTGGATTGGGCCCCTGTCCTCCAGGCCTCAGAGCTTCCCCTCCGCGGAGGCCTTGCCAGCAGCTGGCTCCGGAGGTGCTTAATAAGCAGGCGGAGGCTCCATTAATCAACAGGGGGCCTCTCCCGCAGACACCCGCCGAAGCCCAGAGTCAAATCTGCGTTGAAGTGCTGGGGCCTCGTAGGAGTGAGCTCTGCCAGGGGCTCGGGGCCATCTGCCGCCAGCCTGGGCTGAGGGTGAGAACTGAGCTTGAGAGGTGGAGGGCTGTGCCCCGCAGTCGGGCCTCTGTCTCTCCAGCAGGGAGGGCTGGGAGGGAGGGCTCAGACCTCTGTGTGCACCACACCCACCTGTTGGATATGACACCATCCCCACCCCCTGCCTGTCTCAGCGGTCAGCCCCACTGGGGATATCCAATCAGGAGGCCCTGGGGTTCAACAGAAGCAGGCAGGGTCTTGGCCAGAGTCTCATACCAGGACCACAGGAAAGTTCTAGGTGGGAGGAGCCCCTCTACCCAAAAGGAATAGATCAACTCAAAGCAAATAAGGTCAAGCTGGGGTCAAATCCTTAGATTAGAAAAAGATTTTAGTACCATCCCCCTCCCGCTGTAAAATTCCAGGAATTTTACAGGAATTACAAAGGCAGATGTGTCATGGTCCTGGGCTCTGGAACCAGTCAGCCTGGGTTGAAAGCCTCACTTCAGGCAAGTAACTTGAATTTCTGTGCCTCCATTTCCCCGCCTTTGAGTGGATGTGACAATTACTTCTTCAAGTGGTTGTGAGGATTAAGGGGATCATATACACTAAGTTCTCACTGAATGTCATCGGTAGGGTCTGTGACTTTAAGCAAAACGACATTATAACGAAACCAATGTTACCACAGGCTAATTGATACAAACGAGAGCTAATTCCTCCAGCATCTCACCGTGACAATGACATCTGAGAACCTGCTGCACCTAGAACAAAACCTGTCACAGAACCAACTAACCCATTAAAGGTTAGTATCATCACGTGTTTTAAAATTAAACTGTCTGCTTTGCAGGTCTGCAGATTGCAAAACCCTGCCTAGGTTCATTGGAGCTGCGGATTTTCACCTCGGTGCCTGCCCTAAGCACACCCTCAGGTTCACTCCCCGGCACCACCAGGACCCCTGAGACCAGCAGCTGCCAGGGTGCCAAAGCCACAGGAACTGGGGGAGGGGCATCAGCCGTCCCTGGGGCCAGGCTCCATGTGCAGCCCTGAGAAGGGGCAGGAGGGGCAGGCACGAAGCTCTTCCTAGACAAACTTCAGGGCCAGGCAGGTTCCCACAAGTGTGGAGGGAAGGTGGGGTGGGGGTTGGGGGGAGGTCAGGGAACCATTTGCCAAAACCAAGCACAGGAGCACCACAGGGGAAGAGGACTCAGAGCAGCCCAAGGGTGTTAGGCTTTAGTCCTTCCTGGTTGAGCAGAGATGCCCCAACCCCCACCAGCAGCTGGAACAGGAGAAGGAGGCTCTGTGGTCTCCTCCCTCCTCGGTGCCCTTCCAGCTGCAGGTGAAACACGGGGCCTGAGCTCTGTCTTGAAGCGCAGAGGAAAGCATTATTTTCCTAGTCACTCTGAGAACGGCATGGTAATTAAGCACCTGAAAGCAGAGCTATGTGCTGAGAACTGTTCTGGGTGGCCCCCCAGCAGGCTCCATCTCTAGGAACTCTCCTCCCCGGCCTGCACAGGGTTGCAGCTCGGGCTCCCAATGTAGGCTTCTGGCAACTATGTCCCTGCGCCCCCACCTGCAGCCATAAATGGGTCTTGGGGGCTGGGAGGACCTCACTCTGCTGGGCCGATCAGAGTTACTCTTGAAGTTGGAATTGGAAGGGAGGAACTGCAACCCCAGAGCTTCAGGGGCCGAGTTCCCTGCCTTGTGGGCCAGAGAAACCAAGGAAACTGGTTTGCAGAGGCAATGACGTGCAGAGGAGCAGAGCCAGAGAGAGGTGCAGTTCCGTTCCCTCCCGGACACACTCAGCATTCTTACAAGTTCCCTCACTGGCTGAGCTGCTTTGAGTGGGTTTCTTACCTTCCGCACTAAGTATTATGGCTCCTACTATCTCTGCCACCATTCGTCCTAAGTTCCATCGTGAGCTTATTTACCATGCACACATCGGTTTCACAGGCAATCCCATCCTCAGAAACAAGATGTAAAGAAGGGGAGGGAGAGCATTTCTTATGCCGTCCCAATGACCGCCTCTGCCCCAGGTGGCCGGTTTTGCCTTGGTTCTGCATTCAAAGAAACATTGTCTGGCAGCCAAGAGCAATTAAAAGGGAATTTCAATCTTTACTTGAATCTCTCAAAGCATTGTAAAAAGGAGCCAGTTCAAACCCCGCAGACACTTACAAACCCCTCTCCTCTTTCCTCTTCCTTTCCTCAGAGCCTGGCATCCTCCAAACTTTTGCATTCCTCCCCTATACTCCCAGCTCTCTCAGCTCTCTGGCCTCTGCCCCTCCCGCCTCTTTCTCTGCAATTCATTGCATAAATGTTTGAGGCTTTGGGCTTGTTTGTTCTCTCCTTTCTCTCTTTATCTCCCCTCCCTCTCCCCCCACCCCCACCCCAGCCTTTCTCCACCACAAAGAACAACACTGGCTGGGACCCTGCAGCCAGAGCCCTGGCTCTCCTGCCTCCCCTCAGGCCCATCCCTTCTTGGTTCAATCCCGACTCACAGAATCCTGAGGATAGGCTCCCCACTCCTGAGAGGGCGGTGGAGAGGGAGAGCGGAGGGCAGGTGGGGAGAGCCGGCAGGCCGAGGGCATCCCAAGTCAGCCAGTCCTGACCTTGCCCCCGTGAGAATCCTGGAGACGCTCTTCAGTGTCCCAGGAGCAATGTCTCGCCTTCACCTCTCTCTGGGACATGTAAATCCAGGGTGCCCAGCTCCCCTCTGACCTGTGTCCCAGTGGCCCCACCCTGGCTCCCGCTTACACAAGGTCAAGTGCTGGCATCTCCCTACGTCCCCTTGCCTGCCACCAGCTGGACACCGGTCAAGGAGTTTCCCCAAGGTTATCTCTCCGTCCACTCTTAGTGTCTGCCCGGGCCACCCATCCCATCCACTCACATCCATGGCAATACAGAGAAGCTTCATATCTTTAATATGAAATTTTCTCCTTTCTCTCCTTTTTCATGCAAACTGGCCTCATCCAGCAGCCTGTTCCCTGGCATGACGGCATCCTTAAGCATTAAGCCCTCAGGACAAGGAGACTCTGGTCAGCCCCAAATAATCTTACAGCCTCGGCTCTGTTGACCCCAGAATGTTTAGGTCAAACTGGAGATACTGTAACATCTAGGCCTCAGCTGTGTTTCAGCTACAGACTGAGAAAAAAGGCAAAACGAGTCGAAGTGACATTGTGGCTGACGTCAGGACCAGCTGCACTGATCAACTACCCCTCCCCATGCACAGGCCAATCCGTAGAGACCCCGACCCTGACTGTGACCCTAACTTCCTTAGTCACCCGCTTAATGATTTTCCCCTGTATACCCACCCCCTGGAAGTCATCAGAGAGCCAGGTTTCTGAGCGTTAGTCACCTGTGACTCCGGGTGTGGGCCACTCCCTAAAAATAAACCCCTACTCTCTTTGTGGCAAGTTCCTGTTCGTGGGTTGTTGGGCTTTGATCCGCACAGGCAAACGGACTCCTTTAGTGCAGTGACACCATCCCATCGCTGGGGTACCGTCTCCTACCGGCTCCTCTCTGCTAGTGTCATCCATCCAAACTCCCAAAGAGCACCCTGCCCTCTCTAAAGCAGGTGCACGCATAAATACACATGCACATGCATGCGCACACATGCAAAATGGAGATTGATCTTCATTCAAGAAACATCATTTTTGTTTTTCTCTTCCAGTGACTTCCATTGCCTGGTGGGTAACTTATCCTTTCCTTTCCTAGCATTCAAGGCCCTCCACAGCGTTGCCTCTGCTCTCAGCCATCTTCCCCTCCCACCTCCCTGACCCAGCCCTTCAGTCCAATTCAGCTCACCTGTCACCCTTGGAGAAGCCTTTATTCAGCCGGTTCCCACCTGAAATCCCACCCACACCTGGATAAATCCAGTCCCAGCCCCGGGGTCCCAAGCTCACATTCCCTTCTTCAGGCACATAAATGTGACTAAAGGACTCCCATTGTCCAAGTCACTCCAATGGCAAACTTTCCGGGGCAAGTGCCTGGTTCTTCTAGACTTCACAAAATACAAAAAAAAAAAAAAAAGCAAATCGCAGAACAGAAAGTCTAGCACAATTCTATTTCTGTAAAAACAAGTAAGCAACCAAAAAGCCCACGTGGGCGTGTGCATAAACGTGCGCAGATGTGAGTGAGGGTGTGTGTGTGCACACACAGAAAACGGTCTGCCCAGCCAACTTTGGACATTGATTTTCTCTGAAGGGTAGGGTAGGGTAGGAGATAGGGATAAAGAAAGTTTCACTCGTTCCTTTCTATTCCTTTAGTGTTTGCATTTATTACTTTAAGCAAATACCCTCTGTAAGTTTCCCCTTTAAAATAAAAGAGCACTTTTTAGGAAGCCAGAAGATGTTGGTTCCAGTCCTGGCTCTGCCACTCACTCACCATGTGGCCGTGGCCACGCCCCTCGCCCTCTGCTTGCTTCAGTTTCCCTCCCAGCTCAGGTGAGGACTTGCGCTGCGCAGGTGGCTGTCAGTCTTTCCCAGGTGGCCGTGCGGCTGAGAAGGTGCTGGGCAGCGGGGCTGAAGCCCCTGTGCTTGCATCACCGCCAGCAGGCCTTTCACTCTTTTATCCGTTGTCCATGTTAAAGGTGCAGTTCTCCAGGCAGACTTCTGAAGACCACCAGAGTCAGTCATGAGAACCTCCAGGTGGGTTTTGGATGTGACTGACAGATCAGATCTTTACAGAAAGAAGGTGCATGTGCACCGCTGGTGGGAGTATAGATGGTAAACAGCTGGGCAGTCCCCCCGACGTTAAACATAGACTTAGCACATGACTCAGCAATTCCCCTCTTGGGATCCAGCCAAAAGGGTTGAAAGCAGGTACTCAAACAAGTATGTATACATGAACAGCTGGCTGGCTATTCACAACAGCCAAAGGGTGAAGACAATCAAATGTCCATCAACGAACGAATGTACAGACAATGGGGTATATTCACCCATGGAAAGGAATGAAGTACAGACTCGCACTGCAGCACGGATAGCCCTTGAAAACGTCATGCTAAGGGAAAGAAGCCAGACACAAAAGGTCACATATTGTATGGCTCCATTTCCATGCACTTTCCAGAAGGTGAATCCAGAGGCAACACAAAGATGGCGGGTCTCCAGGAGCTGGGAGGGGAGGAGGACAGGGATCAGATGTTTAACGGGTATGGGGTTTTCTTTGGGGTCATAGACATGTTTGGGAACTGGATAGATGTGGTAGTTGCATAACATCCACTAAAAACCACCGAGTTGTTTGTTTTAAGTGGTTTGTTTTATGTTGTGTGAATTCCACCTCAATAAATGCTTTAGAAAGTGGGCAGGCTGGTGATGACGAGGCCTGGGCTGGAGGGGACTGAGTGGTGGTCAGCAGGCTGTGGAGAGGCAGCAAGCCAGAGACCACAGGGCAAGAAGGCAGTGGGGATAGGCAGGTGAAGGACATGAGGGGTCAGCTGAGGGAGGGGGTAGAGCCTAAGGAGAGGTCACCAGCTTTACCCAGCTTCAGAGTGGAGCAAAGACAATGAGGGCAAGGAGATCCCTGAGACCTGAAGGTGGCAGTGGCCACTCAAGGAGCACTCAGGGGGTGTTCCTGACAACCCCTTGTCTGGGCGGGTTTGTCCTGAACACCCCAGCACAAGGCAGGACCAGATCCCAGCCAGGGAGCACCCTGCTGCTCGGCCCAATCACCCCCCTGCCTTCCTTCCCCTCGGTCCCCACCCAGCACCAGGATGGGTGGAACACATCTGCCCCCGTGGCTCAGGGAAGAAGGCAGGTCCCCTCTCCTGAGTCTCCCATCATGGTCCGTAACACAGCCCAGAAGACCTGGGGCTCAGAGAGAAAGCGCTTTCTATGGGAAGAAAGGGAAAAGGATTCCTGAAGGACCCTCGGAGGTGACCTAGGCCACCCTCCTTGAAAAGATGGGGATGCCTAAGGGACAGGGAGAAAGACAAGGGGGTGGTTTGAGGGGACGCTACACAGCTTATGGGTGAGAGATCTGCAGCTGAGGAAGGACTTGCCATTTTACAAATATTAACAAAAGCCTCCGGTGGCAGAGGCCCTGGCGGCAGAGGCCCCTGCCTTCCTGCGCCACACTGCCCTAAGCTGGATGATCGGAGGCCAAGCACAGGGAGGCAGAGCTGAGAGTCAGGCCAGCCTTTCCTGTAGAGGCCATCAAGGGAGCCTCCTTTCCTTCCCTCTACCTGTGCACACATGTGTTTGGTGCATGTTTCCTATGTCAGCAGCTGTCTCAGGGTCCCCCGTCTTCCTCTGTCCTGCAGCCCCACCCAACCCCACAAGCACACAGTAGGTACTCAAGTCAGATTTGAGGACATAGTGCACTGTCATGGTTGGGTGTCTAAACTTTAGAATTGGACCTGCGTGCAAATTCCACCCCAGCCCCTCATCCAGGATATCTGATCTTGAACGACATTCTGGTTATTGGGGTTATATTTGGTATGGCAGTCCCATCGCAGCCCCTTCCTTCTTGTGTCCATCCCATCCCAGGGTGAAGGGGCCCCCTCTTCTGAGACCAACAGAGATGCTGCGACCTTCCTCCTCCCACTGCAGGGAAGAGCCCTATGAGGGCCTTTGACTCCCCACGTCATGCCATCCTCCCTCCTGATGGCCCTCCCAGAGTCACCACATAGAAGGGTGAGGAGGGGACTGAAATCCAGGCCACACTTTGTTACCAAGCCTGGGCCCATCCTGATCAGATGCAATTCTTTGGAGAAAAGCTCTTTCCCTACTTTTCGCAAAGCCATCATAGTGTCAGCCATGGAGGCCCCAGCCCAGGCCCAGGCCCCGGCCAGGACAGAGGGCATCAAAGCCTGGCCTTACCCAAGACACAGAGGTACTCCGGGAAGGGCTCTAGCCTCTCAAAATTGACTTGAAGCTCATTATCTGGACACAGTCTCCACCTGACCCAGAGAAACCCTATCCCATGCCACATCCCCAGGACCAGGCCGACCTGCCCTGACCCCAACACTCATAGCAAGATCTGTCACAAGCACGCAGAGGGCGTCTCCAGGAGCCCAAGCTTCCCAGCAGCACACTGCAGCCCTTGCTCCAACTGTCCATATGGCTGCCTCCTCACTGGACTGTGAGTCTCTCAAGGGCTAGGTGTGTGTCCTTTGTCTCCTGGTCTCTGGTGCCCAGCACAAGTCAAACTCAGCACATGGTCAATGTAGCCAAAAACACAGGCCCTGAAGCCAACCTATCTGAGTTCAACTACAGTCTTCACTGCTATTTGCTGTGTGCCCTTGGGCTTGTAACTTCACCTCTCTGAGCTTTGGTTTTCTCACCTGTAAAACACAGCTAATAATTGTACTAATTGTTTAGGATCACTGTGGGGGTTAAAAGAGCTGATGTCTAGCCAGTGCTCAATATAAATTAGCTATTACTATGATTAGTACTAACATTACTTCAGCCCACATTGACTTCTGAATTTGATTTCACAAAACTATAGGCTCTTGTGTTCACAAAAGCCTCATTTTCAAATAAGGAAACTGAGGCTCAGAGACGTGAAGAGACTTGAGTAAGGTCACACTGCTAGTAAGAGACTAAACCGACTCCAGAAGGCAAATTTCCTAGGTCAGCATTTCCATTGCAGCATCCCAAATTCCTTCTCGTCTCCCCTTTCATTCTGGCTTTGGTCCATACATAGTCTTGTTTTATTGTTTGACGTCCTCATGTGGGTGTGCAGGAGTGTGCATCGTGTTTGTGCGTGCCTATGTGCCGATGTATACACAGGTCTGGCCATTGGTGGGGCTTAGTTGTATGTGTGTTCCTGGGCATGCTCAGGTGTATGCGCTCCCATTTTGTGGGTGACTGTGCTTCCATGTGCATGTGTATGAGTGTGAGCATGTTTCCTTGTATACACCGATAAGTGTGAGTGCCTGCAGAAAGGTTCTGCCATATGCATGTCCCTGTGTGTAACTGGAGGTGTGTTTCCTTCCCAAGGGATGGTCAGATCAGTGAAGACAGGGCTGTGTCCACCACTTCTTGGTATCTTCACTGTGCCTGGCACGGTGCCTGGCATGCTGTAAGCCTCAATAGACACAAGTGGAATGTAAGGGAACATGTGCCCCTCCCCCCAGTGGAGAGGATTTTCACCTGTTCAGTAGTCCCTGCTACTGTGCTCAGCAATAGGAGGAGGGGTGCTCCCTGAGGACCCCCTCCAGCTGGACCATCCTCTGCCTTTCCTGAATCAGGCAGTAAGTGCAAAACAGTTGAATGGAGTCATCCCCTGGGGTGAGGGGGGAGATGAAGTGGGTGCCCAGGGACAGACCCCCAGCCTGAAGGTGGTTGCTTAAGCGGCAGTAAAGGAAACAAAAGATGAAATTCATCAGCCATTGGCAGCTGTAAAAAGAGCAAAATGGCTCAGCAGAAAGCCACTGCACTATCCATCATCGGGCCCTTCTCCACTTCAGCTGCCAAAGCAGGAGGGTTTTTTAATGGCCTCTAATTCATTTGCATTCCCACTGCCACTCTTTTATGGTATCAGGGGTTGCCAAGAAGATCTGAGCAGTTTTTTAAAGATGTTGATAAACCATTTGCACCAGAGAATAAAAGTTTTTTGGGGGAAAGGAAAAAGAAAGTTTTCCAAAGTAGTGCATTCTGTCTGCAGAGTGATGGGTAAGTGATTCTGCAGATGGATTGGCCTCATAAAACCAAGCGAGGAACTTGGCCCAGATGTGCTCTGTGCTGGTGAGATGAACAGTTCATTCATTTTGCAGCTGAGTTGAGACCTAACATTTTGCAGGGAGTCACTGAGACAAGCTTCAAAGCACCCTGCACCCTGTGGGTGACTAGGACTTGACACCCCTGGGACACATTGACACTGTCAAGGTCTCTGGGTCTACAGGCCCCTCCAGGAATCCCTACTGGCATTGAAAATGTAGCAAACAGTAAGTGACTCAGCAGAGGGAGATTCTCTTTTCCCTTCCCTTCCATGGGTCTGAGAGCCTAAGTAAATAATCAGGTGTGAACATCACATTCCCTTTCCATCCCTTACTTTCAAGCAACACTTGACTAAGCACTACCACATGATCTTGTTTTGCAACCAAACTTTGGCATCAAGTCCTTTCTGTATCTGTGCTTCAATGCCTGCATCAACCAAGTGATCACACTGGTCTAAATGTTGGGTCTGTTAAGCAGTCAGGTTTCGTTATTCCCACATTTAGGCAATTGAGGCTCAGAGAAGGGAAGGTGCTTGTCTACGCCCACATACCTGGTAACAGCATGGGCAAGACTTGAACGTGGGACTCCTGATTCTCAAGTAATGGCTTTCTCCTTCCTCCTTTCCACATTTATTGAACAAGTGCTAAATGGCATGCCTTCCTGGAACCTGGGGCAGGACAGAGATGGAATAATGAGAGGGCTACATACTTCACCAAAAGACCTCCCAACCAAAAGAGCATGAAGTCCTCTGACCCCACTTAATCTTAAGTGAAAAGTTCCAGATCCTATTTCAGTCTGACTCTATATTCATTACAGATATCCACACACGAAGACATATAAACAATTTCCAAATGTGTTGGTCTAACCGGCACCAGAAGGATCTCTCTGCCCCTAAAATTGCTGTCCCACAGTTCCACCATTGGTCACACCTGTAGGTCAAAGCATTGTTGGAATACAATTAAAATTCAAGTGGCATCTCCCTGGAGGAACTCAATAACTAACAACATTCTTCTCCTTTTTGCCCAAAAGGGACAAAGGTCTCTAAAACACAGAGAGGTTGGAACACATATGATGAACAACTGGGCACATACAGGATGAGGCAAAAGTAGGTTTACAACTGTTCATAGGAGAAAATGATATAATAATTTTAATAAATAATAATACAAGAATAAACTCTGAGTTCCATGTACTCACAACTGGAACCCTACTTTGGCCCCACACTCTATACCATACAGGGCTAGTGGTATGGGAAAGGCTGAAATAGGAAGGAGGGTGCCAAGATAACAAGGGGGGGGGGTCCGGATTCTGGCAGCAGGAGCAGCTATCATGATAGCCATTATTTATTGAGCTCTTACAACAATTCATCACTGACCTGTTTTATCTCATTTGACATTCACAACAACATACTAGGAGGTCATTTTTAATCACCCCTTTTACATGAGGTTAAGTAACATTCCCAAAGTCATTCAACTAGCAAATTACAGTGGAATTAGGATTCAAGCCCTACAGCCCAACTCAGTACATGATCACAACTTCTGACAACTGATTGCACCATCACATCATAAAGTCATAGTTTGTGGCAGATGTTGGTGCCCTGCCCATATCCAGTTAGAGGCAAGTGCCTCCAGAGACCCTTACGTGCCTGTGCTACAAACTCCTTTCCCAGAGCATTTCCAAGGTCTAATTTATGATCTTCACCTCCTACCCACAAACGCTTCTTTTTTTAATATATTTTATTGATTTTTTACAGAGAGGAAGAGAGAGAGATAGAGTTAGAAACATCAGTGAGAAAGAGACATCGATCAGCTTGCTGCCTCCTGCACACCCACTACTGGGGATTCAGTCTGCAGGCCGATGCTCTATCCACTAAGCCAAACCAGTCTCAGCCTACCCACAAACTCTTAAATCCCTCTTGTATTCCAAGGCAACCTGGGAGTCAAATTTGACTCCTCCTTGTCACTTCCTCTCACACCCAACCACTCACTATACCTTGTCTTATCTATCTCCTCCTCTTCCTAGAGGCACAAGCAGCCTGCAGCCTCAGACCCAGGCAATGCCCTGAAATGAGATCTTCCACCACCTATCTCACTGATCACAGAGCAGAAAACAGCACCTTGGAGAAGGACCTGGGCTCTTCCACTTGCTAGCTTGTCCTGTTGGGCAAACAGCTTCCTTTCCAAGCCTCCCTTTTCTCACAGGAAACCTCCCATCTCTTCCACCTAGAGCGCCCAGAAGTAAATAAGAGCTGATTGTTACGTTTGAGGGGCTTAGAGTACAGCAGCAAGACAGAGGTATGATAAGACCAGGAAAATAGTCTGATAAGGCTCTGGAAGGGAAGTGTATAGAACAGAAGGAGCACAAAGGAGGGAGCAATTAGGTAGTTCATAATGACAGCTACTGTTTATTGATTATCTATAATGTGTGTGGCATCTTACTTGCAGGAGTTCATCCGATTCTTAGGTTGAAATTTCCAAGACGATATAATCATCCTACTGCTTAGATAAGAAAGGATAGGCTCAGAGAAGTAAAATAATTATCTCAAAGCTACATATAATCAGATGTCCTTGGGGTTTCCATCACTGATTTTCTCTTTTTCTTTTTTTTTCCTCCACATTTATTTATTTGTTTGTTTGTTTATTTGTTTGTTTAATAAATCTTTATTGTCCAGATTATTACAATTGTTCCTCTTTTTTCCCCCCATAGGTCCCCTTCACCCAGTTCCAACCCCACCCTCTGCCCTTGCCTCATGACACTGTCCTCATTCATAGGTGTATGATTTTTGTCCAGTCTCTTCCCACACCCCTCTCACCCCTTTCCCCTGAGAATTGTCAGTCCATTCTCTTTCTATGACCCTGACTCTATTATATTCACCAGTTTATTCTGTTCATCAGATTTTTTATTCACTTGATTTTTAGATTCATTTGTTGATAGATATGTATTTGTTGTTCATAATTTTTATCTTTACCTTTTTCTTCTTCTTCCTCTTCTTAAAGAATACCTTTCAGCATTTCATATAATACTGGTTTGGTTTTGATGAACTTCTTTAGCTTTTTCTTTTCTATGAAGCTCTTTATCTGACCTTCAATTCTGAATGATAGCTTTGCTGGGTAGAGTAATCTTGGTTGTAGGTTCTTGCTATTCATCACTTTGAATATTTCTTGCCACTCCCATCTGACCTGCATAGTTTCTGTTGAGAAATCAGCTGACAATTATATGGGTGCTCCCTTGTAGGTAATTAGTTGTTTTTCTCTTGCTGCTTTTAAGATTCTCTCTTTGGAAGAGAATCCAAGATGGCGGCATAGGTAAACACTTACACTGCTGCCTCACACCACAATTTCAAAACTACAACTAAAAGACAGAACGGACATCATCCAGAACCACAGGAAAGCTGGCTGAGTGGAAATTCTACAACTAGAAGGAAAGAGAGGGGCTCACGGAGACCCAGAGGAACTGCAAAAAGCTGAGGTACAGAGATGCATGCATGGAGAGAGCAGTTGCAGAGTACCTGGCTGGCTTTTTCTAGCGGGAGGGAGACGGAGACTCCCAACATTGAACCCCTTATCCTACAGCACTGAAACCCAGGTCCAGGAGAGACTCATACAAGGGGAGTTTGGACTGTGAAAAGGGAGAAGTGCACAGAAATTTAGGGGAGTCGCACAAGGGCAGAAGTCTGGTGGCGCACATAGTACTGTGTGCAGAAGACCAACAGCTGATTGTGCTGCTGGTTTTCATGAGTGGGCAGGAGACAGAGCCTCCCAACTGCGCCACTTCTAACTTCACTAAACCCCAGTTTCAGGCGAAACCCTGGGGACCCAGACTCATATAGTCCCGAAGTGCTGGGGAGCCAGAAAGGCAGCAGTCTAGAGGCACTGGGTGCGCGCACAGTAACCACTCCAGCAATTTCCCAGAGTCACGTGAGACCAGGGGCCGTGGAGGGTGGAGCAGACTGAAGGGCAAGGCGGTCCCGTAAGCCCTGAGACTCCATCCCTCTCAAGCTCAACAGAGAGGCTTTTGCAGTTTTACAAGTCTTGTATCAGAAGGCTGAATCCAACACAGAAGTTCTCCTGGCATAGTAAAAATGCCAAGACAAAGGAAGAGATCACAAACAAAAGAAATGGAGGAAAACAAATGACTGGATATAGAGTTCAAAACCATGGTTATAAGGTTTTTCAAGAATATCCTAGAAAAGTTGGATAAATTTAGCAAGAGCCAAGAGGAGATTAAAAAGGACCAACTAGAAATTAAATATACACTGACTGAAATAAAAAATATACAGAGACCTAATAGCAGACTAGAGGAAGGCAAGAATCAAGTCAAAAATTTGAAATATAAAGAATCAGAAAACACTCAACTGGAAAAGCAAGAAGAAAAAAGCATCCAAAAATGTGAAGATAATGTAAGGAGCCTCTGGGACAACTTCAAGCATACCAACATCAGAATTGTGGGGGTGCCAGAAGAAGAGAGAGAGCAAGATACTGAAAACCTATTTGAAGAAATAATGACTGAAAACTTCCTCTACCTGGTGAAAGAAATAGACTTACAAGTCCAGGAAGCACACAGAACCCCATATAAAAGAAATCCAAAGAGGATTACACCAAGACACATCATAATTAAAATACTAAGAGCAGAAGACAAAGAGAGAATATTAAAAGCAGCAAGAGAAAAACAGTTAATTACCTACAAGGGAGCACCCATACGATTGTTAGCTGATTTCTCAACAGAAACTATGCAGGCCAGATGGGAGTGGCAAGAAATATTCAACGTGATGAATAGCCAGAACCTACAACCAAGAATACTCTACCCAGCAAAACTATCATTCAGAATTGAAGGGCAGATAAAGAGCTTCACAGATAAGAAAAAGCTAAAGGAGTTCATCAACTCCAAACCAGTATTATATGAAATGCTGAAAGGTATTCTTTAAGGAGAGAAAGAAGAAAAAGGTAGAAGATAAAAAATTATGAACAACAAATACATATCAACAAATGAATCTAAAAATCAAGTATAGTAAAAATCTAAAAAACAGAATAAACTGGTTAATAGAATAGAATCAGGAGCACAGAAAGGGAGTGGACTGATAATTCTCAAGGGGAT
>JAAGEH010000030.1:7392679-7499404 GCA_011751065.1 Lasiurus cinereus
TTGGTGTGGTCCTCTTTGGATTCCTTTTATTTGGGGTTCTGTGCGCTTCCTGGACTTGTAAGTCTATTTCTTTCACCAGGTGGGGGAAGTTTTCAGTCATTATTTCTTCAAATAGGTTTTCAGTATCTTGTTCTCTCTCTTCTTCTGGCACCCCTATAATTCTGATATTGGTGTTGCTGAAGTTGTCCCAGAGGCTCTTTACACTATCTTCAAATTTTTGGATGCTTTTTTCTTTTTGCTTTTCTGGTTGGGTGTTTTTTGCTTCTTTGTATTTCAAATCCTTGACTTGATTCTCATGTTCCTCTCATCTGCTGTTAGGTCTCTGTATAATATTTTTTATTTCAGTCAGTGTATGTTTAATTTCTAGTTGGTCCTTTTTCATTTCCTCAAGGGTCTTGCTAAATTTATTCATCTTTTCTAGAAAATTCTTGAAAAACCTTTTAACTGTGGTTTTGAACTCTATATCCAATCATTTGCTTTGCTCCATTTCCTTCGTTTGTGATCTATTTCTTTGTCTCCACATTTTCACTGTTTCCCTGAGTTGGTAGAGTAGCTTTGTATGCTAGGTGTCATATGTGACCCAGGGCTCAACCTCCCCAGATACATGAGGTGGACACTCTTGGTGTACCCCTTTGTGGACTGTGTGTACAACCATGTTGTAGTTAAGTCTTGATTGTTGTTGGTATCACTGGGAGAAATTGACCTCCAGGCCAATCGGCTATGAGGATCAGCTGTGCCTATGCTGGGAGAACTTCTGTGCTGGAGACATGCATATGGGACAAGACTTGCAAAATTGCAAAAGCCTCTGTGCTCAACTTGGATGGGGCGGAGTCTCAGGGTGGGGCAGACAGCCTTGGCTTTCCATCAGCCCTGCCCTATGAGTCCCCTGGTCTCAGTGTCCCTCGGTAATTGCTGTAAGCACCTCTGAGAGAGAGCTGCCTTCAAGTTTCACCCGCTGCCAGACAGTTCAGTTTCTCCCCAAATGAGTCTATGCTCCCAGTATCTCACCCAGAACTGGAGTTCAGTGCAGTCAGGAGCTTCCATCTCCCTCCTGGTTTAGAAAGCCAGCTGCGCACTGAGCCACATGTGCACTCATCAGTCAATCCTCCCTGCGCGCACATGCCTCTGAACCTCTGCCTCCACAGCTCCCCTGAGTCTCAGTGTGCTTTCTCTTTCCCTGACAGTACAGTTTCTCCCCGAATGAGTTTGGATTCCCAGAAACTCGCCTGGAACTGGAGTTCAGCGCAGTTGGGAGCTTCTGTCTGCCCCCCGCTTTAGAAAGCCAGCCACACACTCATCCACCTGTGCACTCAACTGTCCTTCCTCTCTACATGCACGTGCCTCCAGACCTCTGCCTCCACAGCTCTCCCAATTCTCAGTGTGCTTTCCTCTTTCCTTCTAGTTGTAGAATTTCTACTCAGCCAGCTTTCCTGTGGTTCTGGATGGTGTCCATTTTGTCTTTTCGTTGTAGTTTTGATATTGTGTGCGAGGCAGCAGTTTAGGTGTTTACCTATGCTGCCATCTTGTTTTCTCCTCACTGATTTTCTTATACCTCTAATACAGTCTCATCCACAACTTCCTCCAGTGATGTCTGGGTCAGCCTCAGCTTCCCCATTTACTCATAGAGCAGTTAGCATGAGGTAATTTCTCTGTGGCCTCTATTTTTTCATCTATAAAATGGACATAATGATAAAACCTACCACAAAGAATTGTACTAAGACTCTAAAGGAGTTTAATATGTGAAAAGCATTTGGAATAGTGTCTAACACAATTAGAGCTACATGGAGATATATTTTTTAGTAATATTATTTGTATTGTTATCTCCAAGGGCACCATCTTTCCAGGAGCCCATGGACCACCTTGGGCTGAGTGAGGGGCCCATCATCCCTGTTTATCAAATCATCCAGATGTGAGACTCCTGCACTAACCAAGTTCTGTCTAATTTGAAGTCTCCAGGCCCCTCCCACTCAACCAGCTCTTCCACAAACCACTTTAAGCAGTCCTCTCACATACTCCTATTTCCACCATCACTGGGGGGCTCCCAGCCTCCTTACTTCCCCAGCCTCACAGGCCAAGAAAAGGGAAGCCAGAGGGGCCTTCGAGAGGCCTGTGCAGAAAGGGAAAGGCTGTTTTCCCACAGAGGCCAAAGAGTGGTGCAAGGTGTGCTACGCTCATGAACAAAAGCCCTTCTGGCCAAAACCAGTTTGGCTCATGGATAGAGCGTCGGCCTTCGAACTGAAGGGTCCCAGGTTCGATTCTGGTCAAGGGCACATATCCTGGTTGCGGGCACATCCCCCATGGGGGGCGTGCAGGAGGCAGCTGATCAATGTTGCTCTCTCATCGATATTTCTAGCTCTCTATTCCTCTCCCTTCCTCTCTGTAAAAAAATCAATAGAGTATTTTTTTTAAAAAAGCCCTTCTGCTTCCAGGAGTGGTGGGTTGGCAGCTGTATCTCTGATCAGCCAACAATCTCATGTTAGAAACTGCCCATTTCTTGGCCTGGCTGGGCAGGTCAGTTGGTTAGAGCATCATCCTGATATGCCAAGCTGGAGGGTTCAATCCCTGGTCAGGGCACATACAAGAATTAACCAATGAATGCATATATAAGTGGAACAACAAATTGATGTTTCTCTCTCAAATCAATCGTTAAAAGGAAGGAAGGAAGGAAGGAAGGAAGGAAGGAAGGAAGGAAGGAAGGAAGGAAGGAAAGAAGGAAGGGAGGAAGGGAGGGAGGGAAGGAGGGAGGGAGGAAGGGAGGGAGGGAGGAAGGTAAATTTCAGTGAGGTGTCCTTTCTACAAAGAGGAGGAAAGCCACATTTAAAAGATGAAGGCTGACCGGCCGGTGTGGCTCAGTTGAGCAATCCTATGAACCAGGAGGTCATGGTTCGATTCCCAGTCAGAGCACATGCCTGAGTTGTGAGCTCAATCCTCAATGTGAAGGTGGCAGCTTATTAATGATTCTCTCTCATCATTGATGTTTCTAACTTTCTATCCTTCTCCCGTCTCTGAAATCAATAAAAATATTTTTTTAGCTAAATAAAAGACAAAGGCTGCTTTTGATTGGCAGGATGGCCTGATAGAGCAAATGCTGCCTTGGGGGACAAGAAGAGAATGCTGAGGGCCCCACCCCCCTGCAAATTACATGCAGTGCATGTCAAGATCCCTGCCCCTGTACCTTGTCTTGGGTGCTAGGACACAGGGCTATATAGACACTACCCCACAAATAAACAGACAATAGTTAAACAGTAAAAATACCAGGATAGAGATGGACACAGCTCTGCAGGGATGGGGCAATGGAATCACAAACTGAGAAGGTTTCTCAGAGCAGAGAGCATTTGAGAAGAGTAAACATTCACTGGGCAGAGAAAGGGCCTGGGCAGTTATGAAAACCCAGACTATCAGGAAATTATGTACTGTGAGAACTTGTGAGAGCACAGAGGAAGATGTGAAAGTGGAATAGAAGTTGTGGCCAGGCTGTAAATGGCCTTATATGCCATGGTAATTAATTAATTGATTAATTAATCATGGATTTCCTATTTTAAAGAACAGAAGGATATGATGCATTATTTGCTTGAGGAAGCAGGGTGCAGGAATTGTAAGAATGGGGACATTCTTGTCATTTCTAGATTTCATGTAATGAAGGGTCTGACTAGAGGTCCCTGAAGTGAGACTTGGGAAAAATAAAACAAAAATATGTTGAAGATATTTTAGCTGAGAAATGGGTGAATCAACACAGGAGAATACTTAGGGTCAGCCTCAGGGTACAGCTTGACCAACCAGATGATGGAGAATTCACCAAAACCAACAGAGGCCTGCAGTTGTGGGCCAGATGGGCTGTGGGATCTCAGACCCTAGACTAGCAAGAGGTGGGCCTAGAGCCAAAGCGCTCAGCCCTCATTCCCCTGCATCCAGGAAGGGAAATATATTTCATCTTACATGACAACTCTGATGGATGGGTGGTGTCTACCTAAATTACTATTTGAAAAGGATTATACGACCATATCTGGGCCAACTGGGAAAGAGAACCCTGATTGATTAGCAACGTCTGTCACGGGCACTGAGTCGGGAGGGGTAGTACATGTTTCATACTTGTTGTCCTGCACTTCGTACTCAGATTCCCTGCCAAGAATGATTGAGATGAGTCTTGGGTGCCTCTCTCGATCAGCCCAGTTCACAGCGAGCAGTGGTGCACATGGGAGGGGGCAGTGATAGTGGGAAGTCATGAGGCTGGAACCTGTGTTCCCTGGACCGCCAGCCAGTGGAATCTGGAGGAGTGCCAGGGAGCATCTCCATCTTTTTGGATTAGTCCCCGACCTCCCGAGAGGTATCTTAGAGACCCCTCTTAGGAAAGCTATGGAATCCCTCAGACACTGACCAGATACTAGGGCATCAATTATGCCTAAATGTCCAGAAGTCATGTCAAGAGGTAATACAAGCCATAAAAATAAAGAAAGGGCATCTTTCAGGTTAGAAATTCCTCACCTGGGACCCATGGAAGAGCTCCAGGAGACTGTACACCCCTTGAAATCATGTACAAATTGTTCTAAGGATGTGAGTCTTCCCTCAAAGGAGATCTTTAGTTTTTGCCAACCTCTCAAAGAGATCCATGACCCAAAAAAGGCATCAATCACTGTACAAGATGCAGAAAGTAATGTGGTGCAAGGGAATGCTGCAGGGGTGGGAAGACAAAGGCTCCGTGTCTTAAGCTCCATGTCTCAGTTGGAAGTGAACTGGAGCTTCACTGGTCTACTCAGCTATACTATCCACTCAACCTTAAAAAGTATCTTCTAGCCCTAACCAGTTTGGCTCAGTGGCTAGAATGTCAGCCTGCAGACTAAAGGGTCCCAGGTTCAATTCCAGTCAAGGGCACATGCCCAGATTGTAAGATCGATTCCCAGTAAGGAGTGTGCAGGAGATAGTCAATCAATGACTCTCTCTCTCTTCATTGATGTTTCTTTATCTTTCTCCCTTTCCCTTCCTCTCTGAAATGTGTGTGTGTGTGTGTGTGTGTGTGTGTGTGTAAGTGCCTTCCAAATCTAGGTGCAAACCTGGGGCTACTTTTGAGCACTGGGTACTTGAGAAATCCAAAGCGACATTATTTTTTTTTCAAAGTACATTCTTAGTTTTTATCAACCCCTCAAGCAGATCCCAGTGGATTCTTCAGGTCTCGGACATTTGGGTATCTCCAGGCCTTCTGGGTCTGATGATGAGAGGGAAGTGGATAGATGGATGGGAAGAAAGTTTGGGAGCCTCAGAATACCAGGTTGTAGATAGACTGTAGCACACTCCAGTTCTCCTGGCCCATGTCCCATCAAAACACTAAGCAGCAAGTGCCTCTCTTCCCACCATCCTATATAATAAAGAGGTAATATGCAAATTAACCCTCACACCCTCACAAGATGGCTGCCTATGACCAGGCCAGCAAGCGAGTTAGTGAGGGAAGACGAAATTACTGAATAGCAGGCTGTATGGGACAACCAGGCCGGGGAACGGGGGGACAGTTGAGGATGACCAGGCCAGCAAGAGGTGAAGTTAGAGGCAATTTGGCTGGCAGAGGGGGCAGTGAGGGGTGATTAGGCCGCCAGTGGGGGGGGGGGGGCAGTTGGAGGCAGCCAGGCAGGCAGACAGGTGAACGATTAGGAGCCAGTGGTCCAGGATTGTGAGAGGGATGTCCTACTGGCAATTTAGGCCCAATACCCAGGATCGGGCCTAAACCAGCAGTTGAACATCCCCCGAGGGGTCCTGAATTGAAGAGGGTGCAGGTTAGGCTCAGGGGATACCACCCCCCATGCATGAATTTCATGCAGTGGGCCTAAGTCATAAGTAACCAACTTATGGTAACCAACACTCTGCTGGTCTTGCCAGTAGTGGAGCAAGCAATGCACCTCCTGTAAGGAATAATGACTCTAAACTCCAGGTCACATTCCACACAGGCACACCCCATGGTAAATTCTGCCCACAAGCCCAACTGTGTTGAAATCCATTACAAATTAAAAGCAGCATGTCTCCTTGAAAATGTTTGTGTCAACTGCCATTTTGCTTCAAGGTGACAGAGTGAAGACATCATCACAGTGGCAATCTTGATCTTTGTGTTAGTCTCCAGATGTACCCAAATAAGCCCATTTCTTCTAAATTTATCAGTGTTGACAGAAAGAGAAATGTCAAGCTGTCAATTAAAAGAGATCTCACTTCAGCTTTCAAAATAAATGTGTTCTAAAGAAGCTCTACATTAGAAATTATGCTGGACTGAGAATCAAAAGACCCAGATTCCAGTTCTTGGCTTGGTCATCACTTAGCCAGGTGGATTTAGGAAGCAACTTGATACCTCTCTGGGCCTCAGACATCTCATCTGCAACATGAGGGGCTCAGACCAAAGGATACCATGCTGAGAAAAAAGTATAAAGTTTAATGCATCTCGATT
Source organism: Lasiurus cinereus (assembly GCA_011751065.1). Classification (NCBI taxonomy): domain Eukaryota; kingdom Metazoa; phylum Chordata; class Mammalia; order Chiroptera; family Vespertilionidae; genus Lasiurus; species Lasiurus cinereus. Next base: position 7,399,101 of record JAAGEH010000030.1, read on the forward strand.
TGCTCCCGTGCAAATTCTCGTGACTGAATCATTGTCCTCTCCCCTCCCTCCCTCTGATTGTCCACTGGCAGAGTAGGGAGCTGATTGGTCCTTTCTTTCTTCCTCCTTCAGATTGTTGTAAGTGAGCAGGATGGGGCAGGGCAAAGGAAAGGGTTGTCTGCAGCCCTCAGAGAGCTCATTAGTGGGAGAAATTTCTTGACTGGTGACTTCTGACCTTTAGCCCTAATTCACTCAAGCAAAGGAGGGGAAACAGAGGAGCTGGAGAGACGTTGTCAGGGCATCAGCGGCTCAGAGGGATGGGCAGCATGACTGGCTAGAAAGAAGCAGAGAGTCCCTCCAACCCAGGGCAAACTTTGGTGACTCCTCACATAAAGACTGAATCCCTGGCTAGGCTCGGGCCCTGAACTAAAAATACAGGGGACCTAGAGTTTGATAAGGATCACCCGACAACAAGACCCTTGAAGAATGTGAATCCCTTCAGAGATTCTCCCCATGCAGGTCAAAGTCATGGGCATCCTCCCTCTGGAAAAGGAGCTTGAGAACTCTTGGAAGGACTTCTCAGGAAATAAGCTAAGAAGGGAGTTTACAAAGGCTCTTCAACCAGAGCGATGGGTGGTTGGAAGCTGCACCAGAAAGGCTATAGAGCTGACCATGGTGCTGGTGGCCTCTGCCTGAGGCTGTCAGCCCACACCAGGTCCTGAGTGACCTTAGCCAACTCCTGCCCAAATTTATGCCTGAGCTGGCCTGGGCTGACACTCCTGCCAGCTGCCTGTCCAAAATCATGCAGTGACATCCGTTACCTACTGCCTAAGTGTGTGGTCTGTTTACCCCAGCCTTTCCCAACCTGGCAGTCTCATTCTCCACCCAGTTCCTGAAAACACAGCTGTAGGTTGTGAATAAGTCACAACGCAGAGGTCCTGGGACTTGGTCTGGCACCCAGAAGGCCAGGCTACAAGATCTGAGGCAGAACAGATGCACCCTTCCCTGCGCCCTACCAGTGCACCCTACGCAGATGCCTGAGCAGAGCTCCCCTGACAATGGAAACCCATCCCCACCCATCATGTGGCTAAGCAGGAGCCCAGCACAAGTGGAAATTCCCCAGGAGTCTCCCGCTGGGCCCACTCCATCCCACTTTGCCCACAAGTTCACCGTCTTTTAGGAATTTGGGAAAGCTTTGCAATCAGCAGCTATCAAGTACCCAATTGTGGAACAGTGGGTCTTAATTAAGACAGAGGTGTACCCTTTCCCCTTTGTGTACCCCTTGCCCAAATGACCTTGAGCAAGTCACTGAATAGCTCTGAACCTCAGTTTTCCCATCAGAGTTGCCACAGGCCATCCTGAAATCATGGAAATGAAAATGCTTGGTAAATTACAGAACATAGAGCAAGGAGCAGCTACTGTTACTGTCCAGAGCCTATCCAGGTCTGCATATTACTCTGAGCCTCACCAAGGAGGATTCTGGAAGCTAGTTGGTAAAGGAGAACATATAAGTATTTGTATGTGCCGGGGGCTTTCACACATGCTGTCATACTTAATCTGTGAGGCAGATTAGTACTGGCACCATCTATAGTTGAGGTTAAATTACTTGCCCAAGGTCATGTGGCTTAGGGATTACCAAGCCAGGATTTGAGCCCAATTCTGTGTGGCTCCAAAACCTGTGCATTTTATTTTACCCCTTGCAATAGCATGGATGGACCTGGAGGGTATTATGCTCAGTGAAATAAGCCAGACGGAGGAAGACAAATAACATAACATTTCACTTATATGTGGGCTCTAAAGAACAGAATAAAGAAACAAAGAGCCGAGACCAGTTTGGCTCAGTGGATAGAGCATCGGCCTGCAGACTGAAAGGTCCCAGGTTCGATTCTGGTCAGGGGCATGTACCTTGCTTGTAGGCACATCTCCAGTGTGGGGCGTGCAGGAGGCGGCTGATTGATGTCTCTCTCTCATTGATGTTTCTGACTTTCTATCCCTCTCCCTTCCTCTCTGTAAAAAATCAATAAAATATATATATTTTTTAAATAAACAAACAAAATAGAAACAGACTGATGGATGACAGAAGGAGGAAGGTTTTGGTATGGGTTGAAAAAGATGAAGGGATAAAAAAAAGTGCTAAGTGGTAGTTACAGAATAGTCACAGGGATATGACATACAACATAGAGAATATAGTCAATAATCTTACATAATAAAGAGGTAATATGCAAATTGACCATCACTCCAACACACAAGATGGCCACCCCATGTGGACACAAGATGGCCACCACAAGATGGCCTACAGGGGAGGGAAGGTGGGGGTAACTTGGCTGGCAGAAGAGGGCAGTTGGGGGTGACTGCGCCAGCAGAGAAGTGCAGTTGGGGGAGGAGGAGGACCCAGGACTGCAGGGATGGGCAGTTAGAGGTGACCAGGTTGGCAGGGGAGGGCAGTTAGGGGCAATTGGGCCTTCAAGGGAACAATTAGGCATTGATCAGGCTGGCAGGGGATTGGTTAGGGGGAGATTAGGCTGGCAAGCAGAAGCGGTTAGGGACAATCAGGCAGACAGGCAGGCAGGTGAGTAGTTAGGAGCCAGCAGTCCTGGATTGTGAGAGGGATGTCCAACTGCCTATTTATCACCTAAAATAGCAGTTGGACACCTTATGAGGGTCCCAGATTGGAGAGGGTGCAGATTGGATTGAGGGACACCCCTCACTCCGTGCACGAATTTTGTCCACCTGGCCTCTAGTATTGTAATAATTATGCATGGTGCCAGGTGAGTACTTGAAATATCAGTACTTTGTAAAGTACACGATTGTCTAACTACTATGCTGTACATCTGAAACAAATAAAAATTAGGCTGAATGCCAGCTGTAATCAAAAAACAAAATTTAAAAATAAAACATGATTTATAAAACAAAAACCTGTGCAGTTTAACCACCCCTGTAACCATGTCCCTCCAGACAAGTGACCACAGCCCCTTCAATCAGTGCCAGACCTTTTTTCCAGAAACTCAGAGAAGGCCTTGATCCCTCCTGCCCCTCGGATCAGATCTCTGCACTATGCTTGTGTACTAAGTCAGACCAAGCTCTCAGGTTGTCAGACTGTCCGGAACTTGGCTTTGGCCTAAGGCCTCCTGAAAGACACAGCCTTCCTCCCCCTGCCCATCCCAGTCACTTCCCTCAACCATCTCTGGGTACCCCGTGCCCCAGCCACGTTCTCCCCACGAGCACATGCCCTTCACCAGTGGTCCCCAGACTTTCTGGTGCCTGTGAATTACTAGGGGAATGCCAAGGTGGTTCCAGTGCCCTCACTGCCCTGGACTCACAGGCCTGAGGTCTTCTCCCCGGACTGGGAGGGGGAACCGGTTGTCAATCCCAAATACTACCTTGCTGTGCAAGTTCCCCTCTCACTCCCACCCCCAGCATCACAGAGGAAAGAATTGAGGCCTAGGGAAAAGGTGATTCCTTCAGTACCAGACTACTGGTTACTGGTAGAGCCAGGCTGGGACCTGGGGCTGCTGATGGTCAAGCCAGCACATTGTCCAGGAGGCTCGGCAGAACAGGGATGGTGGGAGGTGAAGCTATGGCAGGCAGTCCATAGTCTTGGGGTCACTTAGCTGTGGGACCATGGGACGACTCAGCAGGGACTGGAGCCTTTCACACTGATTTATGAGGTGGCCCCTCTCAAGGACTGCTGGGTAGAAAAGCTATTTCTTACTTCCCCAAGAAGGCTCCAAAATGATGATCACAGCACATGGGCAGAGCCCACACATGCGCGCACACGCAGATGCAAATGTGCGGGCGCGTGCATGCGCGCGCGCGCGCACACACACACACACACACACACACACACACACACGTCTCATTAATAACTCCCAGGCCATCTGGTTCAGTAGGTACTAGGGCTCCTTGGCCTGGGTGTCAGGTGCAGGGGTCGGGGTGGGGGGTGTAGGGTTGGACTTTCCCTGCCAGGAGAAGAGGAGTTGGTGCAATGCACTGCATTAGAAGTTGGAGAAAACACAGGTGCACCCAGGCCTAAATCTGGGTCTATAAGCTCTGGCCAGTAAAACGTTCTGTGATGATGGAGATGATATAGAAATAACATAGGAATCTGCTCCACTAATCTAGCCACCAGCATGTGTGATGACTTTAACTCTTGAATATGGTAACTAATGGGGCTGAGGAACTAATCTATTTTATTTTAATAAATATTAAAAGGAGTTAAGAAAATTAATTCATTTAAATCTCACAAGAGAACTACAAGTAGGTGTTATTTTCCCCAGGTATAGAATGAGAAATCTGAGGCACAGAGAGATCCAGTAACTTGTCCAAAGTCACACAGCCAGTAGGTGGTGGAGCTGAGAACTGAATCCAGGGAGTCTGGATCCAGAGTTTCTTCTGAAGCACTAAGCCACCCACCTGCTGGCACGCTGCATTCCTGACTCACAAGCCAGGCACACTGCAATAGGCACGTGTGCACATACACAGGTCTGAGCAAGGAGCCTGAGAGTGCACTCTGAGCTCTGCTCTGTAGGGGGACCCTGATTTGATGGAAAAGAAACTCCCACAGCCTTGGCCAGGCTTTGGTCTAATGAATAGACATCAGCAGTGGCATGTGGAGCCTTGACTCAGCAAAAGAGACACAGGTCCTGAGTGATGGGGTGACCGGTCTGATGGGAGAAGCCGTGGAGCACCTCCCAGCCAGATGGAAGAGGCAGTGAAACCTCAGGGGGTGGCCTGGGAATGGCATGAGTCCAGAGAGAAGTGTGCTATTGAACTGGAGGCTCCCTGACTCCATTCCAGCTGATCAAAGGAAGTCTTTGGGGTCCCTGGGAGCCCCAGGATCAGGCCTTCCTGAGCCTCACGGGAAGGGAAGGCTTGGAGGAAGTGTACCATCTCAGATGGTCACTTATCCCACACTCCAGGGTAGGGGAGCCACTATAGCTAATGGGAAAACACATGAAGAATATGACTTACAAATGGCCCCACAGTTCCCCACATCTCATTTGCATTGAGCTGTTGTTACCTTATCGATTATATGAAATTAGGAGTTAGTCACACTGTCTGCAAAACAACAATTATCATCATCAAACCAATTAGTGCCAAATGGGATGTGGTCCCCGTGGCCCCAGCGCTGCACTTGGCTATTTCCAATACCATCCGCCTGGCCTTGGGAAATAATTGCGTCTCTACTGAAACAGCAGCAATCAGCAGAAATCTCCCCGAGAGGCCACCGCTCTCTCCAAGGCTCTGTGTCAGGGTACCTTGTCACACAAGCACAAGCAAAATGATACAACTGGTATCTCTGGTAGCACAAGTCTCAAGGGGATGGGTTAAGGACAAACTGCACTGGGCCACCAGAATTCTTGATGAATCTGTCACAACGTTTCAGTCACAGACATGTTCACACAATAGCAAACCCACCACAATCCACACATACTCACTCTTATCATCCACACCCTCTCACAACCAGAATATACACACAAAACACGTTCAGACTCACTCACATGCAAGCACACACACAGCTCCATGAACTTCATGAACACCCTCCCACCAGGTCAACCCCAAGCAAAGGCACACATACTCACACTCACATAGTGTCACTCACTGCCACACCTCCATACAAGCCAACAGCCAGAACACTCGTGTACAGCCACTCATACAATTGATCACTCAATACGTACAAGCAAGTAATCAAACCCAGGATACAGATTCACACACACCAGCACAGCACAATGATTTATCATAGGCACACACCTCAAAGCATGCTTGTGGGCACACACTACTTTGAGAGACCTTCTAAATCAGCAATTTTCAACCCATATGCTAAAGAATTTCTAAGGCATGCAATACTGAATATTTAGTCAGGGACACTGACCTCTTTTTCCTTAGATGGTCAAATTTAAAAAATGACAATAGCCAACCCAACAAGGGCCATCCGGTGGGAATGCCCTGTTCTGAACTATCTATAGATATATAAAAGACTAAGTGACCAACTGTACATCCATCCAACCATCCAACCGACCAACTGGCTGGTACATATGACACGCATGGGGAATTTAAAAATAAACATTGACTCACGCATGTGCAATACATATAAAGCCCTCGCTGGTGCCAATTGCACATGTGTGTTTCCATCTGTCATTGTCGATCATGAATTTGGTGGGCATTTCTATTATAGAGAAAGGGTGAATAGCAATATTAAAATATTTCTTCTAGCCAAGACCGGTTTGGCTCAGTGGATAGAGCGTTGGCCTGCAGACTGAAGAGTCCCAGGTTTGATTCCCGTCAGGGGCATGTACCTTGGTTGCGGGCGCATCCCCAGTAGGGGGCGTGCAGGAGGCGGCTGATCGATGTCTCTCTCTCATTGATGTTTCTGACTTTCCATCCTTCTCCCTTCCTCTCTGTAAAAAATCAATAAAATATATTTTTAAATAATATTTCTTCTAATTAACTTCCTTTCAATGTGCACAAATCTGTGCACCAGACCACTAGTAAATATATGTCATATAACAGAAGTGCATTTTATTGGTCTCATTGCATAATAAGGTTGCATCTGATTGGTTAATTCTTAGAAATGGAAATCCTTATATACAAGTACAGGCAGCTGATTTTTTTTTTAAGTCACTTTGGAGCAAAAAGGGGAGGTAATTACTTTTTTTGTAAATCAATCAAAATTATACCTATTTTTATCAGATCTGCCAAAAAATGTATTTGGGGGAATGCTGCAGAATTTTAGTAATGAGTTTGTGTGTGCCATAGCATGAGACCTCATCCTTTGTCCTCATTGGCACAGCGCCACCCCAGGTCTGAGTATGTCCTCTCCATGGTGTGGTCTGACTCCTTGTCCAAGATCACTGTCAGTCTTGTGGTTCTCCCTCTGAAGGACTGGGGAGGAGGGCAAGTGAGCGGAGGAGGGCAGAGACCAGGTCTCCTATGACAAGGGAGCCTCTGGTGAGAAGCATCCCACCAGGTTTTTTCATTCCAGCGGTGCCTGTTCATTTGCTCACAGTTTCAACCCCATCACCATTTATTGAGCAGCACCCTGTGCCTGTCACGGGCTCTCCCTGTGGACTGGGGGCTGCTCTCGGCACGGGAGGCTTCACAGTGAACCAAAGCATCCCTGTGCTGGGGACTTTCACAGTCCAGAGGAAGAGGCAGATAATAAAATAATAACCAACTACATATATAATATGTCAAGAGCTGTGAATAAAAGTAAAGCAAAGAGGACAGAGTATAGGGAGAGGCCTGGGGCTGGAATGCAGGAGGCCCCCAGGAATCTGTCAGTCCTTCTCTCCCTGCCTCTGCGGTCCGTTTGATCGCCTGCCCACTCCCAACTTCTCAGTGGCAGACCCTGACCCCGCCTCCGCCCAGTCCTGGCTCTCTATGTCCAGAAAAGAGAATCTGATTGACTCCATTGCGATCTGATGTCCCATCAACCACGCACCAGGAAACCAGCTCACGGGAGACACATGTGGCCCCTGAGCCTCTGAATTCTTGCCCTGATCCATTGTTGCCCTCTCCTGGTTCACCCCCACCCATGACTGTGTCCCCCGTGAGACTGAGGCTCTGAGCTGGGAACGCGCAGGTCGTCCTGTCTTTCCGGGCCTTGCACTCTGGCCTACCCAGACTCTGTAGGGGGTGAGGAAGGCAGGACACCAGAAGGCCCTGGGCAGGGGCAGTCGTCTGGAAAAGGATGCAAACGCCACCTCCTGCCACACAGCCCGAGCTTGGCTTCGCACGCACATACCCACTAGAAAGGGGACATCTGACGCTTCTGTGCGGTTCCCAAAAGCTGGAGACAGCTCACACCCACAATAATAATCATGATCCTCTGTAATTATTATTTGTGCATTTTGCATAATTGTCATAATTATTATCATCAGCTCATCAGTCTCCCATCCCAGTGTGCTCATTCCCCATCCTCAGCCCTGAAATCTGATCACATGAGGTGCCCTTTCCTGCCTCTGACTTCCTCCCAGGAACTGGGTGTTGGGGACCCCCCTCAGGAATCAGAATGGGATGCTCCTGGGCATTCTCCACTGGGGGAGGGGCAGAGGGATCAGGCTGGGTGCCAGCCGGACACTGGAGGATGGCCAGAAGATGGTGGCAGCGGCCAGGGTAGGGGCGGGGCCCGTATGCAGCGTGGGCTGCAGGTGTGCGTGTTTTCCCACGCTCCACAGCCAATCCTCGGCCAGAGATGGACAAAGAGCTGGACCCCGGATGCTTGGCTGGGATAATGACGCCCCATAAAAATTGGCGAAAGGGCTTCTTTTCCCAGAGAGCTGGTTGTTAAACATTATTTATCAGCACACCTTCACGCCTGCCCTCCACACCACAGTCAGCTGTTCTTTCAAGACTGAGATATAACAGGGTCAGGCTCCTTCAACAGCTCAAGGTCATCCGGAGGTGACTTCTAACTCTTCACTGTGAGGCCTCCTGGAAAGCCCTGCGTGAGCCCGCCCCAGCCCACCACGCTGGCTCCCATCCTTCCCCCTCCCCATGTCCTTCCAGACTCTCCAGATTATACAAAGTACACACGTGATCCATCGTGCCGGAGGGGCTGCGGCAGATTGTTCCAAGCCCCAGAGAAGTCATCTCCGGGCCCCACGTCTGGCCTCTCACCACTCACCAGCCCTGCCTGAAACGTCCTCTCCACCTGCAGCCTTCCCCCCTTCCTCGCTCGGCTTTGGTTCAGACACCACGTCTGTCTGGGAGGCTTCATTGACACACACACACTCTCTCCTCCCGCCCAAGCCGGGCTGAGAAACCAGGCTCAATGCTCCTGTATTCACTCTCATGGCCACACATATCTCATCACGTGTCTGTCTGTCTGTCTGTGGCCCCCCTGGGGAATCAGGCCATGTGGAATGGAATGGAATCAACACCATCACTCAAGAAAGGCTGTACTCAGTGCCCTCACAGAGCCCAGATAAAGTGCTTTGGGCCCTGGCCAGTATGGCTCAGTTGGTTGAGCATCATCCTGTGCACCGAAAGGTCGCAGGTTAAATTCCCAGTCAGGACGCCTGCCCAGGTTGCAGGCTCAATGCCTGCAGGAGGCAGCCGATAGATGTTTCTCTCTCACCTTGATGTTTCTCTTTCCCTCCCTCTCCCTTCTTCTCTCTAAAAAAGAAAAAATCAATAAAAACATTTTTTTTTTTTTTTTAGTGAGGTGCTTTGGGAGGTCACAGAGAGCAAGATGCTTCTGAGAGATAAGTCAGGGCAGGCGTCCTGGACACGTCCCCAAGGAGGAAAGGCAGGCCTCCCAGTAGCAGGCGGTACAGGCGCTTCTGCTCAGTGGCAGTCCCTGCCCTAACTGCCTGCTTCCTGTGTGTCCCCTCAGAGGGTACCCTCCTCACCCAGCGCCCCCCTCACCGCTCCTGCTGGGTCTACAGCTTCACAATTCCTTGAGTACAGGAACCCCCACCTCAACCACACACACCTCCAGCTTAGCTCCAAAAGTGGCTGAAGCTGAATTTCCCAGATTTGGGGGTGTTGGGGGGTGGGTAGGTGAGGGGGTAGTGAAGGTGTGGGGGAGGCAGGGGGGAAAGAGGCAGGTGGTTGAAGCTCAGTGTTAGACAGTGTGGGTGTCCATGAGATTGGCACAGCCTGAATGAGCCTCCTTTTTCTAACTCACAAAAAGGCAGTAGTTATTTAGGTTAACTGTGGCCTTGCAGAGCTGGCTGATATTTTCAAACCAAATAACGCCTAATGGAGTCCATGGGAATGAACTTCGTAATGGTAAGTTATCTCCGTCCTCACCATGAGTGACAAGGCACGGGGGAAACTCTGATATCAAAGGCCACTCCCAATAAATCAGAATGTATGTCAAGTTTGCAATAAACCCCATTTTTCACCATAGGCAGATCACAGTTCTACCAATATTTATTCTATTTATTTACATTTACACATACATAGCACACCTCAAATACACAGGAGAATTGATATAAAGCGATGGCGGATAACTGGCCTGCCTGGGATGGCCTCGTGTCTCCATCAGGCTCTGCTCAGCTCATTCCCTCCTACCGCTTTCCCAAGAGGGTGGGCAGGGAGGGGGGCAGAGGGGGGGGCCTGGGCAGACGGTGAGCCCATGGGGCCTCGTGCCTGCTGCTGGCCACATCCGCTCTGAGGAGGCTCTTGCCAGCAAGACCAGCTGCCCACCTGGAGGCCGACTGAAAACTTGGTGCCTGGAAGGCCGGCGGTGGATTTTCTAAGTCCACACTTGACTCTGTGCACACAGAACTGGCCTGCGTGTGGTCTTGGGGGAGGCTGCACGGGGGCAGCATTTTGATCAGACTAGAAGGCGAGAGAGGAAGAGGGAAATACCTTCAAACAGCAGAGCTTCAAGTCTGTCATTGGGTCCTAAAGACCCACCAACAGGAGCACGCACAGGCCAGCCCCGAGACAGCCACACGCGTGAGACACGGGGATGCAGAGACACACGGGGGGTGGGGGAGGACGGAGGCAGCCCGCAGCGGTAAGCACAGCAACACCCACCTTAACCGACATATATGTGTAGCACAGAGGCTAAAACACACGGGTCCGTGCAGACAGGCCAAGCCCACAGGTGCCTGCACATGCCCAGAGGGACGCACTTCGATGCAGTGGGGTACCCAGCACCTTCACACACACACACACACACACACACACACACACACACACACACAGACGTGCTTTCATGTTCACACACCCTTCCACCCCCTCTGCAGTCCTCATCCCGGGCCACGTGGGAGCAGGTATCTCCTCGTAGTGTCCTGCTCACCAGCTTCTCTCAGCCTCCAGATGTCAGGGGCCTAGGGCCCTGGGACCCCTGCGGTCATGGCCATGAGATGCTAATGCGGCAGACCCATCTCCAGGAGGGAAGAGAGCCCTGTGTTTGTAAGGGCCCGGCCACCAGGAAATTCAGGGTGCATTACAACCACACGGGGGGTGGAGCTTACGTCACTGCCTGGGTGCCACCCCCAGAGACCCTGACTCAATTGATCTGGGGAGTGTTTCTCACTCTCCCAGTGATTCCAGTGTGCCTCCAGGGTTAAAATTACCGGAGGCAAGCCCTAGCTGTCAGGCAGGGCTGCCCCAATAGACAAGATCCTGCGGATGGGAAGGCTGTCTCCCCCTGCCTTTCAACTCACTCAGGAAGCCCTTGACATCCTCCAAAGACCCTTTTTTAGTGCCCGTGGTGCACAGCAGAGCCGCGGTAGTGGGGCGCGCCCATCCGCGCACTGCGGCTGCCCCCTGCTGGACGGAGCCGGCAGAGCGCGGCTGCCTCCTTGACCTGCTTCTCCCCACCAGGGCTGATCCCAAGCTGAGATGTGGGGGGAACCAAGAGAGCGTGGCCCTGAAGAGAAGTCCCCAAAACCCTTTCCAAGAGACCCAGACCTTCAGCTTACTGCACCTCCAGCCACCTCTCCGGTCCCAGCCATCTCAGGCCTGGGTGATCCCAGACATCCTTGCCTTTGCTCATCCGCTCCGTGGGAGCCAGCAATGCCAATGACCTGGCTGGCCAAAGAGTCTGGATGAATGAAGAAGGACACCAACAGAGGAGGTACCTCCAGTCCTCTCCCATCCATCCTCCCACAAGCTGATAGCACGCTCACCTGCTGCACAGCCTGGTCCTCCCACTGCCCTTAGAATAAAGCTCCGGCTCCTGAACACAGCTGGCCAGGCCCCTCACACCTGGCTCCTACCATCCGGTCCCCCGGAAGGCCTTCCACCCTGGGGTCGCCTGGCAAACTCTTAGTCACTGTTCCACATTCTGTTCCTGCCACCTCTTCCAGGATGCCTTCCCTGACCGCCTCACTTCACCCCTACTCTCCACATCCATCAGGCACTGCCTCCCCGTTTTCCTGAACAGGACATGCCGCCTCTTATAAGTCTCTGTAATGTGTCTGCCCCGCTGTCCCCCCACAACCCCTACCAAACTAGGGATCCCAAGGGCAGAGACCAGGGGCCTGAAATCAATAAAGGCTTGTCAAATGAATGAAGCTTTCTCCAGCCTGCTGGTCAATCCGGGCTCTCCCCCTTCTGCTCCCCGCACAGGTAGACTAAGCCCCTCCGTCAGAGAAGCAATCCCTAGAGCAGGAAGAGGAAACGAAGAATCCTGACACTAACAAAACACTTACGTATCCAGGGCCAGAAGAGTTCAGTTCCAAGTGCTTTACATCTATCAACCCACGTAACCTTCGCAACATTATCCCCATTTTGTAGAGGTGAAGATGAAGGCACAGAGAGGGTAAGTGCGTGCCCAAACACACAGCTGAGCGGGCAGGAGCTGGGATTTGGCCCAGAAGTGGGCTCCAGAGGCCACACTGCTCCCTCTTAGGAAAAGAGACTGTTGGTGAAGAACCAGGCGCACTCTAGCTGCGCCTGCCTTCCCATCCCATCCCAACACCCCTCCACCACCACCCCCCATGCCTCCTGGGGACACTAAGGACCTTCTCAGAAGAGGCCAGGCCCGGATTCTCACTCACTCCAGCCTGCAGTTTTAGAGCTGTGGCTTCTTTCACTTCCTTCCTAATTTTTCTGACAAGAGCAGATGCCACTGCAGCTGACATCCAGCCTGTCGCTGTGAACGGGAAGGCGGATCCAGCCCCTCGTTTGTCTGGTAAGAAAATAGAATTGGACAAGGAGACAGCTGAGCTTTGAAAGACCTGGAGGCCCTGGGTGTAGTGGCAGGAACAGGAGAGCTGCCAACAGGCGGGGAATGGGTGCAGAGACAGGACAGGCGGTGCCTCCAGACCCTCAGGACCAGCCCTACCTCTAACCCCTCCCTCCCTGCCCCCTCCTCTTCCTTCCTTCCCTCCATCCAGAATTGGTGAACAACTGCCGTGCGCTGGGCCTGTGCTGGCTACTGGCAACACAAGGACAAAGTCCTCACTGTCATCTCCAAGGAGGACAATCTGGGGAACCGGCAGGAGGGACAGACACCAAATCGTGGCACGAGGAACGCTCTGATGGAGCAGGACTCTGAGGCCCAGCTGCCTGGGTTCCCATCAGACTCTGCCCCGGGTGAGCTGGTGAATCGCACAAGTTCCTTCCGTTTCACATCTGCAAAATGGGATGCTAACGACCCCCGACCCCCGCTTCATTGGGATGGAATGAAGTCCACACGAGTAGCACTTGGGAGCAGTTCCTGGCACACAGCAACCCCTTCTCCCCAATTCAGATTCCGGAATAGTAGCTGCTCACCGAGCCCCAGGAGCCCCGCTGTTCCCCACACCCCCTCACACTCCAGAAGAGCCCTGAGGTCTAGCTCCCACTCCTCCTGCCTCAGGGCCCTTATCATCCACAGCAGACGTCTGCATGCACCACGCGTAACGTGCTCCTGGCTGAGCTTGCGTCTCCTCTGCCCGAGCCTGCCAGACAGGGGCCCTGGTGTCTCTGAGCCCCTGGTCTTGGAAGAAGGTAAGAATCCTGCTTCCTGTTCACGCCAGTCTGCCTCACCCATCTCTCAGGCCTGGGGTGGTAAGTGGCACCCTGACTTCAGAAAGCTGCCCCCTCCGCCGGACCTCAGGCTCTCCAGCTGCAATGCCCAGGGTCACGCTCTGATGGAGCAGAGGCAGTGCTGGGGTGATCTGTGCAGGACGATCCCCTGGCTCAGCCCCAGCCCCGCAGCCCACAGTCCCGGGGAGCAGAATACAGCGGCCAGCAGAGCTGGGACACACCTCTGGCCTCAGCAAGGCCCTCTGAGAGGAGCACCCGTGTGGGCCTGGCACGGTGACTGTGTCTGGAGGGGCTCTTTGGAGTGTTTCCATCCATGTGTAGGTCTGGGCGTGTCTGGGGGAAAGGCGGGCGGTAACTGTGCTTGTGTCTCTGTGCTTTGTGTAAGTGTAGCTTGCGCATCTGTCTAACCGTCTCCTCCAGGTCCCGGCATGAGCGTGTCTGTGTCCCTGGCAAGCTCTTTGTTATCATCACTGATACCAGCATGGCTGTCATCCACTGAGTACTCACTGAACTGTGTTTTACCTACATGTTTTCCTTTATTCCCCATTAAAAATAAATAAAGAAACGCTTCCTGGCTCCGACCCCTTGCCAAGCCCCACCCATGAGAGATCCCAGAGGCAAGGTGCAGCCCAAATTCCAAATTCCTGAATGGAGTCTTCAAGGCCACTCCACGATGTCTTCCACTGTTCCTCCCATCCTCCTCTCTCCTCAGTCTGGATTCTTCCTGCCCCGCCTCTCGTGTCCAGGAAACTACTGTCCACCTTTCAAGACCCAGCAAACATCGCTCCCCATGGAAAGTCTCCACTGATGGCCCTGCCACCTCCTCCAAGAAGTCTTCCCTGACTGATCAAGAATTGGCATCTTTGGCCTGAACAATGCTCCTCCGATGCTCCCCTGGGTGGTCATTACTTCTTTTTTTATGTTTTTATTGATTTTTAGAAGAGGTGGGAGCGGGAGAGATAGAAACAGCAATGAGAAAGAAACATCAACATAGATCAGCTGCCTCCTGCATGCCCCCTGCCAGGGATTGAGCCTACAACCCAGGCATGTGCCCTGACAGGGAACTGAACCAGTGACTTCTTGGTGAATGGGTCAACACTCAACCACTGAGCCACACCAGCCGGCAGTCATTACTTCTTATACATCTAGATCCCCACTGTCTGGGGGCCTGATTTCCCTGTGGATCTCCAGCCTTTTGAACAGGAGGCGCTCAGGAAATGCTGGCTGAGCAATGCTTAGCTGGCTAGGGGAGAGGGAAGCAGGGAGGTGACCCGATTTCTATTCCCTGGGGCTCCCTGCCCATCGCCCTTCCCTCAGGGATGCAGCTCTGCTCCCTCTCCTGGCTCATCTGAAGGATCAAGGTGCTTGGTCCAAAGCAGGTTGTCCTTAGCCACCCAGACCTGGAGGAGCTGCAAAGGAGCCTGCTCCGAGCTGACACAGACCTCTGCTGGGTGAACTCTCCCTTTTTCCCCAAAATTGCTGCTCCCTCCAGACCTGAGATCAGCCATGGCCATCACCCCCGCCCCCCATTCCTGCAGTCACTCTCACCACCAAAGAGATCTCCCTCCAAGGGGGAGGGCAGAGGTAGGAGGAGGGGAGTGAGAGAGGGGCAGAGGGGAGGAGAAGCCAGAGCAGTGGCAGGGAAGAAGGAATGGGAGTGGAGAGGAAGGGAAACTGACCACCGGTTTCTCTCTGGGTTTGCAGGCCGTCGCTTCTCCCTAGTTAACAACTACTGTCCAAGCACAGCCCCAGCCCCCGCTAATGACTATGGTTAGCACTGAGCGAGCTGTCGCATTTTGTATTTTATAATTAAAGCCGTTCCTGTCATTAGCACTCTGAGAGTGAGCAGGGAACAGGCCCTTGGGAACTGCGGTGGGACCCGGGGCCTCCTCCCGTCTCTTGGTGCCCCTTCCACCCAGGAGCACTGGCCTGGACAGCTCCAGGGTCTGCAGGCTCAGTGGCCACAAGGAAGGATCTCCTGGGACCCCAGGCAGACCCCCTGCACCCTGGGAAAAGCCAGAGCCAGGCCTCTGGGAAACTGCCCAGAGGGCTGCCACCCCAGGGCCCTGGCTCTGCCCCAGCTCTGCAGCCCACAGCCCAGGGAGCAGGGGTCTACCAGGCTCAGTCACCACAAGACTTGACTTTGTCCTTTTGCCACTTGGAGTGCCAGGCCCCCCAGCCCCACAGGCAGGTCTCCTGGCAGCGCTGTCCTCTCTGGCCTCCTAGTCTCCCACCGCAGCCCAACTCACACCTCCCCGGCGGAGCACCTTGGTTGCCTTGCCCTCGGAGTTGCTGTTTCATTGTCTGTAAAATGGGCTGTCTTAGCGCAGCTGCTCTAACAAACCACCACAGACCAGCTGCTTAAGCAATAGACATTCATTTCTCGGGTATGAAAACTGGGATGTCTGAGACCAAGGGGCCAACAGATTCTGTTCTGGCGAGAGCCCTCTTCCTGGCTTGCAGAGGCCCTTCTCACAGAAAACACATGTGCATGCAAGCTTTTCCTTGGTTCCTGCACCCGGGGAAGGGGGAAGGAGAGGGCAGGGACAAGAGGGAAGCGAGCTCTCTGATGTCTCTTCTAATAAGGGCACAGCCGAAACCGGTTTGGCTCAGTGGATAGAGCGTCGGTCTGCGGACTGAAAGGTCCCAGGTTCGATTCCGGTCAAGGACATGTATCCTAGTTGCGGGCACATCCCCTGGAAGGGGGCGTGCAGGAGGCGGCTGATTGATGTCTCTCTCATCGATGTTTCTGACTCTCTGTAAAAAAAATCAATAAAATAGCCGAGACCGAATGTTGGCTTACGGAGTGAAGGGTCCCAGGTTTGATTCCGGTTGGGGGCATGTACCTTGTTTGCGGGCACATCTCCACTGTGGGGCGTGCAGGAGGCGGCTGATCGATGTCTCTCTCTCATTGATGTTTCTGACTTTCTATCCCTCTCCCTTCCTCTCTGTAAAAAAATCAATAAAATATATTTTTAAAAAATCAATAAAATATATTTTAAATAATAATAATAATAACAATAAGGGCACGAATGCCATCATGGGAGCCCCAGCCTCATGTCCTCATCTAGACCTCAATACCCCAAAGGCTCCACCTCCAATGCCACTGCACTGGGAGGCAGGGCTTCAACATGTGAACTGGGAAGAGGAGATGAATACAGTCTACAGCATGGGCTTTGCGATGTCTGCAGAACAACCCCTTCCTCAGAGTGCCTTTAAAGATGAAATAATAAAGAGGAAGGCCCTCAAGCATTGCCTCCATCACCAGGGGTTCTCTTCAATGCTCCCCTGAAGCAGAGAGGATGACAGGTAGAGCAGGAGGATGCGCTGTGGAGGCTGGGGAGGAGGCTCCAGGCTGTAAAGATGTGTCAACCATGATGCCTGTGACCCAGAATTACTGCAATAGCCTCCCAGCTGGTCTTCCTGCCCTTCAACGTATTCTCAGCACATCAGCCAGCGAGGGTCTTTTAAAGCATAAGTCCCGGAGCACAGAGGGTTTTCAGGACAGTGACACTACTCAGAATGATACTAGAACGATGGCTGCATGCCCTCAGACCTTTGTCCAAACTCATAGAATGAACGACACCAACAGTGAACTCTAAGGTAAACCATGGACTCTGGGTGATCATGATGTGTCTGTAGAGGTTCTTCAGTTGCAACAACTGTACCATTTGGGTGGGGACGTTGGTAACGGGGAGGCTGTGCTTGTGTGGCGGGGAGAGGACATATGGCAAACCTCCATACCTTCCCCTCTCTTTTGCTGCTAACCTAAAATGGCCCTGAAAAATTAACGCTTTACTTGCCCCCAAAAGTAATTTTTAAAATGCTTAAATTGTCATTTCTCTGCTCAAAATCCTACATAGTCAAAGTCAAAGTCTTTACGAAGGTCTCCAAGGCCACATTACCCATCCTCCTCCCTCACTTTGACCTTAAACATGTTCAACAGAGTCCTGTATGGTTCCACTTGTATAAGATTCCTAGAGTCACCAAGCTCACAGACACAGAAACAGGATGATGGGGGCCAGGAAGTGGAGGGGAGGTCAGGGGAGGGAGTGTTCATAGTTAGAGTTTCGGTTAGGGATGATGAAAAAGTTCCGGAGAGGAATGTTGCACAACTCTGTGAATGTACTTAATGCCACTGCCCGGTACACTCTGAAATTGTGGAAACAGTCATTTTAATATACATTTTCCCACAATAAAAAAATTTTTGATTAAAAGCAGGGGAAAAAAAAAACTTCCAGAAAATAAAAAGATTGGTGTGTCTCTAAGTCCAAGAAGTGTTTCGAAGCATAATACAGGGGTGGATACAGGCCAATGTCCCATCCCCACAGGGAACACCCCCCCCCCAAGCCACTGGGATGTACTAGCCCTGCCCCCCATTCACCACGTTGGGATTTTAGGTTGGCTCATGGTTATTTTCTGGGGTCCATCCATAATGACCCCTAAAACTCAAGCTGCACAAAGCACATTCCCCCGAGACAGTGGTCGGCAAACTGCAGCTCTGTGAAATAATGAGTTTGCCGACCACTGCCCTGAGAGGTTCCTATCCCCTTGTCCCAGTCACAACCTGGAACACGGCAAAAAGATGGCTGTGAGTCTCCTCCGTGTCCTATAAATTGGCCAACACGCCGGCTAGAGCGAGCGGGCTCTCTAGGGCACGCAGCTTTGTTTGACGTTCTAATTACTATTGATTAGGGCCCCTGCTCTGTAGCATCAGATGTTCACTTGTAGAAAACTGATAAGGTACAAGCGATTTCCAACCAGCAGCGGAAACAGTCTCAGAGGCTTTATTGCCCTATTGCAGGGCTTTTCAACTGGTGTGCCACACGGATTTTTAAAACATGCAGTACCTGACTATGTAGGGGCACTGACCTCTTTTCCCTTCGATTGCCCAATTAAAAAAAAAATGACAGCATCCAACACAATAGCCATCCCATGTGAATGAACCAAAACTATACCTATTGAACCAAGATGGCAGCGTAGGCAAATGCCTGAACTCACTGCCTCCCACAATCACATCAAAATTACAACTAAAATGCAGAACCATCATCCAGAACTACCGGAAAGCTGGCTGAATGGAAGTCCTACTAGAGAAGCAAAGAAGAAAGCACAGAGGCTGGTAGAAGGTGCGGAGGTGCGGACCAGGCTGGTCCTGCACCCACGTGTGCTGCTTTTTTAATCAGGAGGGAGATCGTCTCTGCAGAGGCCCCTCAAAGGAGTAAAGGGTCCCAGCCCCAGACCAGACCCCCATCCGCAGTGATTGTTTTAGGGATGGGGGCTCAGTGGCACAGAAGCTGCTGGAGACCCAACTGCTCCTCTTAAAAGGCCAGCAACACGAACTGAACTTACCAAGCTCTTGCTTCCTCTGAGCTCCATTGCCAGGGTGAGGCTCTGGGAAACCCAGACACATCCGGGGAGGAACTGGACTGGCTGGCATTAGGGCAGGAACTCGGGGGCAGCTTTCTTCCAGACAAAGGTGCTCACAGGGATCATTGTTCTTGTGCTGGGACCTCCCCAGTTGCAGGGCTGACTGGCAACTATTTCTGTTTGCTCAGCCCTGGTTATTCCCTGAGACCCCGCCCCACCCAATTTACAACCCCACCCAAGCTGTGTGCAGAATGGCCTGTCCTTTCTCGGTCTAAAACCTGTCAAACAAGCTGCAGCTGGGTCAGGAATCCCCAAACCTATCAATAACCAGCACCAGCCTACCTTGTTTCACAGCCGGGCCTCATCTGGGCACTTCCAAACCTGATTGAAAGAGGAGGAATTTGCAGATCTCTCTGTAACTCCTGCAGGGTGGCCCCAGGCCAGTGGTCTGCAAACTGTAGCCCGTTTGCCGCTCTGTTGACAAATGACTTTGCCAACCACTGTCCCAGGCAGTGGCTGACTTTGTACCTTCCTGGAGACCCAAGAGCCAGTATACTCAGTGGTCAGTGTCAGACCCTACCAGATTACAACTCTTCACATCCATAAGCTACACACTCAAGGGGCAGATTCAGAGAGCACCAAAGCCCCACTGAAGCAAGTCCTGCTCCATCAGGGTGTCTTCTGCACAGCAGCTCTTCCATTGTAGACACAGCTGGACCTCACAGCCAATTGGCTTGGAGATCAGTTCCTCCCAGTGATACCAACAGCAGTCAAGGCTCAGCTCCAATAAGATTATGCACACAGCCCACAGAGGGTGCACCTAGAGCTCCCAGCTCAGGTGACTAGGGAGGCTGAGCCACTGGGCCCTATAGGACACCTAGCACCAAAGCCACTCTTATCAAGAAGACTTACCAGTTCCACCCAATACATAGAAACAAACACAGGGAAGCAGCCAAAATGCAAAGACAAAGAAACATGTCACAGATGAAAGAAATGGAAGAAAATATAGAGTTCAAAACCACAGTTATAAGGTTTTCCAAGAATCTTCTAGAATCATCCAAAAGATTTAGTGAGACTTTCAAGGTTATTAGTAAAAATGCTAAAAAAATAAAGAAGGACCAGTCAGAAATTAAGTATTCAATGACTGAAATAAAGAATAATAAACAGGAATTCAACCGTAGAGTAGATAATTCTGAGAATCAAATCAATTATTCGAAATATGAGGAAGAAAAAAACATCTAACCAGAAGAGCAAAAAGAAAAAAGGATCCAAAAATATGAAGACAGAGTAAGGAGCCTCTGGGACAAATTCAAGCTTACCAACATCTGAATTATGGGGGTGCCAGAAGAAGAGAGAGAGCAAGATATTGAAAACCTATATGAAGAAATAATGACTGAAAACATCCCCTCCCTGCTGAAAGAAATAGAGTTACAAGTTCAAAAAACACAGAGAACCCCCAACAAGAGGAACCCAAAGAGGACAACCCCAAGACACATCATAATTAAAATTCCAAGAGCAAAAGACAAAGAGAGAATCTTAAAAGCAGCAAAACAGTTAGTCACCTACAAGGGAGTACCCATACAACTGTCAGCTGATTTATCAACAGAAACTATACAGGCCAGAAGGGAGTGGCAAGAAATATTCAAAGTGATGAAGAGCAAGAACCTCAACCAAGATTATTCTACTCAGCAACACTATCATTTAGAATTGAAGGTGAGATAAAGAGCTTCACAGACAAGAAAAAGCTAAAGGAGTTAATCACCACCAAACAAGTATTATATAAAATACTGAAGGGTATTAAGAAGAGGAAGAAGAAAACAAAGATAAGGATAAAAAATATGTTCACAAAGTGGCAACAAATACTATCTATCAACAATTGAATCTAAAAATCAAACAAATAAAAAATCTGATGAACAGAATAAACTAGTGAATGGAATAGAATCAGGGGCATGGAAATGGAACTGACTGACAATTCTCAGAGGGAATGGGGTGTGGGAGTGGGGGAGAGATTAGACAAAGATCTTATATGCATGTATGTCTATGCACCCAGACAATAGGGCAGTCAGAGCCTGGGGTGGGGTGGGAACTGTGAGAAGGGAGTTATGGGGGGAAAAAAGAGGGACATCTGTAATAATCTTAACAATAAAGATTAAAAAAATATATACCTATTTTTTTGGTCAGATTAGCAAAAAATAGATTTTTGACGTGCCACAGAATTTTAGTAATTAGTTTATGTGTGCCATGAGATGGAAAAGGTTGAAAATCTCTTCCTATAGGATATTGGCCAATTTGTATCTAATTTAGTAATCTTATTCCATTATTGTTTTTCATATGAGTTTCTCATATCTTCCTTTGAATCACTTTGGTTTAAAGATTCTCTCATTGAGCCAAGCAATATTTTGATTGTGCTCACTAGGTTTTGTGTAAGAATTAGGTTTTTACATTTTGAGAATTATACCTGGGCATCTGGGGAACCTAGAGAGGTGTTCATGTGATCCACACACAGTCTGGGATGCTTGTCACCCTAGTCTGTCTGTCTGTCTGTCTGTCTGTCTCTCTTTCTCTCTCTGTCTGTCTCTCTCTCTCTCATCCCTATTCTCCTCTGTCCCTAACCCATCCAATAAAACCAGGGCACATGTACAAAATGTACTGCTTGTTTGCCTGCCTGCTTCTTAGATTTCTTCTCCCAGACTTCTTTTTACAAAACAGGTGGTGTTTGCCTTATTTGCATCAAAGACCCACCCTGTTGATTTTCTTGAAAAGGGTGGGGAGGGGTTTAATTCAAGCTCATGTGTGTCTCCACTTCTAGAAACCAACCTGGTTTCCAGCAATAAACTGTCCCCAAATGAGCATCCTCACTAAGTTTAAAAAAAAAAACCTAGTACAATATTTTTAAACTAATTATTGTTGTTATAGAAAAAAAGCCATTTTTTCTTATATTTATTATTCCGTTCCTAGCATCTTATTAAACTCTTTTATTTGCCATAATTAATTATTTTGACTTAATTTTATTGGGTTTTCTAGTGATAAAATTGTGTCTTTGGCAAATGATAATTTTCCCATAGCTAAATTCTGTAATTATGTTCTCTGTCTTATCACATCAGCTGTAATATGCACTCTTTTCTATGATTAAATGTGTTGAGCTTTTGAGCAGCTATTGAGAAAAATGTATTGGTGAGCAGAGAGGCTAGGGACTGAGTAAACAGCTAAAAAAGTCATAGTAACTTGAGCATGGAGTGATGGGACCCGGCCTGGACCAGTTATTATGCCTGCTAAGGAAGAGATACAGGGACTTTAGATCAGTGGTTCTCAGCCTGAGGCACACCTCACCCAAGGGGCCAATTTGACTTTTAACGGCGGGGAGGAGGAAGAGGGGGCAATTTGAGAATGAGTTATTAACAGTGTATTTTTTGCACTCCTTGTGGTTCTAGGGGCCTCATATACAATATATAAATATATATTGTGAATTTATACATCTCAATTCTCTATTATCTTTTGAAACTTTATTTGCTATTTTATT
The DNA here is from genome assembly GCA_011751065.1 of Lasiurus cinereus. Taxonomy (NCBI): domain Eukaryota; kingdom Metazoa; phylum Chordata; class Mammalia; order Chiroptera; family Vespertilionidae; genus Lasiurus; species Lasiurus cinereus. Next base: position 7,421,404 of record JAAGEH010000030.1, read on the forward strand.
CATATCACTTTATATTATTTTTTAACAATTTCTTGGTGATTTCTTCCTCAGTACTTCAATTGTCCTTTCATTCTTTTGTTTTTCTCTTTCATTGGTGCCATATTCTTTGGAAGCTTGTTTAGATTAAGTTAATGGCCTTTTAGGCTTCCCCTGCATGAATAGGAGGTCACTTTTTGAATAATAAGAGTTATATGTCACAGGGGGGCATCAGGATTTTAGAGATGCTTAGGTGGGGCATGGCCAAAAAAAGGTAGAAAACCACTGGTTTAGATGCTGAATCAGGGGAGGACAGAAACCAAACACGAATCCAGGTCTGCACATCTGTAGTCCCGAGGCCCACCTGAGTGACCAGGTATGGTGGGCAGCCATCCTACCTCCTGTACCACAGTGATTGTTTTAGAGATGGGCACTTGATGCAGATCTATGCTTGGCTCCCCATCCACAAGACCCAATCGGTCCAATCAGAAGGGAAGTTTAGAGATTCTGTAGGATGGTCATCCAAAGGGAAGCCTCTCTCTCTCTCCCAGGATTGGAGGAAAAGCTAGAAATTACTGGTACCCAACACCAAGAAGCTGGCCTGCATACCAGGAGTCTCAAATTCTGGATCAGGCGCACATTAAAGTTCATGCCTCCTCTGGTCTTTCAAATCACAAAAAGGGCACATGCCTTTTGTGGTGGGTCTTCCACGACATAATATTAGAGAGTCCCGACTAATACACCAGGAAACGGACAATATTTTTAATAGCTACTTACAAGTCTCTTCCAGTGAATTCATCTGAAAAGAGGTGTGAGGGAGAAAAGTAATTAGATGTCTCAGTTTGTAAACATTTCCTAAAATGTGAATTCAAGAGAGAAATTAGCAGATACTTTAATTGTCTACTCCATCTCCACATTCTCACACTTAACCTCCCTACTCTGTAAATATATTAACATGTTCATAAACACTTTTCCAGTTTACAATGCAACTTCACACATCTTGACTCATTTGGTTCCCAAGACAAACAGGAGGAGGATGGTGACAGCAGCGGCTCATTTTGCACAGCACTCCACCGTTTGCAAGGCTGTCTCTCTCCTTATTTCGTGTGATGCTCAAGTTCTGGACTCCAGGAAAACCGAAGGACTTGGAGTTCTCTTGGCCCAAGAGAACTGTTTCACATTTCTGTGTCTTCACTGGTATCACTCAGGCAGTATTGCTCTTCCCACCTCGTTCACCAGGTGAACTCCTACTCATACTTAAAAACCCATTTCAGATAAGGCAAATTGTGTCTCTCTCTGCGGGAAGATGGGCAGGCATCATGAGGTCCTCAAGAAGCTTGTTGCCTTTGCCAGGTTTGTCAAGGTCAGACAGCTGGCTGTCGAGATAAAATGAGGGTTCTGGTCAACTGTTTTGTGGTTTGGGGTAAACTTCATGCATCATCAAAGGAAAGACGCTAGCCATTCTACCAGCCCCCTGGCCATAAGAATCCACTCTCAGCTTGGCTAGGTTTACTCTTCCTTGTATGGAAGGAGAAGGGTCAATGTCAGCCTTGGCCTTGGGCCATTTTTATTCATTTGATGCTGCTGGTCCTCAGGCCAACTAGTCTTAGGCCTTCAAACAGGTCTCAAATAGACGTACAAATAAACCTCAGACTTCTCAGACTGGTTTCAAAGAGACCTTCACCTGGATCCTCAGACAGATGGCGAGGGGCCCACTGAGGCCATGGATCAGAGCACAGCCCTGTGTCCGGAAGCCCCTTCCTGCCAGCCTCTGTAGCCATACCACCCCCAATGTACCCCATCTCCTCTGACCTCAGAAGAAGCCCTTCCTCCAACCTCAGAAGTTCCCTCAAAGACACCCTTCTCCCAAGAGAGCCAGGACCAGGCACCCACCTGGAGGTGTGCCTGGGGCCAGCAGAACTGCCCAGGAGTGCATCTGTGGGTCCAAAGGCCTTACTGGGGATTTCCTGACTCAGAGTGGGGCGAGGACACTCAGCCTTCCTGACTTACTGTTGCTCTGGAGATTCTAGTAACCAGAGTGACCCTCTCCATGGATCAGGGGTCTGGGGGCAAAAGGAGGGGGAGAGAGCTGCCCTATCAGGGACAAAGAGTCCGTGAGGGGAGGAGGGAGTGATGGGAGCAGAAAGTGGCCCAGGCCCTTTCTCTGAAACTGTTTCCCTGGGAGCTAGCTGGGGTCCGTGGCACCGTGGCCCAGGATTACAGGATCCAGTTGTAACTATCAGTGTGAAATCTACTTCCTGCCCACACAAACGGGTCCACAGCTGAGGGTCGACTGGTGTGGCCACACTCTGGACTCCAGTATCCAAAGAGGCTTACAAACCAGAAACCCAGAGCTGCCACCCTGTTTGCTCACCCCCACCACCGCCTGTCATCTGACCGTGCAGAGCAGGTGTGCACACGGGCACCTGGGCATGAGGGCCTTGGGGGAGCAGTGGGGGAGCAAGGCCTGCACACACACATGTGCCAGTGCCGGGCCCCAATGCCAGGGACACTGGGCCGCCGCCGCCCTCTAGGGCTGCCTGGATGGTTCCCCACCCCCCCACCCCCCGCTTCCCCAGCCCCCAGCCCTCAGCATACCGCGTTCCTGTTTTTAATTTTGCTGAACACCAAGTCCCATCCCTATGTTAATTGGTTTTACTCCAGCCTTTTGTACCTCCCACTAAATGAGGAAATGCCACCTATAAAAATTTAATTTTAAAAGCCAACTTGTTTGTTTTATATTGAAATTCCCCAGGCAGCTCCAGCAGAGAAAACAGACACATTTTCGTTTCATTAAAGCAACTTGAGGGAAGATAAAAAAGAAGCTAAGAAATTAGATTTAAAAACAGAGCGAGGAGCGTTTAAAGAAAATGAATGAAAAGGAGCTGCTGCTTCGGCGGCAGAGATCATGGCTCCACCTCTGCGCAGGGGACAGAGCAGCAGAAGAGGGAGGCGCCCGGAGAAGGCTGGGCCATGGACTCTCTCCCCCTGAAATCTGGGTGTCCTAGGAGGCGCAGGCTAGAGGGTCTCCACCCTGGAACCAGCAGCATCCGCTTCCTCAAGGACCTCCGGCCTGCATGATGGTCAAACCAACGGGGTGGTCCTGGGTCACCACTTACTAGTTGTGTGATGAAGGGCAAGTGGCCTCAGTTTTCTCATCTGTAAAACAGAAATAATAATGCTACTTCATTTGAGGATTCGGTAGGAGAATACCTTGAAACTCTTAAAAGAGAGCCTCGTGTGCAGTAAGTATTTAATAAATGTTAACTCTTATTGTCTGATCCTGCTGCTACCCTTCTACTCCATGCTCTACCCACAGTCCCCTCCGCTGAATGCTCCTGCTTCCCTCATCTACACATTCCCTCACCACTTAAAGGTCCTTCTACTGAGGTCCCTACGCGAAAGACAGCTGGGAGAGGTTGGGAGATCTGAGGAGAAGCCCCATTCTATGGCACAATTCTTAGGGCCCTAACCAAGTCATTAAAATCCTATATAATAAAGGGTAATATGCAAATTGACCCTAATGGTGGAATGACCTGAATGAGGAGTCACTATGATGTGGCATTGACCACCAGGCAGATGCCCCCTGGTGGTCAGTGCACGCCCACAGGGGGAGCTCCACTTAGCCACAGCTGTCAGTCAAACACACACACCCTACCCACAAGGGGTCCCAGGCTGCTAGAGGGATGTCTGTCTGCCAGCTTAGGCCCGATCCCCTGGGGAGTGGGCCTCAGCCAGCAGGTAGACACCCCCCCAAGGGGTGCTGGACTGCAAGAGGGCGCAGGCCAGGCTGAACTTTCATGCACCAGACCTCTAGTGTTATTTTAATCCTTCCAAGGGAAGCCAGCTTCCTTAGGTTCAAATCCCAGCTCCACCAGCTGTATGTTCTCGGACAAGAGTCAGCTGGGCCTCAGTCTCTCCAAAAATAAAATGGGAACAAAAACTGGATCAGCCACATGTTGTCATAAAGATCCAATCAAACAAGCTCTTCAGAGTGCTCGGCACAGCTGCAGGCCCGCTGACTGGCCATTTCTTCATCAGGTCTGTGGAGGCGGAGGAGGGTGGGCAGGTGGTTCCATAATAGAGTGACCTCACCTCCCACTTCCTGGTTGTCGCCATGGGGCCATTATTAATGGTGTTCCCTTTCATTCCCCAGTGTCCGAATCTGGATGACTAATGATATGGTCATCCTACTTCACACCCCCCACGCAGCCCCGGGTGTGGGGGAAAGGTCCTTGATCCTTGGCCTGTTTTCTGCCTGACTACTGAGTGCTAACCTGAGCCCTAACCTCACCCTTGGCTCAAGCTAAAGAAGCTCATTGCCTCACTCAGCAAGAAAAGGAGACGGGGCGGGGAGAGTCCTGGGGCAAAGCCAAGGGTGCTGGGGTTGGAGGCTTGGAGCGAATTTACACAACTCCGGATCCTCAACTTCCTCTTCTCTCCAGGGGGAAATCAGTACCATCCGGGTTGCGAAGATCAAATCCAACCAGTGAGTGGATGTGAAAGTGTTTTGTAAAGTGTTGCTCACCAGTCTGATGAACATCCTTAGAAAGTCAGTGACATCCGCTTCAGCCCCCAAAGCAGAATTTCCTACTTCGGGTCCTGGAGGTGACGAGCGATGGGGACAGAAAGAGTCGTGAAGAGGCACTGAGAGAGAAGGAGTCGCCTGCTCAGCTCCTCAGCTCATGGAGTTCCTAGAACTCATAGCCTGTGTCCTGAAGACCTTGACCTACTTCCCACAGGAGCCCAACACCTGCCTAGGGCAATCTAGCCCCCTCAGAGACCCTCCCTCCAGACTGGAGCAACCGTGGGCGCAGGCTTCACCCACTGGCTGTGACAGCTACCTCAGGAGAGAAGGTGAGTGTGTGGCCTCCCGGGCTGCTTCTCAGACTAGCTCAGAGAGGACCATCCTAGGGGCTGCAAACAAGCACCCTTTTCATTCTAGCAAAATCCTTTTCCAGTGGCTCCCAACTTGTACACCAGGACTTAGTGACAGTTCTGAGAGTGGGACCAAGTTGGGGGTGGGGGGACGGGCCCTCCAGGCTCTCTCTCTCCTTACCTCTTCTCCCTCTCCCTCCCTCTTCTCCTTTTCTCTCCCCATCTCTCTCTCTCCTCGCTCCTTTTCTATGTATCTCCTCTTCATTCTTCCAATCTTTCTCTCCTCTCCTTTCTCCCCTCCATCCATCTCTTTCTCGTCACTCTTTGTCTCTATTGCTACATATTCCTCCCAAGCTTTTTCTTGCATAAAAATTTCCATCTTGTTTGTCTTCAAAAACACTGTTCTGCGGCTCCTGCCCTCCTTCCTCCCTTCCTCCAGCCATTAGGTGCAGCCGAGCAAGGGAGACGTCTGCATGGGGGTGGGGGAAGCTTTGAAGTCCAGAGCAGGGAGTCAGAGCAGGTGAGAAATCAGAGGCCCAGTTGGGTGAGGAGGCTGTCTGTCACAGGGACAGCCTGGCCTGGAGGCTTGAAGTTCTAATGGGGTTAGGGGGTGTCCACACAGGGAGAGCTGGTGTGGGGTTCAAAGTCCAATGAGGGCAAGTAGGGCAGCCATGTGGGGGAATGGGCCCCGTGTGGGGAAAGCAGAAGCCTGGCTGGGTGAGGAGGGTTCCGCCTGGGAGAGGGTGTCAGGGCCTAAGAGTGAGGAAGGTGTCTAAAGGAAGGGAGCGAGCGGGTGACCCTGCCTGGGCGGTCACAGCCTGAGAGGGGGCAGTGCAGAGAGAGGAGGGGCTGCCCACAGCACCCATCAGTCAGGCCTGCTCTGCCTCCCTCCCTGCTTGCCAATCCTCTGAGAGCCCAGGAAGGCCTGGAGCACCTTCCCAAGTCCACTGAAGTCTTAAATACTCACCGACCACAGTGATGTGCCCGCAGCATGATGCTTGGTGCTGGGGGGAGAACGGGGTGGAGCACAACAGACAGCCCAGGGGGAGGACGGACCTGGAGCGCCCTGATAAAGTGAGGGATCAGAACACATGGGGGGACAGAGGTCAGCTGAGAAGTGGAGGAAGATGGCCCCGCCAAGGGGGGCAGGATGTGGGGGCGATGACTCCGAGCCCTGTTTCTCCCTGCCCATCCTCATCCCACCCCCCAGGTCCATCCCAGCCCCAGAGGCCAGAGCCACCGAGAGGCCTTTCCATCCTGGGCTCCCCAAGGACAATACCCTAGTCATGGCCCCTCCGGAAAGACAGGGAGCTTCCGGGGGCTGTCTCCTGGCTTTGTCCAGACCCCACTTCAGCTGGGGGCTCATCTGGATGGGAAGACCCCCCTCTGCTTTCCTTTGAGGCCCCTCATCCATCTTAACAGAGAGAATTCTGCCTGGAGTCTAACACGAACCCCTCTGCTCTCTGTTACCAGGAGGCAGGGCTCACTGGGGCGCTGCACCTGCGGAAGCAGGCTCCCGGCCTCCGGGGAGGGGGGAGCCAGCCCACAGGTCAGCGCGCTGGGGCTGCAGCAAAGCCCTCCCTCGGGCGGCGGCTCTCCCCTCCGTCTATTTTTTCCCTCGGAACCCCTAACCTACCACCCTTCTCCAGAGGGCCCCTCTGCCCCTTGCAGGCTCCGGGGAAAGCTCGCTCAGGCACCCCCAGCACCACAGCCCCGCCTTCCTCCCCAAAGGGCGCTTTTAGCATGGAAACCCGACAGAGACCCCTCTCCGGGGTCCCTTCCATTTGGGCTCAAGATGGCCCAGCCCAGCCCCCACTCCATAGGGCCTAATTTCCAGGCCCCAGGAGCTGAGGCTGGACTCCAGCAAAGCACTTTTTTTTTAATTTAAATTCTTTATTGTTTAAAGTATTACATGTCTCCCTTCCTCCCGCCCCCCATTGACCTCTCCCCAGCCGCCCCAGCCCCCAGCACACGCCCTCACCCCGCACTGTTCGCAAAGCACTTCTGTTCAGAAAAGTGCCTATGGAGCCCCCCAGCTCCGCTCCCTGCGATCACCAGGAGGGGGCGCCCCAGACCAGTTCACGGGTCGGAGGATGTGAGGCTCGGCCCAGTCCCCCAGGAGCGAGGGAGGCCCCGGGAGCCCGGGGTGCAGGGCAGCTGGGGAGTGCGGGTCGGAGGCGACACAGCGCGCCGGTCCCCGTCCCGCCGGGAGAAAGGGAGCCGCATCGCTTCCGCCGAGTCACCTCTGCGGTCAGGGCTGCAAGGGGCGTATTCCCAGCCCCGGGCTCCAGGAAAGGGCCGCACCGGGCCAGAGGCAACACCACTTCCCACAGGTCGGGGTGGAAGAGAGGGGTTCGGACCCAGGTCTGTGGGCGCCCGCCAGCGCCGCCCGCAGGTGGCCGGCTCCGGTGCCACCCTTTACAAACCTCAGCAGAGCACCAGCGGCCTTGGCCTAGCTTCCCTCTTCCTCTTCTCTAAAACGGTCTTTCATGCTAAGATCTCCTTGGCAGCTTCATAATAAAAAATAAAGAAGAAGAAGAGGCTTCTGAAACCACAAATGTTTTCAATGAATTCAGGCCCCAAACAGACCGGAGTGGGGCAGGGAGGCGGGCGACGACGATCCTCCTTTCACTGGGCAAGTTGGATGCCAGGCGCCCGCGCTGGCGGGGACCTGAGGGCTCTCCGCCGCCTCGGGGAAGAAGTATCTTTAGAAAACTCTCGGGTCTTTGTGGTCTGAGTGTTTTGAGTTCAGTCCATTATGAAAAAAAAAAACCACCTCCTTTTGAGGATGGACATATTCAAATCCAGGAGCTGTTCCCCCAGAACAAAGAGCTCTCTCCAAATTCTCTTTATGGAAAAGTAGCTTCTCATCCGCCGAGGGAATAACACCTCGTGATAAGTGGCACAAACTGCAGAGACAGGTTACCCACGGAGGCCCGAGCCAAGAACCTGCTGCTGGGCATTTACTAAGAACGGCTGAACGGCCTGTCTCCGTCCCATTTCAGATGCAGCAAGGACAGCAAAGACAAGCCAGGATGTCACGGCTGATGGAGCCAAGAGATCGAGTATGGCTTCACGAAGAAGAGGATGTTGCCTTTTAAAAAAAAATGTATGTTATTTGTTTAGATAGATTGCATTCAAGACAGATATTCTAATGGGACAAGTGTAAGAGGAAACAAAGATTGTCAAAAACCTGAATCACACACTCCACCTTACTACTTCAAAAATGCTTGAAATAACAACTTTTCAGAAAGGAGGATGCATTAAATGTGCACACTGATTGCAAGAAAGTCTCAATTTCAGTAATATCCATGTTTATTTGTTTATTTTTTTATATATTTTATTGATTTTTTACAGAGAGGAGGGGAGAGGAATAGAGAGTTAGAAACATCGATGAGAGAGAGACATCAATCAGCTGCCTCCTGCACCTCTTCTCCTGGGGATGTGCCTGCAACCAAGGTACATGCCCTTGACCAGAATTGAACCTGGGACCACTCAGTCTGCAGGCCGACGCTCTATCCCCTGAGCCAAACCAGTTTAGGCAATATCCATGTTTAAAGTATACTTTTAAATAGCGGAAATATGGATTATGTATCTCTTGACTATATTATAGATGTATATAGCGAACAAGAATTTCTGTCAGCAGGGTCTGGAATTTTTTGTTGAAACTGAGAGCCTGAAGCAGGAGGCCTTTCCTCAGTCTACCTGTACACCACTGGCGATGGGGTGTCCGCTGCCTCTGATCGCAATCCTTTGCATTGTGGGATGGTTCTGGCGGTCAGAGTTGGTGTTCAGCCCCTTGCTACCCCCAGGACCCCAGTTCGGCCCTTGAAGCCAGGCAGGGCTGTGCTACTGCTCCTGCCTCTGCCCCTCTGAGTGTCTCTTCTCCAAGATCAGGAACCCCATGTGCTCACTATCCTTTGCCCTCCACAGTTGGACTCTGGGCCCTCCCTGTCTCCTCAAAAGTATGGCAACCAGCCCCCTGCTGGGAGGTTCAGTTGGTTGGAGCATCTTCCCAGGCACCAAAAAGGTTGCGGGTTCAATTCCCATCAGAGCACATACCTGGGTTGCAGGTTTGACCCCATTGGAGTGCATGCAGTAGGCAACCAATCAATGTTTCTCGTACACATTGTTGCCTCTCTCTCTCTTCCCAAAAACGAATAAAAATATATCTTTTAAAAATATTTTAAATAAAACTTAATAAAATATTTTTTAATTTTTAAATAAAATAGGAAGCAGTCATATGGTGAGGATTTTAAAAAATAAAATAAAAAAGGTATGTCAACCAGAATTGAATTCAACCCTCAGGCATCACTTCCCTCATCGTCAACCTTATGTCTCTATAGGTGGAGCCTGAGACCACATTAGTTTGGGTCTAAACTAAAATGTAATGAGATCACATTAGTTTGGGGCTAAAAATGTGGCACAGAGAGGTTAAGCAAGTTACCCAAGGAGGCCCAGCTGGTGTGGCTCAGTGGCTGGGCATCAATTTATGAGGTCAGGGTTCAATTCCCAATCCAGGCACATGCCCAGGTTGTGGACTCATCCCCAGGAAAACTCATTTGGGCCCTTACACCTATGCCAAAATTAATTCCAATAGATAACAAAAAAAATTATACAGAGAAATGAAACCATAAATATGCTAGAAAACAATGGAAGAATTTGTGTCAGAATCTTGAGTAGAAAAGGCCTTCATGAATAGCGTAGAAAACCTCCATGCCATAAAGAGAATCATCTGTTTGTCTACAGAAAGTTGAAATTTTTTCCTGGGTATAAAGGAAAAAGAAATTTATATACAAAGTCAAGAAACAATTGACTAACAGGAAAAGAACATATTTGAAATATGTCACACAGAGCTCATTTCTCATCTTTAAAGACCAACACATCACTAAGGATAAAAGACCAATAATTCAATAGAAAACTAAGCAAAAGATATAAACAGTTGGTCATAAAAGCAATGCAATATAGGAGAAAATGTATGAGAAACGTGAAATACCAGCCGGACTACAATGAGATTCCATTTTTCATCTACGAGGATGTCAAGGATCAACAGGTCTGATGTGCTGGCCAGGGTATGGTGACATAGGCTCTTTCCTTACTGCTGGTAGGTAACGTCTATGAAGAGCAACTTAGCAATATTTTTCTAAAAATAAATGTTCATACTCACTTTGTTATGGGTGGAATTGTGCCTCCCCCTGCCCCCAAACTCATATGTTGAAATCCTAACCTTTAATACCTCAGAACTTAACCTTACTCAGAAATAGGATCATTGCAGATATAATTAGTTAGGATGAGGTCATACTGGAGTAGCGTGGGACCCTAACCCAATATGACTGGTGTCTTTATAAAGAGAGAAATGAGGACGGACACACACACCACCACCACCACCATGTGACTATCAAGGCAGAGATGGGGTGATGTGTCTACAAGCCAAGGAACACCAAACATTGCCAGCAAAACCAGCAGAGACCATGGTGGAACGGATTCTCCCTCGCTGCTCTCAGAAGCAACCAACCCTGCCCACACCTTGATCTTGGACTTCTTGCCTCCAGAACTGTGAAATAATAAATTTCTGTTGCTTAACCACCCAGTTTTTGGTACTATGTTACAGCAGTCCTAGCAAACGAATATACTCTTTGACCCAGCACGACGAGTTTACCCTAATTTATGTTTGCACAATTGTAAAGTGGCGAATAGTCCAGGGTCTACACTGCGCTATTGTTTGTAATAGCTAAAGATCAGAAACAACCTAAATGTCCATCAGTCAAAAATGGCCTATGTAATTCTTACCAAGGAATAATTTTCCGCTGAATCTTTTTCAGTAATGAGGCCATGTAACGCATACTGACTGGAATGGTCTCAAAGGTTTATTGCGAATTGAGAAAAGCAAGGTGCAGTTGGTTGGGTAGAGAGACTCATTTGTATTGCAATAAAGAGCAACAAAGCAAAATCTATATGTGCAAATATTTGCTTGCAACAGCATGGATTCTATCGGGAACGATACATAAGAAGCAGCTCCCTGCCGCTGTTCCTGGAGAGCAGAAGCACTTTAAGGACCGTGGAAAAAAGATGTTGGTTCTGTTATAAACACACCTGTACTTTTTGAATATTGTGCTAGTACATTGCTAATGTATCACCTGTTCAAAAAAAAAAAAACCTTATGTAGAACATTAAGATGTCTCTAGTACTTCAAAACCTACACTAGAAAGAGAAAACACAGTCATTTTAGCTTTTCATCTTTTGGAAATAACAGCTATTCATACTTGAAATGGGTTATTTGAAGAGATGATATCTTCTCTCTTACCTCTTTGTTTAGAAACAAAGCACAAAATTTGTTTTCAAAATAACTAGGTAAATCACCAAAAAATGGAGCATAAGATGCAAAAATTCTATAACTCCCAAGCATTGAAAGCAAGTATATCTACTTTTCTAATTCATAGCATGCAGTTAAATTTCAATCTATAATGATAATTTCAGCATACATTCAGTTCCCAAAACAAGCCTGATGAAATATTTTTTTATTTATTTGGCCAGAAATCTTGATTTCCCTCACAAAATTACTTAAATTCTATTAAACAGTAGGCACCATTTATGAAATAGGAAAGGGTCAAAAGTAGCCTTCAAAAATAGCAAATCTTATTAAATGTAAACTTTTAATACAATCTCTGGGGTCAGATTTGAAATTTTCTCAAGATAATCTTCATCTTACAGAAATGATGAAATTATGTTCGTATTCACAAAAAGGGTTGTAAGGTCACAATCGGAGTGTCCAAACATGTTGAGAAATGCAACCTGGGCTCACTGTGTATGGTTGGCTGTGCAAGCTGTCAACTGCACAACTCCAGGAGGTGCCATTCAGATCATAATCGCCATCAGGCAGTGCACCCCTGTACAGCAGCACAAATCAACCCTGTGGCTACTGAGAAGGTGGAGGAACCACGGAAGGCTTTGGACAGGGGAGGGGAGGCGTCAGAGCTGAGGTCACATGGATTGTGAAGCCAGAATCTAATGCATAAGCCCCCATGTCCCTAGGTTGGCCTCTCTTTTGGAGGCTCTGACAATAGAAAAATCCTCAGTGTTCTCTGAGCTTCCTAACTGTGGTTTCCCTAAGGTTGGGGCAAAGAACCCATCAGCCAAGGACCACCATCACTTTCTTGGTCCCTACAACTCAAAGTCCTCCTTAAACACTCGGCCAGATCTCCATCCTAATCATTACTCCTTCCCTCATGGAGGCACAAGTGTCTAGCACAGGAGTGAGCTAGAGGGGGCTGAGCCTAAAGTGACATTCAGAACTTCTGGCCTCGGGAACCCGCTCTACCACTGCCTTTTTGTGGGACTTAATAGCAAATCTTGAATCCTCTCTGGACTCGGCCTTCCTATTTGCAAAATGAGAGGATTATTGCCATTCTTTCTCTGCCTCTTGAAAAAACAGATGAGAGAGGAAAACATGCAGTGATTTCACAAGGAATGCAATGGCATTCGAGCATTCCTATTTGTATCAATCAACATGGAGAACTAATGGGCCGACTCAAGAGGCCCTTACTCAGCAGCTATAAAACCTCAAGTAAGTCTCATGACCTTTTGAGCCTTAGTTTTACCACGTGCCAAACAGTAAAACTTGAACTAGATCAACGATTTGCTGACCTTTCATCACTAAGAGTCTGTTTTAGTCTTTCCAAACCATTCCTACAGACCTCATTATTTTGCAAATTTTATCCCCTAAGCTCTACTTAAGTAATTATGACATGCTTAATAAATATTAAGTAATTATTGCTACCATTATAAAGGATATTTTTTTATTGTGAGTGACAAAATTAATGAACTTACAAAAAGTCTAGAACTGGGAGTAGTTTCAGGCAAGGCTTGATCCAGCAGCTATTACCCAGGCCCTGTGTTCTTTCAGTCTCTTGCTATGTCACAAGGTGGCCTACGGAAGCTCCTAGCACTCCTTGCTCTTCTCATTTGTGATTGACAAGAAACAGAGAGCTTGCTTCCCAGTTAGTTCAAAGAAAAAACCGAGGAGGTGTCACGGAAGCTTCGAGGGTCCAGAAGTCCCTCCACAGGGCGCTGAGGCTGGCATGGGGCCTGGAACAGCTTTATGTAACTTCTGAGCCAGGTCATGAAGGACCGGACCATGACGTCCAGCATCTGGGGCAGCTGGGAGTGGAGCAGGGCCATGCTGGCATGGTCTGTCACCTTCTGGAACACTAGGAGCTGGCTTTGGACCGTAGCCAGCTTGCCATCTTCTGCATGGATGCTTTTGTGGTGCCCCTTTACTATCGTTGGGTCGATGCACAGGCTCCGCATGATGACAATCACGTTCAACACCTTGCCCATGTCACCAGAATCATCGCTGACGTTCCGATGGGTCTTGAGAACTGGATGGACACTTCAGGAAACATCCCCTCAATGCGGCTGATCACGTCCTCATCATACTGAGGCGGCAGGACGAGAGCAGTGGGCTGCACCTTCGGTCAGCATTTCGCAGACACTCCCATCTGGGAAGCAGGACGGTTCAATGACTGTTGATGCAGAAGCCCAGATGCCAGACCTGCACGGCACTGCGACTTGTTGGACCATGTGGATGCTTGACGGAGCTGGCTGTAGAGAGCAGTTTGTCCTGCCCAGGATCCGGCCTCGACAGGCCACTGTTTTAGAGGATGGTTCTCAGATGGCTTACCTAGCAAACTGCTCAGACGTTCCAGCTACTTGAGGTCCCGGCTGACCAAGTGCCAGCTGTCCTGCAGGTTGCGATGAAGGCCTTCTCCTGCCCTCCAGCCTCCCCTTGTGTGCACGCCATCCTCCAGGCAGTCCAACACCCTGCTCACATGGGAGCGCACACCTGGATGGCGCTGATGGCCTGGGAAAGGGCCTCCAGGTTCAGCCCAACACTCAGCACGCCCGCCATGTCCCCGCCGGGGCCACAGTCCAGACCTCGGCTCTTGTCTTCTTGAAAGAAGGATTTTGATCAAGAGACCAAACAAGAAGTTACTGACCCCAGCAAAACACACTTAGGACAGTGAAACAGGAAGGGCATAGAAGAAGCGACAGGAGAGAGAGCCTTGGCTGGGTGGGCTGCTTTGCTCAAGGGGAAGTCTTCATTTATCTGTTCTTGGGTGTGGCTGGCAAATGGCACTCACTGGATTTCGGCTACTTGTCTCCCTCTTTATCTACTGGTTGGGGAGGAGAATCTTAAGTGTTTACTCTTAAGTGTTCTTGGTTTAGGGAAGATAGGATTTACTAGGTAGCTGCAAACCGCTGCTTACCTGTCTTAGCTTCCCTATTCCGCTTGTCCTGGAATGTTCCTAACTTCTTTTACTATCCTAGAACAGATCTCTACCTGACTTGACTGAAAATTTTCAGTGGAAACAAAAAGTGATACTTTTAAAATCTTCACATACTCTCATTTTTGTTTCCTTTGTGCCGTAGTTCAGTATAAATAAGATGGGCCTGCAGTTTAGTTTGGCCGCATAGGCAAAATCTTTTCTATCGTTCTCAGGTACAATTAAAAGATTAACACGTATTCACATCGAATGTTTGAAAATTTTAGAAAACAGCATAAAAGCAACAACTTTACATATCCCCACTACCTTTTCAAGCCTTTTAGCCTTTTAAAAAATGCTATGCCAACATCTAGCTCTATAAATATATTCACGCACCAACCGGAACTTGGAACTAAAGTGGGGCCATGGCCCCTGTGACTAGGTTGGTTGGGCATTCCATGCACCAGAAGGTTGCTAGTTCGATTCCTGTTCGCAGGTTTGGTCAGGTTCACGCTGGAGGCAACCAGTCTGTGTTCTTCTTACATCAACGTTTCTCTCTCTCTCTCTCTCTGTCCTCCCTCTCCTTCCCTCTCTCTCCAAAATCAATTTTTAAACACACACACACACACACACACACATTTTAAAAAAGGGTATATAAGGAGTAATCGCACTCTTAGTGGTTCTGTATTCCGTGTAAATAAATGAGCATATCATTTATGTAACCACTGTCAAATATCACATTGATAGATGTTTACATTGGTTTTATTTTTTTAATATATATATATTTTTATTTCAGAGAGGAAGGAAGAGAGAATGATGAGAGAGAATCATCAATCCGCTACCATCGGCATGTCCCCTAGTGGGGACTGAGTCCAAAACCAGGCATGTGCCCCGACCGGGAATCAAACCATGACCCCCTGATTCATAGGTCAATGCTAAATCACTGAGCACATTGATTTTACTTAAAAAATTTTTTTTGGCAATGGTAAGCTATGCTACATGAATGTTCTTGGTGTATCTATGTGTCTATATTAGTATTTCTGTAAACATACATTTCTAGAAGTACAATTTCTGGGTTGAAAACTATACACATTTAAATTTTTCTTAGCTATGACCCTAATATTCTCCAAAAAAACGTGTTATCAATGAACACCCTTAGCATTAATGTGCCAAATAATTCATTTCCTCACATCCTTCTGTGGCCGGCAGTTAGAGAGTCATGAGCAGAGCAAGGATGGTGCCCAGGTACAGAAGGTCCCCAGGGCGGGAAGCTCTGGGTGACTAGCAAAGGACAATTATACGGTGGGATCTCACCCTAGGGTGACCTTTTCTCCCCTAGCATATCCCTGGTCATACAGTTTGGATACCCTGACCTTTCTTCCCTAAGGATAACATTTAGGCCTCAGCTGTATTTCAGCTCTGGGCCCAGAAAAGCAATCAAATCAGACCAGACCCCATGGCTACCCTCAGGACCAGCTGCACTGAATAATGACTCCTGCCCAGGCACAAACCATTCTGTGGAGACCCGGACCCTGAAAGGACACACATGGAAAGCTGCTGACTATTCTATTAAGATCTCTCCTGGGATCTCCCCTACAGTCTCCACCCTCCTACTTCGCCTTCCCCTTTCCTTTTCCCTTTCCCTTTCCCTTTGCCCCCTTACCCTCCTCATTCCCAAGCTCCTAGGGCCCTTCCTCTGCCTCTATAACTTCTTCCTAAGCTCAATTTCTTCTACATATTGCTTCTTCTACCTCTGTAATCTTATACATACTAGTAAATGTTCTCCTGAAGAAGGAGGAGGGGGTGGGGGGGATAAAGAGGAGAAAAGGAAGAATTGAGACTCAGATTGGCCTGACAGGGGTCATGTGCCTTTTTCCAACCAATTATTACAGCTGGGGAAGTGCATTATTCTCATTTCCTTAAGCCAGTTAGGTTGCACCCTTAGAATGGGGTCATTTCTGACCAGATCACAAGGCTGGGAAATTCCCAGGACTATTACGAAGGGGGAATCAGGCAAAGGGTGCTATAGACACAACAAGTTTCCTATGGCATGTTTATTAGCCAGCCGTAGCTTCCTCAGCCTATCAGAACTTCTGACCAGCATGTGAGCTGCAGAGTAGTGACTTCCAGGATCTTGTGAGCTGGTCACGATGACAACCCCATCTGTGGGTGGCCACCCTGCCCACATGAGCTGACTCAGCCCAGCAGGCAGCAAGCTCCTGACTGTGGTTAACCCTGGCCTAGTTCATCCATGTCTGGCTTATTTCTTAAATTGATTTCAGAGAGGAAGGAAGAGGGAGAGTTAGAAACATCATTGACGAAAGAGAATCATCGATTGACTGCCTCCTGCACGGCCCTACTGGGGATTGAGCCCACAACCGGGGCATGTGCCCTTGACCAGAATTGAACCCAGGACCCTTCAGTCCGCAGGCCAACGCTCCATCCAATAAGCCAAACTGGCTAGGGCTCTGATCCAGGACCCAACCCAGGGAAACCATACTGCTTTGAGCTCTCCACTCCCACCTGACTTCAGATGGCTCAGCTGGAGACTGCAGGTAGATCTCGAGCTCCCGAGTTCTTAGGCCTGTGACTGCGCTTTTCATATAGGAGACCTCCAGGAGCTGGACTTGGAAAAGGGGATGCCACAGAGATGTCCACAGCAGAACACACCTGGAACCACGCAGGCTCACCCGCGCCTTGACTCACCAAGCACCTGTGCCAGCTCCTGTCCAGGGATGAGTCTTTAAGGAACCAGTCGGGGGGGGGGGGGGGGACGGTGATGCCCAGACCATGACAGTTCAGATGGGAACACAGTGAGGAGGCAGAAGTGGGGCCCAAGGACAGGAGCAAGCCCCTCCCAGGCCAGAGGGCAAGAATGTCCACCCCCGCACAAGGAGCAGCAGGGCCACCGCAGACCAAACCCAGTCTCTTGGCCCCAGGAAAAGCCATGGCCTCTCTGGCAGCTCCCAGTCAATCACCGAAGTTGTGTCCCCCAGTACCAATCAGGAAGTGTTCCACCTCAAGGCTGGGACCCAACGCCTCTGCACACTCTCAGAGCTTCACAGCATTCCCTCTGAGCCCTTCTCGGTAGTGGCTCTGGAGTGGGGGACGGGACAGAGCGGGGGGACAGGGAGCAGCAGGGGACAGGGAGCAGGCAGCTTCACCCTTTTGCCTTCCTTCAGATTCCATCTCTTCCTGGATCTTCTCAACCAGGTGGGACTCACTGGATAGTGGGGGAGAGGGGGTAGGGGTTAGGGTTAGGTGAACCTGAGTGGGGGCAGTGAAGGATTGAGAAAAAAACAGACAAGAGAATGAAAGCTGGGTCTCGGTGGGACCCTGTCCTCTCTGATGGAGAGCTAGCGACAGCGCCTCGGACTACAAGCGTGTCTTCTATAGCCAGATGCCATGAGGCAAAGTAAGGGCATGGTCAAGATGTTTACAACATTCTCGTGGGTTTCAATCCTACTCAGTTACATGCACCTGAACTCTGTCAAGCCCACATCACTCAGGCATGTGGGGCCACGTGTTTGGACCATAGGTTCAAGCTTACAGCTATAGCTGTTGACTGTCATTGTGCTGGGAGGGCTCTGCCCTCCAAGCTGGGACTTGCATGTGGCCAGGAGAGGACTGTGCCCTCTCCTTAGTCCGAGGCTTGAACCTGTCCACACAGTATAGCTGCTCTCCACAGCGGGGTGCACAGTGAAGCCAGAGGGAAAACTTCACTGCTCCCCAACAGACACCTGAGAGCTACCATTCCTCTTGTTAGGCAGCGCCTTTCTCGGGTCAGACAGTCAGGCACCAGTGCTCTGAGCACCTGTGTGCATCTGGTCCCCCTGTCTGTGGCCAGCAGGGCCAGGAGTGCTTGGGTGGACAAAGCCTGCTGGTCCCATTCTCAGCCTGGACTAAATTAAATTGCCAAGTGGCCAGGGACAGGTTCCTCTCCCTCTTTCGGTCCCCACTGTCAAATAAAACACAGGTTTGGGGCTTCCCCACCTCATAGTGCACAATATGAGCATTCAGGGTCCAGAAAAGAGGGAGCAGGGGAGGGGAGCAGGAGGGCCAGCTGGGTAGAGCCCCACCGACAAAACGTCCTCAAGTTATTAGACTTTGGACACTATCTCCAAATGATTCTATTGGTCATTTCTATGCACCAATAGAAATGAACAAAGACATGTGGCCTTGTTACCCAAACATACCACCTCCAAGGCCTGTGAAATTATGTTTTTAAATAAACTTTTAAATTTGGGGATTAACTGTAGATTTACACGGAGGCTGCAAAGAGAGTACACACTGTTCCCAAATACTTCTCTGTCAGTTTCAGTTTCCCCTCCTGTTACCTCACATCACAACGCCACATTGTCCAAACTAAAAATAGGTCTGGCTAGTGTGGCCCATTGATTGAACGTTGACTTATGAACGAACCAGGAGGTCATGGTCAGATTCCTGGTCAGGGCACATACCCAGGTTGCAGGTAGAGGGTGTACAGGATGCAGTCGATCGATGCTTCTCTCTCATCATTTATGTTTCTATCTCTCCCTCTCGCTTCTTCTCTAAAATCAATTAAAAACAGATAAACTAGAAATAAAAACAGAACTGGTACATCTCTGTCAACTAAAGTTCAGATGGCATTTGAGCTGAGCCAGCTTTTCCATCAATGCTCTCTCTGATCCAGGACCCAACCCAGGGAAACCATACTGCTTCCCAGCCAGCAGGTCTCCTATCCTCTGGCCTGTGATTTCTGTCACTCCATGCTTTTCACGCCCCTTTTAGTTTTGAGAGTCCTGGTTAAGTATTTTCTAGAATGTCCTTCAACTGGGGTTTGTCTGATGTGTTCCTCTGGGGTTGTGGGATTGGGGGAAGAATACAAGGGAAGGGAAGTGCCCTCTTCATCACATCATGTTGGGGGCATATGACATCCATTTAACTTGCTGCTGCTGACGTTAACCTTGATGGTTTGGTCAAGGTGGTGTCTGTCCACTTTCTCCATGTAAAGTTACTGTGAGACGAGGGGCTAATTAAGCTGGGGGAGGGAGAATCTACATGGACTGTTTGGAAGATCTGTCTCTTCTCCTGGCCCAGTTTGTTCTTTAGCCAATCACTTGTTTCTACCGGTCTGGACTCCCAGACACGTACTTTATGCTAATCCTCTGTTGTTTGTTTTATTGCTCTCACTGTTGTTGCTTTGCCCATTGGAAGGTTTGGGCTCCCGGGTCCCTCTGATGCTCCTCCATATTTTTGTGTTTTGAACACTTCCCAACGCTGGTACCACAGTCCTTCCTGGCTTCCCTGGTCCCTGCCCCTGCCTTAAAACCAGCCATTTCCCCAAGGAGGTAACATATTTAAAAACAAATCCACCAACTACCTTGTCAAGAGTCCAAATATATCGCATTGCAGTTGAATATGGGATGAAAAGACTCCATTTGTTCAACTGCAGTTGAAAACATAGACCTTGATTTTTGTATCTCTATTGCGGCAAGTCTTTTTTTTTTTTTTTAATCCCACCCAAGGTGTTTTCATGGATTTGAGAGAGAGAGGAAGAATGAGAAAAAAACATACGTAGATCGGTTGTCCCCCCAACCCAATGCATCCTGACTGGGGATTGAACTCACAACCTAGGTATGTGCCCTGCTTGGGAATCGAACCTGAAACTTTTTTTTTAATATATATTTTATTGATTTCTTACAGAGAGGAAGGGAGAGGAATAGAGAGTTAGAAACATCAATGAGAGAGACATGGATCAGCTGCCTCCTGCACGCCCCCCACTGGGGATGTGCCCGCAACCAAGGTACATGCCTTTGACCGGAATTGAACCCAGGACGCTCTATCCACTGATCCAAACCGGTTTCGACCCGAACCTGCAACTTTTTGATGTACAGAACGATGTTTTATCCAACTGAGCCACCCGGCCAGATAGTACACACTGTTCCCAAATACTTCGCTCTCAGTTTCAGTTTCCCCTCGTGTTACCTCACACCACAGAGCCACAACGTCAAAACTAGAAATAGTCCTGGTCGGTGTGGCTCAGAGGGTGAAGGTTGCCCTGTGAACCAGGAGGTCCTGGCTAGATTCCCAGTTGAGGCACATGCCCGTGACAAGTCTTTTATAAATACCCCAGGAGCCTCAAAACCTGAGAATGGGTGGAGAAAGCCCCCAGCTCCCACTGCTCCCCATTCTCAGGCCTTGTTGCATTTAACCTCTGCAGTCACTCTGCCAAGGGTTGGGAGCAGCCTGCCTCCCCTTTCCACAGAGGTGACCTAGTTCGGTGGTCGGCAAACTGCGTCTCTCAAGCCGCGGTTTGCCGCTCTGTTGATTAATGAATTTGCCAACCTCTGACCTAGTTCCTTCATCCACTCCAGTCTGAGCTGCCAGCTGGAGCTTCCAAGGCCAAGGTAATTAATTCCTGAGACCTTTCCCTCTCCAGCCTCCCCTCCCATCCTACTCAGGGGTGGCCAGTGCTGGAGCTCTGCAGACCTCGCCCAGGCTGTCCAGGTGCAGGCAGGTGTCAGGAAAGCAGGAAAGTTCCAGGAAGGAAGTTGGCAAGCCCAGCCACTGCGTCATGCATGCAAGTGGCAGAGAGGGGTGTGGCAGGGCACCAGGAGGTCCAGAGGGCTCCTGGGCGTTGGGGCCAAGGTTTGCAAAATCCAGCTGTGAGTGGAGCAGGGGCTCCATGGAAGAGGGTCCCCCGGAGCAGCCCTAGGTTCTGCAGAAGAGAGTGGGCTTCTCAGGGAAGAGCAGCCTTTATGAGCCGGAAGAGAGCTAGACTTCACTCACTCTGGGAGGGCACAAGCTGCGTGACTCATCGCCCCATCCTGCTGCTCCCTCTGGCACAGTGCTGGGCAACGTGGAGCCTGGGAGCATGGGTGGAGTCCCTGCCCAGTCCTGGCCCCAGAGGAGATCCCAAGCAGGCAATCACAATCCAGCACGTAGGGACAGGGTGGGTGGGGGGAGCACAGACCAGGAAGCAACTCAGCATCTAAGGAGTCCAGGCAGGCCTCCCAGAGGTGGTGACATCATCAACAAGATGAATGAAACTGGCAGGCAGCAGTGGGGTGAGGAGAAGGGGAACCCTCCTGGGCTGGGGAAGAAGCAGATGCAAAGGCACGGAAGTGTCTGCAAGGTGCTGGCACAGTGCCTGCCGCCTGGTAAGTGCTTTATACTTGGGAGGCATTATCGCAGTGGCATTCTTGACTTATCATTATGATGATTAACCTGAACTCATTACTTACTATTATTCCTATCTTAAAGCTAGTTACTACAATGAATAAATGCCTCGTATCGCTAAGCTTTTCTCAGCTCTAAAAGGAACTTGTTGGGAATTCGAGGGGTGCAGCATACCGTGCTCAGTGGGAGTGGTTGTGAGCATGTGATGAGGTTGTGGTGTCCCTGGGGGTGGAGGAAGAGGAGGAAAACAGCTTCAGGACAGAACTAGAAATGCATGCTCCCTCCCTGTGGCCTCCAGGAACAATGTGGAGAGGGATGCCGTGGAGAGAGCTGTGAGATTTTCAGCTCTGCCAGCTCCAGGACCTGGCCAGTGATTTTGCCTTTCTGAATCTCTGATAGTCCATTCCTTCAGCCCTACAACTGCATTAAAATAGCCATGCTCTTTCTAACAATTAAAAAAAAAAGTCCTATGAACAGCAACTAATAGCACATTAATGGATAAATAATCAGTGGTATATTCCACAATGGAATATGCTATCTAATAAAAGAGTAATATGCAGATTAACCATCACTCCAATACACAAGATGGCTGCCCCCATGTGGACACAAGATAGCCACCACAAGATGGCCAGCAGGGGAGGGCAGTTGGGAGGGACCAGGCCTACAAGGGAGGGCAGTTGGAGGCAATCAAGCCTGTAGGGGCGGGCAGTTAGGGGCAAACAGGCTAGCAGGGGAGCAGTTAGGCATCAATCAAGCTGGCAGGGGAGTGGTTAGAGGTGATCAGGCTGGCAGGCAGAAGCTGTTAGGGGCAACCAGGAAGGCAGGCAGGCAAGCAGTTGGGAGCCAGCAGTCCTGGATTGTGAGAGGGATCCCAAATTGGAGAGGGTGCAGGCTGGGCTGAGGGACAGACACCCCCACCCTGTGCATGAATTTCATGCACCGGGCCTCTAGTTATTCAATAATAAATATAAAAAACAATGCTGCTCTGGGCAGATAGGTCAGTTGGTTAGAGTGTCATCCAGATATGCCAATATTTTGGGTTGGATTCCCCAATCAGAGCACATATAAGATTCAACCAATGAGTACATAAATAAGTGGAACAAGAAATCTCTCTCTCCCTTCTTCTCTCTAAAACCAATAAGTACCAAAAAAAAAAAATGTTAATGCTTCATGAAAAAGAAAGCCACATAATCATGTAGAATGATTCACTTCGACAAAGTTATAAAAAGCAAAACTAAACAATATATTATTTAGGGATTCATACAAAGATGATAAAACTTTAAACATCAAAGAAATTATTAGTTGCCCTAACTGGTTTGGCTCAGTGGATAAAGCGTTGGCCTGCAGACTCAAGGGTCCCAGGTTCCATTCCGATCAAGGGCATGTACCTTGGTTGCAGGCACATCCCCAGTGTGGGGCGTGCAGGAGGCAGCTGATCGATGTTTCTCTATCATTGATGTTTCTAACTATCTCTCCCTCTCCCTTTCTCTCTGTAAAAAGTCAATAAAATGTGTACTTTAAAAAAAAAAGAAATTATTAGCACAACTAGAACAAAATTCAGGAAAGTGGCTGTTCAAGATGAGGGTACAAGGTTGTAATGGAGGCACACAGTGGGCCTCAAAGGTACTGGCATGGGTGTTTTTTAAGTTAGGTGACAGGTATGTGGATATCTTATTAAGATATCCATTATGTGCATTAAGTTGCACATGTAGAGAGTATATGGTGTCTTTTACAATAAACAATTTTTGGTTACAACACTAATAACATGTAACCTTACAGGACACATACCTATGATAAAGCAGAGAATATATAAGTATTGGCTCACACAGGAAACTCACTATTGAGTACTTGGCTCCCTGGGACTCAGTTTCCCCATCTGCAAAGTGAGCTGGTGGCGCCATGGACTGGTCCTCTAGCTTGTGGGTTCTGTATTCCCTTTGTTCACACACACACACACACACACACACACACACACACACACACACTTAGAGGCAGGTCCCAGGCCTCACTCCACCAGAAGAGCCTCCCGTCTGCCTTAGGTGGTGTCAAAAGTGGCAAAGATGGCATCTGCCGCCCGGGAATGGGAGCTCTGGGTCCCGGTTCCGTCTTTCCATCCAGGACACGAAGACTTTTCTGAATTCCTCTAGAGTAAAAAAGGGGCATGTTGACCTCTGTCTCCTTCAGGCTAAGCCCAAGGGTAGAGGCTATAAAGTGCCGTGCTCCCTGTGGGGTCAAGACTGGCTGACCTGGGAACCTTAGAAGCATCCTCTGGAGGCCGGGGTGGCCTCCGTTGGGAGCTGCGTGGGAGACAGCACTCTGCGAACCTTCCCAAGGTGACCGGGGTCCGTGCACCTCGGCTGTCACCGCGGATCTGCTAGGCGCGCCTGCCTTTCCCTCCCGGTGCGGCCCCGGTTTCGGAAAACGCGTGCCCGGCCTGCGTGCGGCCCCGCCTCCGTGTGCCGTGCTGCTCACCGCGTACCTGTGGAGCGCTCCTGTCGGGATCGCCAGGAACTACCTCCAACGGTGCGCGGAGCAAACTCTGGGCCTGAGTCCCCGCAACGGTGCGCGGAGCAAACTCTGTGCCTGAGTCACCGCAACGGGGCGCGGAGCAAACTCTGTGCCTGAGTCCCCGCAACGGTGCGCGGAGCAAACTCTGGGCCTGAGTCCCCGCAACGGTGCGCGGAGCAAACTCTGTGCCTGAGTCCCCGCAACGGTGCGCGGAGCAAACTCTGTGCCTGAGTCACCGCAACGGTGCGCGGAGCAAACTATGGGCCTGAGCCACCCGGGCGTCGCGGACTGCACTCGGGCAGCTGGGGCCGCACCTGCCCGGCGTCAGCGTGTCCGCGGGGCACCTGTCCTCCTCCTCGGGCCGGGGGCGCGCCCCGGCCGCAGCCTGCGCTCCCCTTCCGCGCGCGGGCCGTGCGCGCCCGCCCTCTCCGTCCCCTCGCCGCCGCCGCGGACCCTCTGGCCCCGGCGGACCGGGCGGGTCTCGACGCCCCCGGCCCCAGTCCCCGGCGGGGCGGGGAGCAGCGCGGCCGCCGCGGCAGAGCCGGCGGCGGGGCCAGGGGCGGGGCGAGGCGGGGCGGCGCGGGGCGGAGCAGGAAGGGGCGGTGGCCGACCCGCTCTTCGCCTACAGGGCTTCCGCGTCTGGGTCCTTAACTCAACCTGCCCGCCCACCGGCCGTATAAAGGCGCCATTGGCCTCGCCCCTGGGACTCGGACCCATGGAGACGCCGCCGGCCGCCCTAGGTCCACGGCGGGGTGAGCTGAACGCGATGGGATCGGGGCGCGGGGCGCGGGGCGCGGACCGGGGAGGGGACGGGAAGGGTCCCCCTGAAAACCACGGGGGACGGGGAGGCACGTGGGGCGGATCCCCTCCGGCCTCGAGGGTTCTCGGGGACCCCCTCCAACTTATCCCAAGTTGGGGGGGTCGGGGGGAAGGGAGGCCAAGCTCCCGAGCCGGGCGCCCAGGGAGCCCGGGGCCGGGACAGCCTCCGCGTCACCGCGCCCGGCGGCCAACCAGAGTTTTCCAGCAACTTTTCTGGCCGGTGGGTCTCCCCGGGAAGTTCGCCCCCGGCCCGGGAGTTCGGCCACGGGCTCTGCGCCGCCGGGGCCTGGCTCCGAGCGTGGGGCCGGCGGGCGGGGGCGAAGGCCTCAGCGGGGAAGCCCCTGCCCCCCCCAGCCTCACCCCCCAGCCCGTCCCCATCCTGGGTTTCCACCCGAGCGCCCCGCCCCGCAGCGCTGGGGGCGCGGCGAGGTCTCCTCGGGCCTCCCAGGGATATCTAGGTCCCTTGGGCTGGCGTGGGGCTGAGCTTGGGGTAGGGGGTGGAGCCAGACTGTCTAAGTTCAAAGACTTGCGACACCAGCCTCCCGGCCGCATGACCTTGAGCAAGTGCCTAGCGTCTGGGGCTCCGTGTCACCCGGGGGAGTGCTGACCCCTAGCCCGGGCGCGCTGGGAGGGTTACCAGCTGGGCGCGGAGTGCCACCCAGCGTGGCCTCCTGAGGTTGGGTGGGGCGGGGCCGGAGCGGGGCTGAAGGAGAGCCCTTCCCCATCCCTAACCCCGGTGGTTTTTCCGCCAGGAGCTGTGACTGGTGCCTCCCACCGGTCCGATCTGTGAGTGGCCGGCGGAGCGAGGCCCACCCAGAAGCCAGCCCCCACCATGAGTGTGTGGGAACCGGAAGGCAGCCACAGCTGCCAAGTGACCCCCAGGGCAGCCCAGGAGCCCCCCGCGGAGGAGGCCTCTGCCGCCGAGCTGCAGATGAAGGTGGACTTCTTCCGCAAGCTGGGCTACTCCTCCGCCGAGATCCACGGCGTCCTGCAGAAGCTGGGGGTCCACGCAGACACCAACACAGTGCTGGGCGAGCTGGTGAAGCATGGGTCGGCGGCTGAGCGGGAGCGCCAGGCCTCGCCGGACCCCTGTCCCCAGCTTCCTCTGGTCCCCCGGGGTGGGGGCACCCCCAAGGCTTCCACCCTGGAGCCCTCATCCCTGGAGGAGGACAAGGAGGGCAGTGAGCTGAGGCCCGTGGTCATCGACGGCAGCAATGTGGCCATGAGGTACGTGTCAGTTTTGTGGCCGAGAGGTGGCTGGGAACGGTGGTCCTGTGTCTGCATGTCCTGGGTAGAAGGGCCTTCAGGAAAGGGGGTTTGACTTCTTCTCACATACTAGTCTAAAGGAAAGCCATTTATGGAGGCCCTACTGTGTGTCAGGAGGCTCCCATCATCCTCACAGCCTCTTGGAAGTGGATTTGCTAGGAATGCTTTAGGGATGAGAACAGAGGCTCAGAGACCTGCTGGGGGTCACACCACTGGGGAGCAGTGGACCACAGATTCGAACTTGGCTCCTCTGTCTACGGAGCTCCCCTTGTGCCCTTGGCCTTCCTGAGGGCTAGCGCTCGGTCTGCGCTCCTCTCCTGTGACTTGAGGCTGAACCCAGGAAGGAACCCTACGGGCTGCAGCTCACTCCAGGAAGGGCCTGGAGTCATTTAGGCTGTGGAGCCTTCTTCCTGCTCTGTCATCAGGTCTGAGCCAGCCCCGGGTGCTGGCTGGAAGGAGTCACTGTAGTACCTAGAGAGAGGAGCTGCTCAGGAAACAGCAGCGGGTGATTATTCAGGGTATGGGCTCCCCTGGGAGCAGGCCAGCTCCTGAGGCCTTTGTGGCTCTGACCCAGGGTGACCTGGAGCTCTGGCTCCTTGTGGGGCCTGTGGGCCAGTGACCTGTGAGACTTTGGCTTCAGGTGAGCTGTGACTTGGGTCCATTATGATTCAGCTAGAGCCACCTGAGCTGAACCTGGGTTCTGGGGACTCCCTCCAGCCAGAGCCAGGACTCAACCTCAGTACTCCTGCCCCCCCAATACAGGCTTTAACAGGGAATGGGAGGGGCTGGGGCCAGGGTTGCCTCTGGCTGTGCTTTCTTCCAGTCCCTCCAATGAGGAAAAGTACCTATGGGTGTGGATGGGGAGACCCCAGACCTGGGTGGGCTACTGGCTGCTCTCAGGGACCTCCCAGGTGCACTGCCTGAGGCCTCCATGCCCAGCTGGGTCAAGCCAGCTGTCTGGTTGGTCCTGGCCCAGTTTAGCCATCTTTAGATTAGTCTTCCCATCTCTGAAACGGATAGAAGTTTGGGTGATGCTGGCTCCCACATGCCAGTGGTGGCAGCGGGTCACAGCGTGTGCTTTGAAAGTCTGAGGTCCCCTCTCAGGCTCCCTCAGCGTGTGGCTGGAGAGGTCTGTGCCCCCTTCCTCTGGAAGCATGGGCCAGAAGTAGCAGCCATGTGCTGCGTGTGTTTGTGTCCCGGCAGAAAAAGGTGGGGCCTGGGAGGGCGGAGGGGCAGATCGGGGTGGGGTGGCTGGAGGAGCTGGCTGGAGGGGCCGAGCCACCGGGGGGTTTCTGAGCTGAGGCTGTCGCCGGAGGGGAATTCCAGCCTCAGACTTCCTGCCTCAGCTGTTTCTGGGTTCCTGCCCTGCTGCCCCCTCCTCCACCAGGGCAGATGGGCCAGCCCACACCGTATGCAAATCGTGGGGAAATTCACCTCTGTTTCCTTCTAAGGGAATTTTTCTCTAGCTGGGCCCAGCCCTGGCAGATCTTTTCACCTGGGTAGCCTGGCTTGACCCAGCCCTCTGTCCTAGAGTGGGAGCCCTGAGTTACGAGGGCCTAGTTAGCCAGGCTGAGGGGCCTTCAGCTTCTGGGCAAACAAACTGTGGTGGGGGTGGGAGGATATCTGGTTTTCCTGTGCCGACAGAGCTTCCTCCGTTGCAGTGAGAGGGACTGAAGGTAGCTGTGGCGCTCCGGGCCTGGGAGGGCTGTCTGTTTTGTTCTGCTTCTGCCCAGAGTAAGGCTCTGCCTGCCTGCCCAGGGGACATTCTGAAGACTCGGGCTGGAGTCGGAGACAGAACCTGGATCCATGTCTGGGGCCCCTGGATTGCATTCCAGTCCCCAACAGCAAGATCTGAAGTTTATTAGGAGGAAAAGCTCCCAGACTGGAGTTTGTACCAAGTGTTAGGAGGGAGGGGCAGGCTGAGATCAGACTTGTCCCAGCCAAGGTGTTTGATGCACAGAGGCAGTACGCTGACCTGGAAGGCCTGGCATTCCATTCAGTCCCAGGGCTTGAAGATACTGGCCTAGGATGGGGCATGTGCATGTACACACGTGTGTATAGGAGGAGGTAAGCGGATGCATGTGTAGACTGCATCCCTGAGAGAGGAAGCCACGCCAGGGATGATCACATCCCTGAGTCTTGGGAAGACAGAGCAGAAGGCCCAGGGAAAGGAGCAAGGGGAGGGGGGAAGCAGAGCACCAGGTACTGCCCCCCCAGTGTGGGAGTGCCTCCGACGGCCGGTTTCGGTCCCCTCACTGCAGTGAGTACTGCCCGTCCTGGAAGGCCAGGGAAGGCTTCTCGGAGGTGCTGGCACCTCACATGGGAACTGATGGAGGAGAGGTTTGCCGGATGCGTCATTTTTCCTGTACCCAGCCCGCCCCTCCCTCCTAATACTTGGTACAAACTCAAGTTTGGGATCTTTTTCTTTTTTAAAAAATATATTTCTATTGATCTCAGAGAGGAAGGGAGAGGGAGAGGGAGACAGAAATATTAATGAAGAGAAAGAATCATTGATTGGCTGCCTGCAGTATACCCCCACAACTAGGTATAGAGCCCAAAACCCGGGCATGTGCCCTTGACCGGAATCAAACCCAGGACCCTTCAGTCCACAGGCCAACACCCTATCCACTGAGCCTAACTGGTGAGGGCTGGGGGCTTTTTCTCCTAATAACCTTCAGATCTTGCTGTTGGGGACAGGAATGCAATCCAGTGTCTCGAGGCATAGGTTCAGGTTCTGTCTCTTACCAGCAGCCAGGGCATCCTAGAGAAATCTCAGAGCCTTCGTTTCCTTCACTGCAGCTAGTTTGGGAAAGGATGGAGCAAGGAGGCGTGGGATGTGCCTGGCCTCCAATAGGAGCTGGGTACCCGCTAATCCCCCTCCATCCTTACCGCCAGGGTTGGCACCTGTGTGAGCATCGACACGGTGCTTCGAGCACAGGCTCTGGGTTGCATCTCTGTTCTGCAATTGCTGCTGAGTGATGTTGTCCTCTGTGGACCACAGTTTTCTCATCTGGCTCAAGGGGAAGGAGCCTTTAATGGCAGTGCCCTCCCGCAGAGGCTTGCTCGTAGCTCAGGGCCCGGTGCGGTGCAGAGCGATAGTAAGTGTTAACTTTTATCAGAAGCAGCTGGCGGATGCACCTGGCAGGGATGCGCACTGCCTTCAGGCCAAGCTTTGCCTCCCCTGCAGCTTACAGAGACCTTCAGACCTGGGGGTCCCGGCTTCACCCCCAGATCGGTTCTGTGCCCCCCAGCTGCCCTGCCTTCCTTCCTTTGCTTGGGGCTCCAGCTATCACCCCACCACCAAAAGCCACCCACAGGATGTGGTCGGCCATGGACTTGAGTCTTTTGTGTAACGTTTATTCTGTTTTATTTGCCAAATATGAGTCTGAGTTGTTCACTGAGGGATTAGTGGGAGGCCAGCCGTGTTGGTGAGAGACCCCCAGCTGGCCTCCTACAGCCCTCCCCCCCACCTCCCCCCCCGCCTGGTCTGGAGCCCTTCCACCATACCCAGTATTACCTGGGAACCCCCCCCCCCTTCCCACACACACACACACAGGAATCCAGCAATACCTTCCACTTTGCCGATCTGTCTTTGGCCTCAAGCAAACAGGAACGTTGTCCCCCTGGTACGGGCCCTTCTAAAGGAGGCTGCAGAGGACCGGGCCCATTTTTCAGATAGAGAAACTGAGCCAGAGCAGCCCGCAGCACCTCAGGTCATGCCCTTCGGAGAGGGGGGAAGAGAGACAGGGCAAATTTAGGTATTTGGGGGAATTGTCGGTCTTGGGAGGAAAAGCTGTGTGTCCTTTCACTTTCAAACTGCAAGGCTCGGCGGCATCCTCCCGCATCCGGCAGCCTCCCGCATCCGTGGCTGCCTGCCTGCCCGGGAGGTGGGGAGGTGACTCCTTCCCCTTCACCCTCCTCAGCCACAGCCCCTGAGGTTAGTGCAGGACTGAACTTTAATCCAGAACAATCTGGTTTCTCTTCTGTTCGCGGGGAGGGTGGTGACTCAGTCTGCCTGTGTACATCTGTGTCCCCTGGTCCCAGCAGCCTGGGTGGGGCAGGAACCAGAAGTCTCCAGCGCCTTTCCCCCACCCCCAGGTGTGTTGCAAGCAGCCTGACCCTCCCCCACATGGGGAGCGGGTGTTGCCAGATTCCTGGGTGTTTCCTCACTGTTGGGAGATGGGACTCAGGGAAAGTCCCAGGGCTGGTCATCCTGGGCGCCGTGGGAACCAGCAGGGAATGCAGGCTCGGGCCCCAGCCTGAAAGGGGTGGGCTCGCCCAGGGCAGGGGCTGCAGGGGACCACCTCCCTGCTGACCCCCCTTCCTGTCCCCCGCAGCCATGGGAACAAGGAGGTCTTCTCCTGCCGGGGCATCCTGCTGGCCGTGAACTGGTTTCTGGAGCGGGGCCACACGGACATCACAGTGTTCGTGCCATCCTGGAGAAAGGAGCAGCCCCGGCCCGATGTGCCCATCACAGGTGAGTGACGCCTCTGGAGAGGGGGCCGGCTTGCCGCCCCAGGAGCCTGCTTCTCCCCAGAACAGACCCTTTGTGTGTGACCTTAGCCTCTGCTTCTGAGCACTGGGCACCTCCCTCCTCTAGGTGTGGGGCGCGCTCTCCACATCCCCAGGCGCACAGGGCAGCATAGTGTGGTGGCTGAGCCCGGGGGCTCTGGAACCCTGGCCCTGGCCCTTCTGGCAACCTTGCTCAGAGCCACTTGCTCCTCATCTGAGACGGGTGGGGGGTGGTAGTCTCTCGGGGTTGTTAGGATCATATGAGTTAACACATGGTAAGCGCTTACTTAGAAGGGTGCCTGGCACAGAGTAAGTGCTCAAGCGTGCTAGCTGCTAACCATCGTTCTTACAACAAGAGCCCCTAACCTTTGAGAGGAAAAGCCCGAGTTTATTGAGATCTGGGAAAGGCTGGCTGGGGCACCGGCTCTAGGAAAAGTGGTCCCTTCAAACCTGGCGACGCAGGCAACAGAGCCAAGACACCTCGCCACACATGCTGGGGCCCGTTCTCGGACCCCGGGGGGCTGTCTGGGTGAGCACCGGAGCCGAGCCCCTCTGGCATGAGCAGGCTGATATGCGGAAGGAGAGAAGGATAAGGCCCAGCTCTGTGCTCCGGAGCCTTTGCTGAGCGGACCCACAGGCCGTTCTCAGATGTGCTTGATTTTTAGGCCACAAACTATGTACAAGGCCCAGGTGAAGAGCTGAGGGAGACAGTGGCCTCAGCAGAGCCACGTCCATCCCTGGAGCTCTGTGCCAGCTGCCAGGAGCTTAGGGGGCCCAGTGGCCTGGTTCTGGGTCCAGGCTGGGCTCTGACCTGTGCCTCTGCCCCTCCCAGACCAGCACATCCTGCGGGAACTGGAGAAGAAGAAGATCCTGGTGTTCACACCGTCGCGACGCGTGGGAGGCAAGCGAGTGGTATGCTACGACGACCGCTTCATCGTGAAGCTGGCCTTCGAGTCTGATGGCGTGGTGGTTTCCAATGACACATACCGGGACCTCCAGAGCGAGCGGCAGGAATGGAAGCGCTTCATCGAGGAGCGGCTGCTCATGTATTCCTTCGTCAATGACAAGTACGTTCCCGCCAGAGGAAGGGCCCTCTGCTGGGGGGAGCCGGGCGGCTTTGATGGGGAGATGGACACAGCACGGCCTAAGAAGGGTCAGGCTGGGACCGGGCAGAGGCGGGCGGGGGCGTTTTGGTTGGAAGGACAGAGCTGTAGCATTTTTTTTTTTTAACCTTTTTATTGATTTCAGAGAGTAAGGGGGAGAAAGAGATGAGGGAGGTAGAAACATCAATGATGAGAGAATCATTGATCAGCTGCCTCCTGCCTTCTACTGGGGATTGAGCCTTTGACCAGAATCAAACGCAGTCCTCAGGCTGATGATCCTCTATCCACTAAGCCAAACCAGCTAGGTTTTTTTGGGTGTTTTTTTTTTTTAACCCTCATTCGAGGATGTGGTCAGTGGTTCCAAGAGAGCCTCCGGGTTCCCAGCACTGAGTCTCTGACCTGAGGCCCGTGGCCGCAGCCGTAGGCTCAGATTTTCAGCTTGCCCGCTTCACTCTGGCCTCCGAGAGCGCCCAGCACGAGGGTTGTCCAGGGATGTCCTGCTAGACAGGCCCCAGTTTTAGTTAGGAGCTGCCCTTCTATCATTCCAGGTGAGGCTCACTGTCCAGCCCCCTCCCAGCACTGGGAAGTGCCCCTCATGTCTCCCATCTCTTCTGCAGGTTCATGCCCCCCGATGACCCCTTGGGCCGTCATGGGCCAAGCCTGGACAACTTCCTGCGGAAGAAGCCACTCACAGCCGATCACAGGAAGCAGCCATGCCCCTATGGTAAGAGACCCAGCTCCACCCTCCCTGGCTCTTTTCCCTCCTTCCCCTTCCTCTCACTTGTTGGCCTGCACCCAAGTTTTTCCTCATAGGGACCACCCAAAACCCACTTTCCTGTGTCCCCCTGGTTCTAGAGATCCCCTGCTTAGAGTGCCCCTTCCTTCTCTCCAGGAAGAAAATGCACCTACGGGATCAAGTGCCGGTTCTTCCATCCGGAGCGGCCGAGCCGACCACAGCGCTCGGTGGCAGATGAGCTCCGTGCCAATGCCCTGCTCTCGCCCCCTAGGGCTCCCAGCAAGGACAAAAATGGCCGGCGACCTTCTTCTCCATCTCAGCCTGGCTCTCTGCCCCCAGAGCGTAAGCAGTGTAGCCTGGAAGGGAAGAAACTGGGAGCCCAAGCACCCCTAGGGTCCGACCAAGAGGGTCTGACCCAGACCTTTGTCCCAGTGACCACAGGCAGGAGCCTCCCACCCAGTGGGGGCAGTGGCAGCAGCTTCGGGCCCACGGACTGGTTCCCACAGACCCTGGATTCCCTCCCGTACACTTCTCAGGACTGCCTGGACTCGGGCATCGGCTCCTTGGAGAGCCAGATGTCAGAACTGTGGGGGGGTCGAGGAGGCGGCCCTTATGCTGGCTACAACCCCTATGGGGCTGAGCTCCCAGCCACTCCGGCCTTCTCTGCAGCCTTCGGGCGGGCTGTGGGTGCTGGCCACTTCAGTGTCCCTGCCGACTATACACCCCCACCAGCTGCCTTTCCACCTCGAGAGTATTGGTCTGAGCCATACCAGCTGCCCCAGCCCACCCCAGTCCTGCAGGAGCCCCAGGTGCCCAGCCCAGGCGCTGACAGGGGCACCTGGGGTGGGGCAGGCGGCCTGGCCAAGGAGCGAGCCAGCGTGTATACCAAGCTGTGTGGTGTCTTCCCCCCACGCCTGGTGGAGGCCGTGATGGGGCGCTTCCCACAGCTGCTGGACCCCCAGCAGCTGGCTGCCGAGATCCTCTCCTACAAGTCCCAGCATCTCAGTGAATAAGACCCCTCCCAGGGCTGTCCGGCGGCACTGCGGGCCGTTGAGCAGCCCGTTCTCAGCCCCACGGCCCACCCTGGAGGCTGGAAAGAGGGAGGATTAAAGTAGGGAAGGCAACCCACAAACCAAAGATACTGTAGGATTGGTTCTGACCCACCCGGCGCCTCTAGCTGTCTGCCTGAGTGGGTCAGAAGTGATCACCCTGTTGATGCACATTGTATCTGTAGTTTAAGGAGACGCTGCCAGTAACGGCCGTCAGTCCGTGGCTAAAGCCCAAACCCTCCTTTCTCTCAGGGCGGGGAGGGAGGCCGGGGAAGCAGAGGCCTGGGCTGGGGGCCCTGTGCACGGCCCCCCACCTCCACCCCGTCCCTGGGGTGCCAGTCTTGGCTGGCTAGTTGGGCACCGTGTGCCTGCCCTCCAAGGGCCTCTCCTCTAAGCCAATGAGGCCTCATCCGTGCTCTCGGGCATGAGGCTTCATGTTAGTAAGCAAGATGCTTCTTAATAACCCACCTTCTGTCCACTCAGTTCGCCTATCCCAACACCCCCGCCAGGGGTCAAGAGCCCTCTGCCCCTTACCCTCTCTCCCTCCCCCTTCCTCTGCACTTGGAGTCATCTCATCCTTCCCCGCAGTGGGGGGAGACACATGTAATGTTAATGTTTTAAGTGAAAAGTCCTTGCCTCCCTAACACACCAATAAAGTACAATGTGAGCCCTTGTAAGAGCTGATGGTCTTTGTTGTGCTTGTGGGTGGAGCTGGTCTTTGGGTGATGGAAGGTCAGAAGTGTGTACCCGGACCTGCCAAGCCACACCAGGACTGCTCAGTCCCTTTGGGGCAGAGGAATCCTCTCTCTCTCTCTCTCTCTCTCTCTCTCTCTCTCTCTCTCTCTCTCTGTCTTCTCCGCCCCCCACCTCCCTGGGCCAGGCCTTGAGAGGAGGCTGTGGAATGGGCGGGGTGGGGGGAGGTAGGAAGCAGTAGAAAGAGCTTGTCCTGAAATTGTGGTGTGGGGAGGCGGTGGGAGTGGGGGGAGCTCTTCCCCTTTTATGTCCTGTGACCAGAACTGAGGAAGGGAAACCACCTGGCTGAGAAGACAGCTTCCAGGAGAGCCGTCTGGCCCCATCCTCCCAGAGACTGTGTCAGAGCAAAGAGCGGGGCAGGGGTGCTGGGGCAGGAGCAGCTGGAGAGCCAAGGCCAGGGTAACCTCCCAGTGGGAGGGTAGAGGTCCTGGTCCCAAACTCAAGAACCGGCTCTGCCACCGATGGTGTCACCTGGGCAAGTGTGTTCTCCTCTCTGGGTCTCAATTGCCTCATCCATGAAGTGGGGTAATGGTACTCGGGGACTGTAAGGAGTACATGAGGTCATACGTGCTGGGTGTGTGTCCCAATACCTGGCACATATTAAAGGGCCTTTGGTGTTGGTCTGGGTGGGCTATGTTCACCTCCATCCACCATCTCCGCCTTCTCATCTGCCCCTAGAAGGAAAGAGGCCAGGCAGGAATAGACATCTCTCTCTTCCTTTCTTTTGCAGATTAAAAAATGAGGTATAAATGTTAACCAAGCAAAAAGCTGGGCTGTCAGATGATCCCCAAACAGCACTATCAGTGGCGGGGAAAGGAAAAAGTAGTTTTAATAATGACATCTTTGAACATCTCACCTAATTTGTGCCTATTGTTTGTGAAGCTTTTATGGTATCTGTGTTGTTTCTGCTAAGAAACTGCTTTGCCACAGAACAGCTGTGCAGCACGTTGGAGGAAATGCCACATTGGCAGTCTGCACACAGGGCCCCACCCGGTTCTTCACACCAAATGTTCTTTAGACGCCTGCACTTGAGGCAGGAATCCACGGACAATCCAGTGTGCTTGCCGAGGTACCCCAGGCCGGTCGCTCGGCCTTCTCGGGAAGTTTATCTGCACAGAGAAATGTCGTTGCCTTATTTATATTAAAAAAAAAATATTTCCCAATCCACAAGTGTACTCCAGGTTAGAAGGCTATTTATGGGCCTTTGTTTTTATGGGACAGGAAGCTAACATACTGGACTGTCCTGTTCATTATCAGCCACTGACAATGCTGAGTGACTGACTTGCCCAAGGTCCCACGGAAAGGGGTGGACTGGGGCAGGGCCTCAACTGCAGGTCCCCTGGCCCCACAAACCTGAGGAAGGGAGGGCCCTCCGAGGGATGGAGGCGGTGTGCTCAGCCTCGCACCTTGCAACCCTCTCTGTTGACATCTCTTACATAGCAATCCCTCCAGCATGACTGACAGGACCACCTCCCACCTGCTCAGCAACAGGCAACCAGCCGCCCCAGCCACCAAGCCTCCTCTCTCTGTATGAATGGATACAACGGAGCATGAATGCCGTGAGGCCTCAGCAGAGGCCTCAAAGCAGAATAGGATGCCTTCACCTCTCTTCCCATCCCACCAGCCGCCTGTGCATAGACTTGAGAGCTTACACTTGGTTCTTGGTCATTTGCTGCTTCTGCTTGGGGATGGGGGCGTGGGGAGGAGGGGAGGCGATGAAGATCCTATAGAAGTGGGCAGGAGGTGACAGGTCCAGGCTGGCTGTGACTAATGTCTGGAGGCCATGTTTGTCCCTGACGGCTTGTTGACAGACACCAACAAGGGCAATGGAGCCCAGGTGGCAGGTGCCAGCTGGGCCTGGGCTCCGGGGCGGATTGAGGTCAGTTCAGTGCCCTGTTGGCCGGAGCTTGTATCCTGTGCTTTCTGGGCAGCCCCGGCCTAGCAGGGCTGGCCATCCAGGGTGTAGCCTGCCCTCCAGGCCTCTTTCTCAATCTGACTTCTGGGCAGAGCCACTCAGAGGCTCCCAGGCCAAATGCCTCGGATGTCTCTCCCACGAGTTGAGTTTTAACTGGGAAGTTCTTCCCACCGTCTCTTGAAGCACCTTTATGAATGGGCCTCAGTGTCCCCACCTGTAAAAGGGACACGAGGATCTCTGGATTCGACAAGATGATACCTCAGTTCTCATGGCAACAGCATGAGAAGAAGTCCCCCTCCCTGGCTGTGTGGCCCTGGGCAACTCCCCTCTCCTCCCAGAGCCTCAGCTCCCTGGCCTGCTCCACATGACAGCTGTGAGGTTCCCAGGGGCTGGTGTGGAGGAGAGGGTGGCAGGGCCTGGATAGGATTCTGGGACAGAAGCTCTAGCACTGAGGCTCTGGAGCGGATCAACGGCCTTGCCTCAGCTGCCCTGCCTTTCCTCCTCTTCTTTTCCTGGTTCCAGAAGCTGATGGGGAAACCAGTGAGTATGCAAATTCCTGCTTTGCTGGGAAATGATCCTGGGGAGCTCACAGAGGAGGGCCTCCTGCCAATGCTTCCCTGAACCCCACCATCTCCCCACCCCACCCTAGGGCTGCCACCAGCAGGGCTCTCAGGCAGAGTCTTCCTGCAGGTTCTGTCTCTCACATGGACTAACCCTTTGGGGTGCTGGACGACTGTGGAGATCACAGCCACCTTGGCAGAGAACAAACTGGCCCACAAAGGGATGAAATTCCTTGCCCTGAACGTCCCCACCCACTCTGTCCCCGTATCACTCACCAGCCTGAGAAAAACCCCAGCTGTCCCTAAAGATCTAGTGACCTAAACTAGGAGGAGAGCTGTAGGACTCCAGGGGAGCACCTATTCCAGGGCCCCCCAATGCTACTACCACCCCAACCATGGCTAGTCTCCAGTAGGGCAGCTGGGGGAGTGGCTGGGAAGAGGCAACCACTGCAGCTGACCCTTCCACCCTCTTCCCACCAGCAGTCTGTGCCCTCCCATCTCCCTCATGTCGCCTGCAAAAGCTGAAATTGGTCTCCCCAACATACAAGGGCAAGATCCCTGTCTGAAGGAGGTACTGCACCAATCTCTGTCAGAAACAGAGTAAGCAAGAGAAACTGGGATGTAATGGGACAGACCTGGTGACTGGGGGTGCCTCCAGCCTGAGCCATGGCTCCAGCTGGTCCCCAGGGCCTTGTGCCCCCAAACAAGGCAGGTCAGGGATCAGCACTTTGCTCCAGGGCCTCTCAAATCTCTGGCTCATTATTTTTTTCCTAGAACACAGCATAGTAGGTGGAGTAGAGGGTAGTGAGTAAGAGCCGCTTCTGCGGGCCTCCTAATTCATGGGAAGGGTGTGGGAGATTTGGCTGAAAGAGACAGGAAGTAGGGCCCTACAATTAAGAAAACCAAGTCATCCCAGGTCATGGTATGTAAATCCTCCCAGCTAGTTCCTGGATGGGGAGTAGGCACCAGGCTATCATCCTGAGGTGTGATGCCTCCTGAAGCCCACCCTCCAGGCAGCCACTGGCGATTTTAAACTGCTCACTCATTTAAGGCATGACTGCAACACTAGGTGGAGAAAAGGATCCGGCAACCCCACCCCCTCTCCTACTGAGTTGGGCTTGCTGCTGGGTGGGCAGGTCACTGGGAAAGGGTCCATAGGCTCTGGTTCTGGCTGCTCTACAGGGAAGAGCCTCACAAAGGCCTGGGCCACAGGCAGGGCGCTGCCTGCCACCTGCCGGCGCCTCCTGGTATGACAGCCTGTGGAGCTGGAGGCTGGCTGAGCAGCCTGCACTGCACCACCAGCACTGGCCTGAATGAAGGGCCCAAAGACAAGGGTCTGCCGCTCCACCCTGGAAAGCAGCACCAGAAGTCAGCCGTGCTGCCTACAAAGTTTAAAGTTCCAGAATATTCCGACTGTTCTGGGTAACAAATTGCCCAAGTCAAATTCTCAGGAAGTGGAGGAATAAGAAAGGAAAAGGAGAAAAAAAATAGAAATATTCTTTTTTTTTTTTTTTTAATGATTAGGATGATGAATGAGTTCCATGTGTTTAAGCCCTTTGACAAATCCCCTCTGGCTCAGCAATCCCACTGCTAAGAATCTATCCTACAGGTATTCAACACACTTGCAAAATGAGGTGTATAAAGCACCATAGGAGCCCTGGCCAGTGACTCAGGTGGCTGGAGGGCTGTTCGGGGCACTAATGGGAAGCAATCAATCGATGTTTCTCACACCAATGTTGCTGTCTCTCAATCTCTCTCCCTTCCTCTCTAAAATCAATACACATCCTTGGGTGATGATAGAAAAAAAACACCATACGACCCAGCAAAAGATAGGCAACAGCATTACTGCCAGCAATAGAGAACTGGTATAGTATACACAGTGGAATGTTAAACGGCCAATAGAAATGAGGCAACTGCACAGATAGGACATTTTCTAAGCTATGTTGCTTACATGGAAAAAGCAAGGATACAACAGTGTTGCTGTGTGCTAACATTTGTGTAAGAGAAACGTACACATTGCTCATGCGTACAAAGTTCCACTGGTTAGGATACACAAAGAACTGTCTCTGGGAAGGGCGGCTGGTAGCTGAGGGACGGGCAGACTTTCTTTTTAGTGACCACATTTCAGTACCATTTGAATGTATGCCATTTGCACGTATTACTTATTCAAATTAAACATCATAAAGCTCCCTTGGGGTATAGAACTAAGTTTACGAGTGTGGGGGTGGGGACCTGAAGATGGTTGTATTGGCCAGAGTCTCAAAGTTTAATCTTGGACACGAACAGTAAAAACTTAGAGCATACATATTCTCAACAAGCATATGTTGTCAATTATCTGTGATAATTGCCATTTTTGAAGATGGAAATGATTTTCAGCAATTGCTGTGGTTCAACCTAATATTTATAAATTATCTACCTGTGCTAATGAACTAAGATTTGAGTATATTTTGTAACACACTCGAAGTGAAAGTAAATATAAATCAAAGGCCTGCTATGTTCTCCCGCCCCGTTGGGCCACCCTCCACACCAGGCCTGCCCTGAGAGTGAGGCTCAGAATCACCTGCACCACAGCCCAGAGCGGTGAGAACCTTTACTCTACAGAAGCAGTTTTTCAAAGTGAACACTATTTCAAATCATGACACCTACCACTTGTTTAGAATTCAGACGCGATCGCATTAATTTAGATCATTATCTTTGCATTGTCTGTGCACCTCACCTTCCCAGGCACCCAATACACCATGAGCCTGGGAGGAGCAAAGGTCTCTCCACACTGCACTCACACCAGGGCACTGTCCGGAGGTGTGAATTTTTAATGTAGCAAAGCCCCAGGCATTTGGAGTAAGGATGAGGAGCAGAAAAATCAGAATAAAAGCAAAAACTAAGTCACAGACTATTTCAAAGCAGCATACTCATTGCTGTCAAGCTCTGCCACTTGTTCATTGCATAAGTCAAGGAGTTCAAGAATAGTCTTTATAGAATATTTATTATCACCCCACACCCAAAGGCCCCAGCTTGGAGTTGGAACTAATTCCTAGG
This sequence comes from Lasiurus cinereus, assembly GCA_011751065.1. Classification (NCBI taxonomy): domain Eukaryota; kingdom Metazoa; phylum Chordata; class Mammalia; order Chiroptera; family Vespertilionidae; genus Lasiurus; species Lasiurus cinereus. The sequence continues at coordinate 7,460,939 of JAAGEH010000030.1, forward strand.
CCTGCCTCCTTCTCTTTCAAAGCAAGGGGTTATTTTCCTAAGCAAACAGTATGAACTCAGTTGTGGGGAGAATGGCTAACTTACTTTTTGGTAAGTTCTTAAAGCACTCTGAAGACCTCCAAGCTATGTGGACAGCTTTCAAATTCCATGCTCTCTGAACCCACCCTGGCCCTGTCCAGATTCATGCTTCTCTTCAGCCTCTCTCCTGGCCCCACACAGCTTCTAATCTTTTACTTTATGGGTTGTTCCTACAGAGTTGCTTGGACAACTTGTAAGGGAAGGATTTTGGGTTTTGAGTTTGAATAGACAACTAGTATTTCCTCAGCCCCTGGAAGAGGACCCTTGAGACTCCCCAGGAAGCTTATCTAACTACCAAAAGGAGCCAAGGACAACCTAGCCCCATCTTAGAGATGAAAAGGCTAAAGAAGAGAAACCCAAGTTTACTCAGATGGCAGGAGTCAGCCAGCACGACTGCCCTCAGCCCTCCAATTCCCTTCTTGTTTCTTTGAAGTGCAAGAGAGAAAGAAAGGACATCCTGGGAATTCTGGCTCTAGTTCTTTGAACCAATTCATTCTCAGTTCCTAAAACCTGAAGCAAAGTCCTATTTCAAACCCAAATAACCAGTAGGCAGACCCAGAAGGCAGCCCCTTCCCAGTGGTCCTGGCAGTCACCGTTCAGGGGCCATCTGGCAGACTACCCCTATCCAGCTATAGCAGGTTCTAGGAAGGCATTTGCCACCTAAATAAATGCATCCCTCCGTATTAGCACTTTGGAGCAAGACTTATCAGTCTTTACCTTATCTTCTTTTAAAATCAAGCAAACTGTTTATAATCTGGGTTACAAGTACGATAAGCATGGCAGACAGTATCCTTTGGTGCCTCTTTCTAAACCATCTCAATGTAGGGACCAATCTTTCAGGACTTGAAAAGCTCCAGTATACCTGACCAACTTACAGAACTGGGAGGTTTCCCAAATCAATGATTAAACCTCATAGAGAAAGCAGCCTGATTCTATGACCATGTATACACACGGGTGTGTTCATGTGTACATAGATATGCTTTGAAATAATGTACCTTTCGAAGAGCAGTCCTAGTACATCTCCAGCAAATGTCAAACTGAGAAATGTTTCCAGGTTTGCCAGGTGCTTTCCTCAGAGTTAAGGAACTGTAGTAACCCTTCCCCTCCCTCCCGGAAAGGAGACAAACTGACAAGGATACTGGTTTCCACTGTTTTTAGTTTTTCTTTCTTTTTTTTTTAAAGGAACAATCTACATATAAGAAACTATTTCCTTAAATACCCTGACATTAGAGTTCTGCTACCAAAGACATCTAAATAGCCAAAGGATTTAAAAAAAAAAAAAAAGGAAAGGTTTATTGAGGACAAGAGTGAAAGCTTTTGTACATCTAACAAAGTAGAATTGTTCTGATAATCAACATCACCCACATTCAGCTCTACCAATATTATCACGAATGGAACATATTTTTTCTAACGAAGATATAGGCATAAGTAAAGGACTAGGACTAAATACAGTCCAAGGGAAGGGGAGGCCCCAAGTCTTATCCCTTAAACTGATTCACAACATAGGATTTAAGTAGCATCATCCCTTCTCCTAACACAGTGGTTCTTAACTTGGCTTCCTATCAGAACCCAGGGACTTGCGGAAAAGAGATCCCCAAACTAGACTGTACCCTCACCCAGAACCTCCAGGGTGGGAGGCAGGCATAAGTATTTTCCTAAGCTTCCCAGGTAATTCCAATGTGCAGCCAAGGTGGATCACAACTGCTCCACAGGCAACAACGATCAGTAACAATGATCAGCAAGTTCCTGGGCTCATAGCCCCCCGAGAAGGGGGATCTGTTGGGCGATACTGGCTCTCGTTGATTCTCTCTCTCACTCTGCTCAAGAACTCTGTGTGGTTATCAGCTTTGAGTACAATTTTGAGCCTTTCCATATCCTATGCCTTAGTGCTTTTTCAAGCACTATTTAATCAGGCAAATACCAGCAAAGAGAGAAAAGATGGAAAAAGAAATTTTCATAAGGCAATGATATGAATAAATAAAATAAGTGAAAAGAATCTCAGGATTAAAAGTAAAACATGAGAAGTCAAATCCTGTGAATTTTTATTTTACAAAAAGAATAAAAATATTTTAAAGGGACTGATTTAAAGTTCTGTTTTTAAGCTTTTCCTATTCCTTGAACATAAAAACTACTCCCAACTCAGAAAGAGTTAAGTAATTATTAAATAAACATTCTTTAACTTTCCCCTGTGAAAAACCAAAGAGCCAAGTTCCCCATTTTGTTTATGGTAAACCAGGTCACTTTCAGTTTAAGAACATTGGCAACTCCGTGAAACAGATTATTAGATAGGTCCGCCGGAAGGTATGAGCTGTACAAAGTCATTACAAAAAGCCCCAAAAGAAATGAGATGGTAAAAACAATAGAAAAATCATGAAACACAAACAAAATAAGAAAATGACAAGTATTTACAGCCTCCCTACGAAATGTGATCAGTGCTCTACTTTCAGCATAAAATGAAGGCAGAGGCCATTTCTCAGTGGGTCTCACAGATGAAGCTGGTGCCGACCAGGTTGGGGGGAGATATTTGTTCCAAAAAGGGAGAGATTCAGTTAGCAACTTGCTGAGATTATAACCAGGTCTTGGTCTTCCTGCAGTTCTATTACTAAGAATGACACAAAATAAATGACCCAAGGTGGCCTTACAGAAATGACTTGTCACCACATTTCAGAACAAGCGACTCAGAGTCACAGGCACCGGGTCTGGGAAAGCAGAGGTGGATGGCCACACACTCAGGCAAGGGATGTTTATCTTTGTGAGGCCGGAGGAGGGAAGCAGGGCTCAACAGCCTGGAAGCTTCTGAATAATGAGTCTTCTAATAGTCCTAAAGAGAGGAAAAACAAAGTCCCAATTTATTCTCAGCAGAACATTGGTTTGAACCAAAAAGAAAAAACCTCCTAAACAATTCTGCTTAGGAGGTTTGTTCTGCAGCCAAAGATTCTATTTCAAATGTAATGTACAATAATATTTCACCCCTGAAAATGACCTGTCTTCTAAATCCACAAAGGGACTGAAAAACCAATTGTGTCCTAACTATTAGACATCCTGAGCTCACCAGTCCGGAAAAAAAAAAAAAACTAATATTAACAATTCATTATTTAATCACTCAGTAAAAATGTGCAACTCCTTTCTCTCTCCAATATAAAAAAAGTAAGTTGTATATATACTCTTCAACCTAAAAGTTGCAGACTATATATACATGGACACCCCAGATTTTTAAATTACAGTTGTGACCCCAGGTTGTGACACTCAAGCTCTGAAGATATTTTTCTAATCATTTTCCTAATCATCAACAACATTACCAGCTTCTCTGAAATGGTCTGGCTGATACTTACAGCTCGTGGTTTTTTGTTTAACTTCAGATCAATCCTGTATAAGAAAGATAAGATATTTGCATTTCAATTTACAGAAAAAGAGTCCAAGAATCAGCTACTGCATAGGGCACAAGCTATAACAAAGACTATTTGGTTAAGTAAAATCCACATTCTTCATTAGACTATGTCATATTTAGTTGTTTATACAGATATTATTAAGCAAGTATTTAAAAACATGAGCAGATACTCCTGCTACAAGGCAAACTTAGATGACTCAAAAAGAAATATACAGCAGTTATGAAAGCCATATAATTCTTAAAAATTATTCCAAAATTACACATTAAAGAGACTGAATTAAGAGGGCATGCTCTATGTTACTGTGTTAGCTCTGTAACTATATCACTGATAATCAATCAATGAGACACATGTGATTAAGAATAGGAAAGAGACTAGGAGCTTGTATTTCCAGACATGAAACACAAAAGAAATTAAACAAATTTCAATTTTTAAGTCTTTCCAAAGCAAAATATTAAGATCTTAAACTATTAATCTCCTTATGAAGCAAAGCCAGAAAATCAATTTAAATATGAATTAAAGTGAAAGTTATCTATTTTAAAAGCAATTAAAATGCATAAAAGTGAAGTTTACTTAATTTTGCTGAAGTTATTAAATAAAATGTTACCTCCATCACGTTTTTCTGTTTTTAAAAAAAACTTCCCAGCCTAACCTAATATACATACCTACAATTAAACAGATAAACTATGGGTTAGAAAGGTCTCAAAAAGGCATATTGGTCTCTACACACTAAACAACACAGCACAAATACTAATTCAAATCAAACTTACTCAAAGTCATAATCAAACATGCCAGACGGGCTGAGGGGCAGCATTTGAAAGGAAGAAAGCAATAGAAATTAATATACTAGTTGAATAAATTAGTTGATTAGCCACCTTAGCAAGATTTATAGAAATAAAGTCAGCTTTAAGAATCTTAAGCCATAAAGTTTCAAACATGAAAGCACCAAAGATTTTTGTGGTTGGGAGATTCCCTTCCCTCAATGGTTTTCATATCAGGAGAACAGACTATGAAAGGAAAAGTTATTTCATTAGAAAACTAGACACCTGCAAGCCTTCTATTAGCTGTCAGATTCAGAGTTAGAACTTGGAAAATATTTAATTGTAATGACAAGTAAAATTAGAACATTAGAAGAAATAGAAAAAGAAGGGTTTAGTCATATAATGAAAGGTGCTTTGAAGACAGTACTAACAACTCAGCAAAATATACTTGCACTAAAACAAAAGATAAAAACATCATACATTTTTTAAAAGAAAACATTCTGTAACTTTTAACTCAAGTTATATGTTCTAAACAAGTTATATGTTCTAAACATGTCCAGGGAATATGGTACTCCTTTTCTACAGCATTCATTTTAGAAGTCAAGGGTCGAATGAAGGAACTTCAGTGATAGGTGAGTCTTGTTCCAGAAACTGCAGAGCCTGCATTGGTGATGGCAGTTAACTGTTTATGTCAGGGCTACAGTTATGGGACACCAAAGTCTGCAGCACCCCTATGAAAACAAAGAAAAGTTGACACCCACAAGCACCCAAGCCTCAGGGATCCGGATGGGAGTAGTATGAAGAAAAAGTAATTTGGGGCCATCACTGATAACCATGGTATGGGCAGACCTCCAAAGCAAACATAACCAGAGTATGACACCAACCCTGCTGGCTCCAACCTTTCAGACTATAGATAGGTGGGAAAACAATATGCAAAATGGCTATCTTTTCCTCCTAACCAATGTTTGCAAGAGTGAAGCTTAACGTCAATATCCCTTATGCAACAGTTTCACTCAAGACATTGGGAAAGAGTAGACAGTAAGTGTACAAAGAAGGAACTATTAATAATTTTTCTTCCAGCCTCGTTTAATTTTATTCACAAAGGAGACTGTATCTACTTAATGAAAACTTCACAAATCTAGAGGAATTCCAGAGTTTAGTATAATAATAAAAATCTAAAAGAGCAGCTGTAAGTTATTATTTCAATTGTTTTCTTTAAAGATACTGAAACTTATCATTCAGGTAATTTATGAGTATTAAATATTATTTGATAAATTTTCATATTCCTAAAGAGAACAAATTCAAAAGTTATTCCTTTTTGCTAAACTAACTTATTTATTTACACTATATACTCCCTTTGCTTCACTCACCGCTAAACAGTACATAGCACATAGTAGGTACTCAGACATTTGTTGAAATAATTTACTTCTGTTTTACCTGGATATATGCAGTGTATGGCAGGTTGGAGAAGGAACAAGTACAAATATGTACTAAGTGCTCCATCCCGCCACCCCACTCTGTCAGACCCACTAAGAAAGACTTTAGGCAGAGGTGAGGGGTTTGGGCCACACATTTCCTGACTAAAGACGGCGGAATGTGAGAACCTTCACTGGCCACTGAGCTGTTAGCTAGGCACACTCAATCTGTTTTCCTGAGAAAGACGGTAAATGGCTCCACTATGCTCCCTTGGGGCAGGCCAGTATCTAAGTCCAATGGAGAAGCCCAGCCAGATTAAACCAGGGAAATGGTCAAAGAATCCTGCTTTCCAAACAGAAAGCACCATTTGTGAACAATAACTAACAACAAAGATCTTTATAAATCCTAATTATTTTTCTGGAAGGAGTTAGCTTCTAGGGCCAGGAAAAAGGGGTAGAAAGAAGTATAGTTCCTATGGAAATCTACTACAAACCTTCAAGAAGAAAGTTAGATTCAAGTTCTAATTCCATTTTATCACCAGCTGATCATGTCACTGAAGGAAATGAAGTATTACCTGAAATAAACAATAGCTATCTAGAGAGTGTCTATTGGTATCAATAACAAACTTTCATGGAATTTTCCCCCTCCTCTAGACACTGAAATTGGAAAAGCATCATTTCTTTAAAATGATATTGGAATAAATTTTAGTAAAAGTAACAGAGCATAACATTTAATTTTCTTGACCATTTAAAAATATTTTTAAGAATGTGGTTCTCTACTACTATTTGTGAAAAGCTAGAATGAGTCCTATCACAGTGATCAAACACAGCCTTACAAAAATGAAAAGATATGTAATTTTTGCTATTTCTTATTGCACTTATGAGATTGGCATGTTGATCTGTGGTTTGCAGAAAAATGCTAAGCTAGCAGTCCTTAGTCTCTCTTTGGAGGAAATAGTTTTTCTGCAGTCTAAAAACCACACCACCATCAACAATAAAAACTCTTAAAAGAATGAAGATTCCAGGGAGGCTTAAACCAGTGAGTTACTTTTATACTTATAATCCCTGTGTGCCACATCCACAGAGTTAACAATGTAATGCCTGGGTGCATGAAGGAAAATCCTACAGGTATGTAAAACAACCCATCCCAAAAGCAAACTGGAGGACAGGGAACCCCATCCATCCCTTGCATGCCTCCTTTCATCTCCTCAGCATGCAGGCTCCCAAGAGAAGCAGGACAAAAGCCAGCCTATAAAGTACTGGTTTCCATGCTTCCTAGAGCAGGTTTTGAGGCTAGGGCAGGATTCCTCACTCTAGAAACTATAACCTCTCTGAATGCAGCTATATAATTTCCAACTATCTGAGTTAATAGGCCCGTATTATCATACAAACCCCACAGAGTGAATACTAAATCCTCTCTGGTGATACCTGACCTCTCTGTCCATGGATGCCATTCCTATCTCATTATGCACTGTAAAAAAACACAGTGCATAAACGTTACTGGGAGACATCTCATATCTTACAGACTTTATACTCTTCCTCTGATATCTAGAATCAGCGTATTGCAGAGGTACATAAAAACAGGGAGTCACATGCAATAAAAAAAACAAAAACTCATATTTAAAAAGAAAAAAAGACACATCAGATCGGTTCCCTCCATTCTCCAGGAAAGAAGAGTAGGCAGGGATTGGGATTAAGAACAAAGAACTTAATCCCACTTTTTCGGTTTCCCAACATAGACTAGTGGTACTTTTCAAATGCTATTACACAGATTCCGTTTCTATTTCCCTTTTCCCACTTCTAAAAGGATTCCAAATTCATTATATTAAACAAATTTTTTATGGAACAAAATTCTTCTACATCAGAAATGGTGAGAATGCTGTCCTCCTGCATGGTTATGCTAAAGCCCATTAATTACTCCCCTAGAAAGAGAAAAATTATTCTGTTTCATTTGAACCAAAGGAAATTCTTCCCAACAGCACAGAAAAACTAAACCAATCCTGAAGACTTTTCATTCTAATAAAATCCCTTCATAGCAATGGTCATGGAAGCTGTGGGCAGGTGGGGGTTGGTGGGAAGTGGGGACATATGAGGTGGGAGGAAGGAGGTGGTCCCTACCACTGACCTGTGTCGGTTTTTATTCTTTCGTTTTTTATGGCTGCTGTGATGGCTCCCTGAGGAAGTGGAAGCAGCCTTCTGGGGTTTCACTCCCTGCACAGATCCGTCCAGATCCTCAGGGTCTTCCTGGGTGGGCTCATTTTCCTGATTGTGGAAGTCTGGAGAAGTATCGCTTTCCGTCCCACTTCCTGGCTCCCCTTGAGGGAAGAAACACAAATCCCCAGAAGCACCATCAGTACTCGGGCAATCTGTCCGTCAGTCAGGAATGATTTTTTTGACCACTAATATATAAAAAAGACTACATTCCTATACTCGTTCTTCATATCATCTAACAAGAAGATACATACAATCAAAGCTTAAAAGTTACCAGCGTTCCTGACATGTAATCAGAAATAGTGTAACCAGAGGCAGATCTAAGGACAGCTGGGAGATGGGGACACACAGGTAGGACAGCCTCACTGCATAAAGGTTCTATAAACATGGAATATATTAACAGGATTAAGAATGATGCAAGAAGGTGACGAGTGACCTTGGAAAAACTTCCTATAGCCAGCCCTGATTCCTTTCCCCAAACTATCCAGGAATCTTGTCTTTCTGTCAAGAAAAGAGGCCCATGAGAAAAATCCTACTATCTAAATTACTCTGAGAAATATTAAGAATATTATTTTTTAAATTAGTGGTAATACTCTTCAGCTGACACGTGTCCCCAATCTTACAACACCCCTTAAATATATTAAAGCAAGATAAATAATAATTTATATAAAATATTACATATATTTTGATAAATGTATACATTTTTTCTGAAAAGAATTTCTTGAAACTCTTAATAGAAAAGGATGGGCGAAGATTTTCACTTTGTTCACTTTTGATGTCTTTGTATTATAAACTTCTGGGAAGAGAGTTTAAATTGAGGAGCACATAGACACAAGAAGTAAAGAAAGAGATGGTTCCCAAAAGACAAAAGAGAAACAGAACCAGATCTCAGAAATCATGAAATACTATTTTTTGATCACTTCATGAAAGCAACCAGAAGAGGGAGCTCTAGAACTACAAAGCTAGAAAAAGTGTATTGATCTGGCCCTTCCACTGTAGAGTAAAAACAGTTTTCACAGAAAACTTATCAAAAGAACGCCAAAACTTATCCATAAAACTACAGTAACCAAAAGTATGTGGTATTGGCATAAGAACAGACATACAGAAACCAGGGAAGAGGATTCAGAGGCTAGATACAAACCCTTAACATTTATGATCAACTGATTTTCAACAAGGGTATATTGACCAACCTGGCCCTTCTATGTTTGACAGGCAATTCAATTAAAAGACACTCATGAGCCGAGGCCAGTTTGGCTCAGTGGATAGAGCGTCAGCCTGCAGACTGAAGGGTCCTGGGTTTAACTCCGGTCAAGGGCATGTATCTTGGTTGTGGGCATAACCCCATTCGGGGACGTGCAGGAGGAAGCTGATCAATGTCTCTCTCTCATCGATGTTTCTAACTCTATCCCTCTCCCTTCCTCTCTGTAAAAAATCAATAAAATATATTTTTTTAAAAAGACACTCATGAGCAAAACGAACACTTATTCATTGTGGGCCAGATGCTCTTAAGAGTACTGGAAGTAAATGGATGAGTTGGTCATATTCTATAAGGTAAGTACACAAGTGCATACGAAACAGTGTAAATCAAAGGCCTATGAGTGAAAAAGCTAACATGCCAGGCATTAACCCATGCTCCCTTTGTATCATCAGTCAGAGAAGAAAGAGTGAATTCCTCAGGAAAAGCTTCATTGAAGGGGTAGACTTTAACTGGACCTTGAAAAAGGAGAAGCCAAATAAAGGACAAAAAAAGAGCACAAGCAAAAGTGTAGAGGTGAGAAAACACAAGGAATATTTGGGACAAAGGAATCAAACAACATCATTTAAACAGAGAGCTTGAGAAATGAGAGGTAAGAATAAGAGGACTCATGTAAAGGATTTCATTTCAGGAAGGTGCTGGTTAAGAGAACTGACTTGTAGTTTAACCTTTCTAAGCCTGTTTCCCCATTTGTAAGTAAGGGTTTCATTTCAGGAAGGTGCTGGTTAAGAGAACTGACTTGTAGTGTAACCTTTCTAAGCCTGTTTCCCCATTTGTAAGTAAGGATTCTTTCTTTCATGTGTTCTGTATCTCTTATGGACAAGGAATTGGGGTAGACATTGAGCTACCACAACGTTCCCTATTTTCAAGGAGTAGTTTTAAAGATTAAATGAGATAATGCAAGTACAGTGTTTACTTGGTGACTAGAACACAGTAAGTATGCAATCTCAATATCTGTGAGATCTACAAGCATGCAATAGGGTGGTGAAGACCTAAGGGGGTAAGGGAAAGGTTGGAGGGGGAGGGGGGAAGGGGGGGAAATGGGAGATATCTGTAATACTATCAACAATAAAAAATATATATATATATTTTTAAATATCTGAACAGAGAAGTAACATACAACAATGAATATTTATGAAATTCTGTACAAATCCTTGTTTTAAGGGTTCTTAGGCTAGAAGTAGTTTATAAGAGGATCTAGAACCAGGAACTAAACACCATTAAAGTGAGCTCTGACCAGCATGGGTCAGTGGTTAGAGCATCAGCCTGCACAAGGAAGATTTCAAGTTCAATTACCGAGTCAGGGTGGGTGCAGGAGGCAACCCATTGATGTGTCTCTCTCATATTGATGTTTCTCTCTTTCTTTTTCCTTCCTTACATCCCTCCATCTCCCCTCCCTTCCACTTTCTCTAAATATCAATGGAAAAAATATCCTCATGACTCAGTGAGGATAAACATAAATAAGTAAATAAAATGCAAAGTGAGAATAATTTTCTTCCTTGGCTCAGGGAGCAGAAGAGGAGTGATGACAAAAAGGCTGGTGACAACATCTCAAAGTGCAGCAGTGAGTCAGTCCACTGCACGCACTGCCACCACAGAAGGACAAGTACGTTTGTTTCTCACATAAAAGTGAGCAACTCGATTTTAGAGCACAGAACATCACATTTTGATTAAGTTTAATAAATCTACAAATGAGACACTCTACTTATTATGGAAACAGCTGTTAAATAGTAACTTCTGAGCAGCACAAACAGTTAAAGGAGGAAAGGAAGGGACCAAGAACAAAGCTTCGTGCAGGTGTATTCTTGCCCACATGGCAAAGTCGATGCTGAGGAGAGATCTGGCTAGATGAAAGCTCTAGAGTCCAATAAAAAACAATAGAGACTGTGCTGATCCTTTATTTTTACTTTTTTAATTAAGTATTTTATTTGTATTACTTTTATTTTTGTTAATCCTCATCTAAGGATATATTTCCATTGATTTTTAGAGTGGGATGGAGGGGGAAAGATCAAGAGAGAAACATCAATGTAAGAGACACATCGACTGGTTGCCTCCCACACATGCCCTGATCAGGGCTGGGGGTCTAGCCTGCAACTGAGGTACATGCCCTTGATCAAAACCAAATCTAAGACCCTCCAGTCCCCAGGCTGTTGCTCTATCCACCAAGCCAAACAGGCTAGGGCTATGCAGAATCTTGAAAGGAAACTGGATACAACCTACCTGTTTTGTTTTCCTCTTATTCTTTTAAATATATATATATATATGCGCAATGGTTCACTAATCTGCATAAAATTCCCCTTTAGGAATGATGCTAACCTACTTTATTATCCTATTTTGAGCACATCCTAAGCCAAAGGATGCAGAAAGCAATGCATTTCTGAGGAAATTTTTCAAAATGGTTTGAAAATAAAATGCCAAGAGTCTAAAACTCACCTGGCCAGTGTAGCTCAGTGGTTGAGCACCAACCTATGAACCAAGAGGTCACAATTTGACTCCTGGTTAAGGATATGCCCAGGTTTCGGGCTCAATCCCCACTGTGGGTGTGCAGGAGGCAGCTGATCATTGATGTTTCTGCCTCTTTTTCTCCCTTCCCCTCTGAAATCAATAAAAAGAAAAACTTTTTAAGTGAAAACTCTAAAATCCTTGAGATCTAAAGATATATGCAAGTTAGAATTCTAAAAAAATGTTCACTTAATTGCCATTAAAAATCAAAAACAGAAACATCATTCCACAAGGTTTGTTACGTAGAAATTCTGAAATATTGGAGAGATTTTCTAGAAAGGAAAATATATAGAGGCAACATATACCATTCCTCCCTCTCGTGCAATTAAAGCTTACTTTGAATAACTTGGGTCACTTGGTCTAAAGAGGTTTGAGCACGTAACAGAAGCAAACATTAAGTCTTTCTCTGGAAGATAGCACCTTTATCCTTGCCCTCAAATTATTCTATGAATACTTTGTTTTAAAATATGTTTTCATGCCATACCCGGTTTGGCTCAGTGGATGGAGCGTCGGACTGTGGACCGGAGGGTCCCAGGTTCAATTCCGGTCAAGGGCATGTACCTTGGTTTCGGGCACATCCCCAGTAAGGGGTGTGTAGGAGGCAGCTGATTGATGTTTCTCTCTCATCGATGTTTCTAACTCTCTCTCTCTCTGTAAAAAATCAATAAAATATATTTATAAAATATGTTTTTATTGATTTGAGAGAGAGAGGAAGGGAGAGGGAGAGAGACAGAAACATTGATAAGGGAGAAACATTGACAGACTGCCTCCTGCACACCCCCCACTGGGGATCGAGCCTGAAAACTGGACTGTGCTCTGATCAGAAATTGCCCAACCAACTAAGCAACACTGACCAGGGTCTATAAATACTTTTTTTTTAAATATATTTTATTCGTTTTTTACAGAGAGGAAGGGAGAGGGATAGAGAGTTAGCAACATCGATGAGAGAGAGACATCGATCAGCTGCCTCTTGCACGTCCCCTACTGGGGATGTGCCCGAAACCAAGGTACATGCCCTTGACCGGAATCGAACCTGGGACCTTTCGGTCCATAGACCGACACTCTATCCACTGAGCCAAACCGGTTTCGGCTATAAATACTTTTTTTTTTTTTAATCCTCACCTGACGATATTTTTCCATTAATTTTTATAGGTAGTGGAAGAGTGAGGAAAAAACAGAAAGAAATATCAATGTGAGAGAAACACATCAATTGGTTGATTGGTTGTCTCCTGCACATGCTACAACCAGTGCCCAGAGTGGGGAGGAGCCTGCAACCAAGGTACATGCCCTTGACCAGAATCAAAATAGGCACCCTTCTGTCTACAGGCCAATGCTCTATCCAGTGAGCCAAACCAACTTGGGCTATGAATACTTTTAATAATAATGAGCAGTACACAAAGATAACCAAGCACACAGAGAAATTCTATTTCATGGGTAATGACTAGTAGAAATAAACAAAAAGAGGTCACTAAGGATTTCAGAAGTTAAAGTTAAATACAGACTATAGAATAACTACACTTAAGCATAAAAGACAGGTTTGAAGATAACTGCAAAGAAAGCTATTAGACAATTACATACCAGATTTTTTTTAAATATATTTTATTGATATTTTTACAGAGAGGAAGAGGGAGGGATAGAGAGTTAGAAACATCCATGAGAGAGAGACATCGGTCAGCTGCCTCCTGCATGACCCCCACTGGGGATGTGCCCGCAACCAAGGTACATGCCCTTGACCAGACTCGATCCCGGGACCTTTCAGTCCACAGGCAGACACTCTATCCACTGAGCCAAACCGGTTTTGGCTACATACCAGATTTTTTAAATAATTTAATAGAATTTATGGAAATAAAATTGTAATAAGTTTTAAAATCAAGACAACAGAAAATCAGATTTAATAGAAAAGAGAATTAGAAATGGGTAGGTCAGAAAAAAATTACTCATAATGCAGCACAGAGACAAAAAGATATAAGGTAGAGAAGAGATAATAAAAGACATAAAGGTTAAAATGACAAGAGTTAACATACATTTAACCAGAGTACAGAAGGGGAAGAAAGAAAGCATGAAACAAATAGAGTATCAGAAAAGATAACAGCTGGGGATTTTCCAGAACTGATAAAAATACCAAACACAGTTTCAAGAAGAAGTCCTGGGATCCGAGACCAGTTTGGCTCAGTGGATACAGCGTCGGCCTGCGGACTGAAAGGTCCCGGGTTCGATTCCGGTCGGGGGCATGTACCTTGCTTGTGGGCACATCTCCAGTGTGGGGTGGACAGGAGGCGGCCGATCGATGTCTCTCTCTCTCTCATCGATGTTTCTGACTTTCTATCCCTCTCCCTTCCTCTCTGTAGAAAATCAATAAAATATATTTTAAAAAAAAAGAAGTCCAGTGAAACCCAAGTCAGATAAATAGAAAAAATTCATACTTTGACACATTGCAGTAAATTATAGAAAACCAAGACAAAAATAAAGTCTTATAAATAGCAGTGGGAAGTAGTAATGGTGGAGGTGGTGAGATAAAATGCAATAGAATTACTTTAAAAGGGCTCTCCGACCATTTGAATTAATGAATTCCAGTATTTGTATAATTCTTTGCTTTATTAAAAAATAAAAATAAAAAAATCCTAGGCAGCTTGCCAAGATTCATATAAGGTAATCCAATAAAATAAATTTAAAATGAGATAAGGCAAAGAAGAATAGAAGAGAAAAGTAAGCTGGATGCAGTAATAAGATTCAGTCCCCAAATGCATGCTATAAATACCTATCTGCTTTCTAGAGAGACACCACAAATTTGGCTTTAAGCATTTTAGTACCCATACAAAGAGGGAAACATTTACAGGATTTTCAGTAAAAAACAACTAGGCCCTCAGGGAAAACAACTATTTCAAAAAGAATGATAATTAGAATAATAATAAACAGCATTTGCCACATCCTCTTACAATAAAAAGAGACACATTTTATAAGACCAACTGCAACTTCATAGGGAAGACCAAGGAAGAGCAATATGGAGGCTCAATCTAGGAGGAAGATTTTAGGGTAATGGATGGTCTGCATATGCTTCAGAAAATCTTTCATACATAAGCACTTTCTCAGGTAAGCTTCCAAAAGGAATGGCTTTAAGAGTCTTTTCCTGAAAAACCAAGATGACGGCATAGGTAAACAGCTAAACTGCTGCCTCGCACAACAACTAAAAGACAGAATGGACAACATCTAGAACCACAGGAAAGCTGGCAGAGTGGAAATTCTACAACTAGAAGCAAAGAGGAAAGCACACTGAGACTCAGGGGAGCTGCGGAGGCAGAGCATGCGGCTCGCTTTCTAAAGCTGGAGGGAATGAGACGGCAGCTCCTGACTGCACTGAACTCCAGTTCTGGGTGAGATACTGGGAGCATAGACTCATTTGGGGAAAAACTGAACTGTCTGGCAGCTGGCAAAACTCAAGGGTGGCTTTCTCTCAGAGGTGCTTACAGCAATTACTGAGGGACACTGAGAATCAGGGGCCTCTTAGGACAGGGATGATGGGAAGCCAAGGCTGTCTGCCCTGCCCTGAGACGCCGCCCCATCCAAGCTGAGCACAGAGGCTTTTGCAATTTTGAAAAAGGAACAACTAGAAATTAAACATACACTGATTGAAATAAAAAATATTATACAGAGTCCTAACAGCAGACAAGAGGAATGCAAGAATCAAGTCAAAGATTTAAAATACAAAGAAAGCAAAAAACAACCGGAAAAACAAACAAACAAAAGGATCCAAAAATGTGAAGATAGTGTAAGGAGCCTCTGGGACAACTTCAAGCGATCCAACATCAGAATTATGGGGGTGCCAGAAGAAGAGAGAGAGCAAGATACTGAAAACCTATTTGAAGAAATAATGACTGAAAACTTCCTCTACCTGGTGAAAGAAATAGACTTACAAGTCCAGGAAGCACACAGAACCCCATATAAAAGAAATCCAAAGAGGACTACACCAAGACACATCATAATTAAAATACTAAGAGCAGAAGACAAAGAGAGAATATTAAAAGCAGGAAGAGAAAAACAGTTTATTACCTACAAGGGAGCACCCATACGACTGTCAGCTGATTTCTCAACAGAAACTATGCAGGCCAGATGGGAGTGGCAAGAAATATTCAACGTGATCAATAGCAAGAACCTACAACCAAGATTACTCTACCCGGCAAAGCTAACATTCAGAATTGAAGGTCAGATAAAGAGCTTCACAGATAAGAAAAAGCTAAAGGAGTTTATCAACACCAAACCAGTATTATATGAAATGCTGAAAGGTACTCTTTTAGAAGAAGAAAAAGGTAAAAGGTAAAAAATTATGAACAACAAATACATATCTATCAACAAGTGAATCTAAAAATCAAGTGAATAAAAAATCTGATGAACAGAATAAACTGGTGAATATAATAGAGTCAGGGGCATAGAAAGGGAGTGGACTGACAATTCTCAGGAGGAAAGGGGTGTGGGGTTGCGGGAAGAGACTGGACAAAAATCGTACACCTATGGATGAGGACAGTGTCGGGGAGGTAAGGGCAGAGGGTGGGATGGGAACCGGGTGGAGGGGAGCTATGGGGGCAAAAAAGAGGAACAATTGTAATAATCTGAACAATAAAGATTTATTAAATGTTTTTCAAAAAAGAGTCTTTTCCTGACTACCGAGGTGTAGGTGCTCTGTATGAGTAATTAGGTAACAGAGCACATACTAAACTATTTACTAAGCAACGGGCAGGGTAAGAGGCTCTTATGAAAACTGAGGAGTCAGACATCATTCCATCTGAACTGAGTGAGATTCGGAAAGTGAGATCAAGTAGGTGAAATAGCTCTACATTCTACAAGTGGCATTAACTGAAGAGAAACAAGATTTACTGGGCCTGCGTGGCTCACTGGCATATGCCCTGAGAATTGAACTATGACTTATGAATCAGGAGGTGACCGTTCGATTCCTGGTCAGGGCATATGCTAGGGTTTACAGCCTAAATCCCCAGTGGGGGGAGAACGGAGGAAGTCCATCAATGATTCTCTCATCACTGAAATTTCTCTCTCTCTCCCTCTCTCTTCCCCTCTGAAAGTAATAAAAATATATCTTTTTAAAAAAGAAAAGAAAGAAGATTTTTCTGACAGTCATAGCAAAAGAAAAAAAATGGCACCATTGATTAGGTTGGCAAAAATCAGTAAAAATGCTTACAAAGTTTTAAATGATGAAGAACAGAAATACTATAACAAAAATTGGGCAGATACATTTTGAAGGAAATAGAATGGCTCAGTTTTAGACAAAATGTTTGGTTTTGAATATCTGAATGGAAATGTACGGAAGACATTTTCTAGAAGTTTCTAGAAATGTATCACTAAAGGGGTTAAGGATAGAACTAAAAATTTAGAAATCTGTACACAGAGATAAAATTGAAGCTGCTGAGTAGTTCTAATTCCCAGACCACCAAAATCTCTTCTCCTCAAACCACTGCCCCACTACAAACAAGAACTGGATCCCACAAGATATGCCACAGCCATGACACAAAAGCAGGTTGTATTTCAAAGTGAGCCAGTGCACAGGGAGAACATTCAATACAGCTACACGGAGTCTGACTCAGAAAGAAAAATGTACAGCTATATATACACCATCATTAGAAATTAGAACCGATTGCACTATATGGCTCATTGCAAGGAATGCCACAATTACTCTATCTGTTCTCCATTTTATTTATTTATTACTTACTTACTTATTTATTTTAATCCTCACTCCAGGATATTTTTCCATTGATTTTTAAAGAGAGTGAAAGGGAGGGGGAGAAAGAAAGAAACATTGATATCACATTGATTGGTTGCCTCCCACATGTGCCCCAAGCAGGGCCAGGGATCGAGCCTGCAACAGGTATGTACCCTTGACCAAAATCAAAACGGGGACCCTTCAGTCCGAGGTCCAGTGCTCTATCCACTGAACAAAACCAACTCGGGCTCCATTTTATATTTAAGAACACAAAGGTATACTCTGTTTGAAAGATCAAATTTCCTAAAAATTATTAATTTGGGTACATGGGAATTTATTAGATATGTCTGAAATTTTCCATGATAAGAGTTTTTTTAAACTTATAAAATATTCCCTAAGACTTATCAGGAGTGAAGACATATCTTTCTGTCTTTGAGCAGCTAACATCAACCTTCCTGGGATACAAGAGGCAGGAAGGAAGGATATGGTCATTTCTTTCTCATAAGAAAGACAAGATTAAAGATACACAAGAGGTTATTAACTTCTAGAAAGAATACATAAGAGTATAAGAGATGCAGTCTTCAGATACACCGTTGGATAGGTGTTAAAGATAAGAACTTATTAGCTTTTGTAATAAACTAATAAAAAAAAAGTAGCAAAATAAACTTACTCTTTTCAATGAGCTGGTCCTGAACTCCTGCCAATGCACTTACTGCCTGAAAAAAAAACAAACCACTAGTTACAAAAAAATTATCACAGACGTCAGGAGAGCACTCACAGACAGAGGGAAAAAGAAAACTCACAAAAATGCAACTGAGGTTTTCCTAAATAATGGGTCACATAAAGATTCCCCCCACCTCACTTACAGCTGCTGAAGTAACTGAAGATTTACTGAAGAGCCGCTCAGCTTCCTTAAATTTCCGGTTTCTTCGATCATTTTTGCTATTGGAGTTTCTAAAACACACACAAGGATTCATTATAAGTACCAAGCTTTGTCTATGGCTCAAGCTGAGGATGTCCCAGGGAAAACGTAAGGAACTTCTTTGTTTTTGTTCTTATTTTATTTTTGTTAATCCTCACCCAAGGATATTTTTCCATTGATTTTTTTTTTCTTTTTAGAGTGAGTGGAAGGGAGGGAGAGAGACAAAGAGAGAGAAACATCAATACGAGAGAGACACACCTATTGGTCGCCTCCCAGTCTCACCTGAGGCATGTGCCCTTAACCAGAATTGAACCCAGAACCCTTCAGTCCACAGGCCGATGCTCTATCCACTGAGCCAAACTGCCCAAGGATCCTTTGTTTTTATTACTTCCACCCCACTTGGATTGACCAAAACAATCTTTATGCTGAATGCCTAGGTAGACAACAATATTTTCCAACATATGGAATGTGCTCCACAGTGGTACATGAGACTGTTAGTTGGTTTATAATCATTTTCATTTCAATATGTATATATTTTAATGATTTTAAGAATAACTAGCATAGACTAGTGATATGAAGTGTCTGTTAAATAAACTTGATTCCTTAGAAAAATGGTCTGGGACAAGAAAAGGAAAAGGGGACACAAAAACAAGGCTCTCAAACTAACAGGATCATGTCAAAAGGAAAAGAAAATCAGCTTAAGGAGGCTCCTTCTGGCCACGTTTGGGATAAACTAAGCATCAAAAAGAAGGACGGGAGCCCTGGCCCTGGCCGGTGGCTGGGTTGGTTGAAGTATCACCTCATACACCAACAGGTTGGGGTTTGAATTCTGGCCAGAACACCCACCTATGTTGCAAGTTCAATCTCCAATTTGAGTGCATACAGGAGGCAACTGATGTTTCTCTTTCACGTCAATGTTTCGCTTTCTCTCCTTTCCTCTCTCTAAAATCAATAAATACAGGCAGTCCTCGGGTTATGTTGGACTCGATGTACATCGTTTTGTGGATTCGTCGCCATCTCCCACTTATTTATAAAAAAAAGTCCCGGCCAAAACCAGTTTGGCTCAGTAGATAGAGCGTCAGCCTGTGGACTGAAGGGTCCCAGGCATGTACCTTAGTTGCGGGCACATCCCCAATAGGGGGCGTGCAGGAGGCCGCTGATCAAAGTCTCTCTCATCGATGTTTCTAACTATCTATCCCTCTCCCTTCCTCTCTGTGGAAAATCAATAAAATATATTTTTTAAAAATCCATAAAATATATAAAAAAAAAGTTCCGTCATTTCGATAAATGTATATATGTGCTTTATATTTATTATTTATTTATCACAAGTAAAGGTCAGGAATTGTTATCTTTCTTTTTAAATTTTTTTTTTTTAGTGTTTCACTTCATTACTGCTGTGTATGTGCTTCATGTAGTGACATAGGTGCTTATGTAGGTGGGTTACGACTTAAGTCGTGCCATAGGAACGGATCTCAGGCGTAACCTGAGAACCTACTGTATATATTTCAATAAATTTATACTAAAAAATAAACCTCTGTAATAAAAAAGTGACAGGGCTAGATCCCAACAGTGATTTTTTAAATAAATATTTGCTATCTTTTTAAAAAATATATTTTTATTGATTTCAGAGAAGGGAGAGAGAGAAACATCAATGATGAAAGAGAGTCATTGATAGGCTGCCGCCTGCATGCTCCACACTGGGGATCTAGCCAGCAACCCAGGACATGTGCCCTGACCAGGGGCAGGGGGGGTGGGAGGGAGAGAGAGAAGAAAAGGGAGAGAGAAATGTGAGAGACACATAGATTGGTTGCCTCACGCATGTGCCTGACTGGGATGGGGATTGAACCTGCAACCCAGGTACGCACCTTTGAACAGAAATTGAACCCTCCTCAGTGGGCAAGCTGACTACTAAGCAACAGTCGCTCAAACCCAGCACCTTTTGATATGCTCCAACCAACTGAGCTATACAGGCCAGGGAGGGCTCTTGCAGTTTTTCTATACTAGTATATTTTTTTTAAATTTCAAAGTTTACAAAGTTTTTGAGAATACTGTTAATAAATACATGATGATACAGTTAGTACATATGTCTAGAAAGTGGAACACATGACTGATTAAAATGTGGAAAACAGCTTTAACTGGTCTGGCTCAGTGGATAGAGGGTCCCAAGTTCGATTCCGGTCAAGGGCATGTTCCTTAGTTGCAGGCACATCCCCAGTAGGGAGTGTGCAAGAGGCCGCTGATCGATATTTTTCTCTCATCGATGTTTCTAACTCGCTCTCCCTCTCCCTTCCTCTCTGTAAAAAAAAAAATCAATAAAATATGTTTTAAAAATGTGGAAAACACGAGCAGAATGCTGTATGTAAGGTATTCTACGCTGTATTCCATCTAAGCCACAAACAGGGCTTCCCCTCTTCTACAGATGTAGGGTTTGTTGAGGATTTTACTCAGTGAGGCTGAGCCAGAATCCAAGTTCAAGCTCACACCTCTTTCCACACTCCCACATAGTACACCCCCTCCCTACGAAGTTGCTACCAAAAGAACGTACACAGTCGTCTTAAAAACAAGTTATTAGTAGGTCACAATACCAACACCACAGGTTTGGGACACTCACTTTTGGTTGGTCAGATACCTATCCCAGCCGCGAATGATATTGCCATACATCTGGGTGTCTTCCAGGTAGCTCCCTTCGAAAGCATAGATCTGTCTCTCCAAGTTGGCCAGGGTTTCCTGCGAGGTGGAAGACGAGGGAAATGGGCAAGGCCTTGTCCAGGCGAAATCAGGTCTGAGCAAACTGCAATCTGGCCGCTTAGGTTTATAGACGCGAGCAGAAATACGCTCGGCCGCCACCTCGGCGGAGAGACGGGCGGGCGGCGAGGGGAGCAGGAGCGGACGGCCGAGGCCGGTCCGGAAGGGGCCTCTCGGATCCCTTTGGGAACAGAATGAAGCAGAGCCTGCCCCGTGGGAAATGGGCCCCCCCCCCCCAAACGGGGGGTTCTACTTTCGGGGGGGGTGGGGGGTTCATGAAAGCCCCCTGTGAAGGAGCCGGGCTCGTGCAGACCCCTCTCCCCGGCACTCAGGCTGAGCCAGCGGCCTCCCAGCGCCAGCCCGCTCATCCCTCCCCTCGGAGCGGCGGCCGGCGCTGGATGGCCAGTTGCTATGGAAACCTGGGAGGACAGCTTCAGGTGAAGGGGCCTCCCAGGTGCCCACGCCAAGACTCGGGGGGGGGGAGGGGTGCAGGGAGGGCTCGGCCGCCGGGGGTGCCTGGGACCCTGGGTGCACCTCACAATTCCCAGTCCCCCCGGACGGCGCCCGCCCCCTCGCCCGTCACCTTGCAGAAGACGCTCCCACACGCGTCGCATCCCTGCCCCGCAGAAATTCCACTCACTGGGCCCACTGGTCCCCGGACAGAAGAAGGACACCCGCCCCTCCACCCTCCACGGGCCGGCCTGGAGGACGCGGCCCCCCTCCCACAGCCGCCGCCTGCCCCCCCGGGCCAAACCCACCGGCGAGCCCGAACCAATCTGCGCCCGCCCGCCCGCCCGCCCGCCGGCACGCCCGCCCTCGCCGCCCGCCCCAGCGCACGGGCGCTCGCCTCTCCGGGGCGCCCACACCCCAGCCCGCAGCGCCCCGCGCCCCGCCGCCTCCCTGCCCCCCGCCCCATCCCCGCTCCGCGCCCCCGCCTCGGGCCCCGCTCCCTCACCGCCGGGAAGCCGAGGCGCCGGCGCGCCGCGAGTGCGCAGCCCTGCCTCAGGCCGCCGGCTCCGCACCGCCGCGCAGCGCCCGCCAAGTAACGGCCTGGCGCGGCGGGGCTGGCGCCTGGAGGCGGGGGCAGGCGCGGGGTCCTCACTCGGGCTCCCCCCCCGGCGATCAAGCCCCTCACCGCCAGCTCCTGCTTCCGCTTCACGAGCTCCGCCAGCTCCCGCCGGGTGTCCGGGATCTGCGGTGGCGCTGCCTTGTTGTGCATCGCCATGTTGGGCCGAGGCGGGCAGCGGCGGCGCCGGGCTGGGGGCGGTCCCTGCACGCCGCCGCCAGGGGGCGCCCGCGCCGCACTGCGCCTGCGCGCGCGGCTTCCGGAGGAGCCGCCGCGCGCGCCCTGTCTGGGGACCCGGTGGTGGGGCTCTCGGGTCTTGGGACCGGCAATCCTGCCCCTGGTGGACGGTTTACCTTCACAGGCACCGCAAGCACCGTGATGACTCACTGTGCCCCCCCAGTAGCCCCCATCAGAAACCTTCGTGTTCTCACCCTCCTTCACACCTTAATCCTGTACCCTGGCCGGCCTCCGGGAGATCTCGCAAATCCATTTGTTTCTGTGGGCCCCCTCCCTCGTTCCTCCAGGACCTCCCTATTGTTAGCGACATGATTCCAACCGACTGGTTTCCACACTTAGCTGCATTTAGTCCATGGTCCACAGTGATGCCAGGATAATTTGATTTGGGGAGACAAATGTAGTGTCATGCCCCTGGCTTCCCATTGTCCTTTATAGAGACAAGTACTAAGAAATGTTTGTATGGTTTTTCAAAAAAGCCAGAAGTATCTTGTTGGGCAAGCAGCTAAATTTCACTTGTCTCAACTTGCTCATCTATAAAATGGAGGTAATAAATAATATAATTGCTGTGAGGAGCAAATCACTTGTCTGTCCAGGCTTGGCAAGTACTGTAATAACACTACCTAAGTGTTAGCTTTTAACATTAAGTCCAGTCTCCTTAACTTTGTTTTCATTATCATGAATCTAGATAGGACCTTTTTTCTTCCTCCTTTCCCTCCTTCCTTATCTGTTCCCTCTTTTCCTTCCTCCCTCCCTCCCTGCCTTCCTTCCTTCTGTTGTTATTGGAAAGGGGACCTGGCCCTGTGCGGGTCTGCTTAGGGCCAGCTGGTAGTGTGTGTGTTCTTGACTTCGTGCAAGAAAGATTTCACAAAGAGTCCAGGTGATTTTTAGACTACAGGGTCTTTTATTGTGTGCTTTTTTTAAACAAAGAAAATTGTATCATTTGGGGAAAAATTTGGAAATAACTGGAGGGGAATTAAAAAGTCCCTCAGTGGTTCTCAACCTTTTTTAATGCTGTGACCTTTTAATACAGTTCCTCATGTTGTGGTGACCCCCAATCTTAAAATTATTTTCGTTGCTACTTCATAACTGTAATTTTGCTACTGATAATGAATCATAATGTAAATATCAGTTTTCCAATGGTCTTAGGCGACCTTGCTAGCAGTTTTCAACCTGTGGGTCAAGACCCACAAGTTGAGAACCGCTACTGTAGAGCCTAAGACCATCAGAAAACACAGATATTTGGCAACCGAAACTGGTTTGGCTCAGTGGATAGAGTGTCAGACTGTGGACTGAAAGGTCCCCGGTTCGATTCCAGTCAAAGACATGTATCTTGGTTGCAGGCACATCCCCATTGGGGGGCGTGCAGGAAGCAGCTGATTGATGTCTCTCTCTCATTGATGTTTCTGGCTTTCTATCCCTTCTCCCTTCCTCTCTGTAAAAAATCAATAAAATATATTTAATTTTTTTAAAAAAAGTCCCTCTAAAGAGTAATTCCACCTATTTCTGACAGACACCTGAAGGCACTACTAGTACAGGGTCATCTTAAATGGAGTTAAAGGCTTGATGTTTCCTGAGCTCCCAGGCTACAAATACTTGGGAGGATTCTACTTCTGATCCACTCTTTTATTCTGAAAATTACAGCCTTTGGCATGCCAGCATTTCATAGGAAACATCTATTATACTACCCATTGTATGTGGGTTTTGACTCCTATCTCACACAACCTAGAGCAAGGTCTGATTTGCTAGTATCAAGTATGGTTTGACTTTAGGTCAAATGTGGTTTCAAAAATAACTTAGTCCCTCATTATCAGAATCCAGAAGTCACACCCTCTTCTCCCTCAGGGGTCAGCAATCTCATTAGTCAACAAAGCGGCCAACCGTGGAGCCCTATGTGGCTCCCAAGCTGCAGTTTGCCGACCACTACCCTAACTGAACTTTAAATACTTCCAAAATCTCATTAATTTACCACCTCAGGTATTTCCTATGCTAGTCTCTCGCCTAGAAATATGTGTTCCTTTCTTTTTGCATCCCCACTGGCCTCTTTTGAGTAACTGCTCACTCTTCTATGACTACTGAGGCTTTGTTGAATACTATTCTGAGCTTCCGTAACTCCCATTGCTGGTTCTATTTAGCACTGTGTGTAGCTCCTGGTTATATTGTTCTGTGAGGGCCAGACTTTATGCATCTCATAACTATAAACAGCAATATAGCTCTAGTCGGTTTGGCTCAGTGATTAGAGCATCAGTCCAGGGACTTAAGGGTCTCAGTCTCAATTCTGGTCAAGGGTATGTACCTCGGTTGTAGGCTCAATTTTGGGAGGCAACCAATCAATGTTTCTCTCTCTCTCTTTTTTAATATTTTTATTGATTTCAGAGAGGGAGAGGGAGAGATAGAAACATCAATGATGAGAGAAAATCATTGATCAGCTGCCTCCTGCACAGCCCCTACTGGGGATCGAGCCAGAAACCTGGTCATGTGCCCTGACCGGGAATCAAATCTTCACCTCCTGATTCATAAATTGATGCTCAACCACTTAGCCATACTGGCCAGGCCACTCTATCTTAAAAAAAAAGGGGGGGGGATCAATATATTATAGTAGTTAAGAATGTGGCATCTGCAACCAGAGTGACTAGGTTTGAATCCATCCTACCTACCACTGTGAACATAACCTCTCTGTTCCCCCGTTTTCCAATCTGCAAAATGGAACAATGAACAAAACCTGCCTCATAGGATTATGAAGAAATGAGTTAAAGTTTGTGTTAGTGTACATGTAAAGTGCTTAGAACTGTGTGCATACATAGAAAGTACTCCTAAATGTTGGCCAGTTTTATTATTGAGGTCTCAGTTCATAGCACTTCTTAGGCACCCAATCCTATCTAATAAAAGAGTAATATGCAAATTGACCATACCTCCACTACACCCACAAGTCACGCCTACCAGCCATGCCCACCAGCCAATCAGAGCAAGTATGCAAAGTAACCCAACTAAGATGGCTACAGCCACAGAGAGAGCAGGAGGGAGGTTTGGGTTGCCCTTGGCGATGGAGGAAGCCATGCTTTCTGCAAACCCTGGCTGGCCCAGTCCTCCGCTTAAGGCAACAAAGTTTCAATGTCTTGCCTTTGCTTGGGTCGGTGGGGGATGTGGCCAGCCTGCAAACCACCACAGGCCCCTCGTCAAGGCCACCCCACACCCCAAGGGAACACCCACCCTGATACAGGACACCCCTCAGGGCAAACTAGCTGGCCCCACCCATGCAGCATGCCTCTATTCTATCTAATAAAAGAGTAATATGCAGGTTGACCATCACTCCAACACACAAGATGACTGGCCCCATGTGGTCAAAAGATCCTGCCCCCATGTGGACACAAGATGGCCAGCAGGGGATGGCAGTTGGCAAAGACCTGGCCTGCAAGGGAAGGCAGTTGTGGGCGATCAGGCCAGCAGGGGAGGGTGGTTGGGAGGGACCAGGCCTGCAAGGGAGGGCAGTTGGGAGTGACCAGGCCGGCAGAGGTAAATTGGGGGTGACAGGGCCTGCAGGGAAGGGCAGTTGGGGGGGACCCAGGCCCACAGGGGAGAGCAATTAGGGGCAAACAGGCTGGCAGGGAAGCAGTTAGGCATCAATCAGACTGCCAGGGAAGTGGTTAGGGAGTGATCAGGCTGGCAGGCAGAAGCCATTAGGGGCAATCAGAAAGGCAGGCAGGTAAGCAGTTGGGAGCCAGCAGTCCTAGATTGTGAGAGGGATGTCCGACTGCCCGTTTAGACCCAATCCAGGTAGATGGATTGGGCCTAAACGGGCAGTCGGACATCCCTCAAGGCATCCCAGATTGGAGAGGGAGCAGGCTGGGCTGAAGGACACTCCCCTACACCCGTGCACAAATATTTATCTATTTTTATTAATCAACATGATCATTTCTAAGCAGCCCTGGCTATGACTTGGTGGGGTGAGGATTTGCCGAGCCAGTGGTCGGCAAACTCATTAATCAACAGAGCCAAATAACAGTATGTCTATTGAAATTTCTTTTGAGAGCCAAATTTTTTAAACCTAAACCTCTTCTAATGCCACTTCTTCAAAATAGACTGCCCTGGCCATGGTATTCTGTGGGAGAGCCACACTCAAGGGGCCAAAGGACCACATGTGGCTCGAGAGCTGCAGTTTGCCAACCACGGGCCTGAGCCACTCTCTACCCTTGAAAGTCCCAAACGCTGTGATTTCCTTGAACACTATGAATAGGACAGCCTATTTTTCTCAGGTCTCCCCACTAAGCTCTAATAGGGTGGTGAAAAGCAAGGGTCCAGAGGAAAGACCACTGAACCTGGACTGAGGTTCCTAGCTCTACCAACTTGCTGTTGGCCTTCAGCTAAATAGCTAAATTTTATAAGATCTTTTCCACATCCTCACTACAGTCCTGCTATTCCCTGGATTGCTCAATATAAAACAATGCCCTCCTCCACTACTGGTTCAAAATCCACTTAGTCTCTTAGACATACCTTAAATGCCATCTCTTGCCTACGGTGCAGCCCGCCTCCATATTATTGCTCCCTGCTTGTAACTTACAGTTGTAAACCAAGTGTTAGCATAGCAAGCTTATGCAATTATTGCTTTAGTGAATTACTTAAAATTTAGAGTACATGTGAACAAATCAACTGTCATAAAATTGTTTACCATTTAATAAATATACTGGAAATATCACCCAAGAGATTGAATGAAGCTTTCAATTCCAAAGCTTTAATTCAAGTAACCTTTTCAGTTCATATAAACTCACATGTCCATGAACATTGTGGGCTCACAAATAGGCACTACTGGCATGTTCAGTGTGTCACCCTTTGAATAAAGTTGTATCTCTTTATTCACATCACCCATCAATTTCCTCAAAGGGAAAAATGTTAAAAAAATATTACCATTTGGGCAACATATTAAATGATAATCAACTGAAAATATGTAAGTTCTATGCCTTTTGAAAACAAGCCATGTTGTATACTAATATACTCAATACAATAACCTACTTTTTAGAATTTTTCAGTTATCTGAATTGATAGCTTTCACTTATCACCAGGATACAATAAAAGTATTTTAAAGTTACCAGCTATGCCTGGCCAGTGTGGCTCAGTGGTTGAGTGTCAAACTATTAACCAGGGGGTCATGGTTTGATTTCCAGTCAGGGCACGTACCTGGGTTACAGGATCAATCCCCAGTGGGTCAACCCCTAGTAAGGGGCATGCAGGAGGCAGCTGATAATTCTCTCATCATTGATGTTTCTCTCTCTCCTTCTCCCTTACTCTCTGAAATCAATAAAAACTTATTTTTTTAAAAACAGTTGCCAGCTGCACTTAATAAGCTGTCCTTGGCCAATGGTAGAATGAGAGAACAAGATGACTAGGAATAGGCTTGATGGAGAAAATCTGAAGATCCTGTCCCACACCTCTGCAGAAATGTAGAACCATCGAAGAGGATTTGGG
The DNA here is from genome assembly GCA_011751065.1 of Lasiurus cinereus. Lineage (NCBI taxonomy): Eukaryota > Metazoa > Chordata > Mammalia > Chiroptera > Vespertilionidae > Lasiurus > Lasiurus cinereus. The sequence goes on from JAAGEH010000030.1 coordinate 7,488,681, forward strand.
GAAGGGTCCCAGAAGCAAAGGGCTGTTTTACATATTACTTGATTTTGACAGTGATTTACAGACAAGCCAACCAGGGTGGAGAAAAGATAGGAAATGAAGAAGGTGCAAATAGCTTAGACCAGTGGTCAGCAAATAGCGGCTCACGAGTCACATGTGGCTCTTTGGCCCCTTGAGTGTGGCTCTTCCCCAAAACACCACGTGCAGGCACGCACGTACAGTGTGATTGAACCTTCATGGCCCATGTGCAGAAGTCGGTTTTCGGCTCTCAAAAGAAATTTCAATCGTTGAACTGTTGATATCTGGCTTTGTTGACTAATGAGTTTGCCGACCACTGGCTTATGTGAACATGAGTTTCTAAGCAAATAAATGTACTAAAAAAGAAACCTTTAGGATTATGTCAACTTCAAATGAAAAGCCTGCTGGTGATATCTGGCTCTGGAGATGGATGTCTTTCCTTTAACCCTCTTAAAAAAAAAAAAAAAAAAAAGAGGGAGAGCACCTTCCTAGATATTTGGCACGAAGAATCTTTTAATCCAGGAAGCAAAAGCTTAGTACACAATTGAGACCTCTTATTGAAAATGTAGGCAAAAATGGTCATCACAGTGCCCATCAGATGGCATTTAAAGCAAAGCCCAAGGCCTCCAGGAAGTAGTAGGAGTAGCACAAACTGAACAAGGAGACCCCGAGGTGAGATGCCAGATTAGTGCCTAAAACCCTGAAAGACAAAAGCATCAGTCTCGATCAACAGAATAATCCAAAATCCATCATAATAGACATCACAATTTTAGACATGCACATATGTAGTTTGTGATCTATGGCACATAGAAAAATTAGAAAAACAGCCATTACAGAAGCCCATGTAGAACACAGTGGGGATATAGTAACTGCTCTTACATGGTTATAGCTTCCCTTCATCTAACCTTTCATCTTACTAACCTTAAAGTGTTCACTCTTCAAAGAGGATCTTTTCATTTCGTTTGAGTAAACATTAGTCAGCTGCTCCCCGAGTACACATGGGTGAGACCTTAATGGAAAAACAATATAAAGACAATCTAATAGTATCGAAAGTTTCAACCCAAGAGAAACAGTTAGCAGCGGCAATGATTGAGTTATATGACCTCTCCTTTCTCTCCATCCCACACCCTCATCATCACCTGAGGGTGAATAAGTGAGGGGAGGGATAAACAGGTACAAGGCCCACTATGTATAACCTGCCCCAACTCTATTCTGGGAAAGAAAACCCCTTAACTGCCAATACAGAAAGCACTGCAGCTTCAACAGGACCAACAACACTCACTTGCCAAGATATGGAGCTATATTTACAAATTTTATTATTTTTTATCCCAAAAATACATATAAATGAAAACCTGCTCTTCAAATGCAGGGAGACTTTACCTATAATGTAGCATTACATTTACATCACAAAACATCCTCATATGAAAATCAGTTGCAGTTCTTTCACACACAATTAGATATATATTCACACTGTATATATGTAAGTAGTTATAAATTATCTACTTACACAGATTCCTTTAGTGGAAAATTAGGAAATTCCCATGCTTTTCAGCCTTGGGAAGGTAAATACAACCTCTCTAGATGTTTTTAAAAAGATGAAACATGTAAACTACACAACCTCCTTTAGACATGTACACAAGTTGTTAGAAGGACCCTGCCACATAGTGTGTTTCTCAAAAGAGGTAACATTTGAACAAAAATGCAAAGTTGAAGAACAAATAAGATGGTCAAAATTGTTCTGTACATGCTTCATGGAGAAATCAGAATTCTCTCACAGGAAACAGATCCTTGATGCATCTCAGCCTCACGTGACATTAAATCGGACCCCACTGGCAGTAGTCATGATCTTCCTGTACAGTCAAATGCTTAATCAGGCTCCTTAAAGCATCTGTTTAAGTCCAACAGTCAATAATGAGGTCATGTGGTAAATTCCCACCCCCCAAAAAAAGAAGTGCAAAATCAACTTCTGTGACTCAAGAGCTCAACCAGGTCAAAGCTTTGGTATATACAGGAGGCTGTTTTGGTGATAACCAAAGCTTAGAAAGATTCTGTTAGGGGATTTGCCCCAGGGGAGAAAAAAAAAAAAACAATCCACAAAGCCTATAAATAAGGTAACTGTACAAAGAGAACAAGCCACAATTCCCCTTTAGACAGGGTTTATAGTTTCTAGGCAGCAGTTCTGAAAGCACCAACTAAAGCCACAATGCTCCTACGAGAACACGATGTGTTGGTGAGACTGCTCTGAAAACATATGCCCACAGGCAAATGGGTGATGTGCCACAGAAAAAGTTCAAACAAACACGTCAGTTTTCTTACATTATAACATAAGCTGGTCAGCAACCGAGGAGAGACTTAAGGCAATAAGAGGCATTACAAAGAGCGCCCGGTGCTCTTGAGTCAATCACAAAGCCTTGGCAGAAAGGAAAGGTCTCTCAAGAGTTTGGGTTGTTTATTAGTTTGCTAGCTGTCAGATACTTCTTCCTCCTCCTCCTCATCCTCGTCTTCTTTCCTGTCTACTTCAGAAGTGTCAGAGGACTCATGAAGCAGAACATACTCTCTGCTGCTGAACCCAAATTTAAGTACATCTTTTTCCTTCAGTTCATAATATCTCTGTGGCTCAATGCGCTTGTTATTCAAGAATGTTCCATTGCCTGAGCCAAGGTCAATGATGTAGGGCTTCACTCTGCGGCCAACTGTCCCATCAGCACGTGTGTATTCCACAAGCCTAGAAGAGATGAGAGAGAGAAACCTCAGGGGAGTATGGGTAGGTAGAGGATATAGGGGGATAATGATGATGGAAGACTTGACACAATACCATATATAGATGATGTATTATAGAATTGTACACCTGATACCTGTAATTTTATTAACCAACCAGAGGCCTGGCACAGGAAATTCATGTAGGGGTGAGGGGTGTCTCTCAGCCTGACTTGCACCCTCTTGCAGTCTGGGAGCCCTCAGGGGATGTCTGACTACCAGCTTAGGGCAGCTCCACACCGCAGTGCTCTCCCTGTGGGAGTGCACTGACTACCAGGGGGCAGCTCCTGCATTAAGTGTCTGCCCACTGGTGGTCAGTGCACATCATAGTGATCGGTCATTCCGCCATTGGGTCGATTTGCATATTAGTCTTTTATTATATAGGATGTCACCCTAATAAAGAACAAAAGAGCCGAAACTGGTTTGTCTCAGTGGATAGAGCGTTGGCCTGCAGACTGAACGGTCCCAGGTTCGATTCTGGTCAAGGGCATGTACCTTGGTTGCAGGCACATCCCCCGTGGGGGTCGTGCAGGAGGCAGCTGATCGATGTTTCTCTCTCTCATCGATGTTTCTAACTCCTATCCCTCTCCCTTCCTCTCTGTAAAAAATCAATAAAATATATTAAAAAAAAAAAAAAACAATGAATGAACGAACAAACAAGAGAGAGAAAACAGTGGGCCAAATCTTGCCTCAGATCATCCAGCTTTTTGTTAACACTGCCTACATGTGGTAAATACCTGGCTTCAATACAGCTCAGGTTCAAACTCTAAGAAACAAGAAGAAGATATGCCCATAAACCTAGAAATTAAGAGCAATTTAAATAATACTTAGTAAAAAGGTGAGACCTTGTACTTGGTGGACAGGGAATTCATGGTAGATGAAAAGCTTAAAATGCAGTCCCTGCCAGGTAGCTTAGTTGGTTACAGCATTGTCCTGATATGTGAAGGTTATGTGTTCCATCCCCAATCAAGTTACATATGTAAGAATTAACTAATGAATGCATAAATTAATGGAACAACAAATCAATGATTCTCTCATTCTCCCTTCCTCTCTCTAAAATCAATCAATAGCCCTAACCAGTTTGGCTCAGTGGAGAGAGCATCAGCCTGCGGACTTCAGGGTCCCAGGTTCAATTCCAGTCAAGGGCATGTACCTTAGTTGCAGGCACATACCCAGTAGGGAGTGTGCAAGAGGCAGCTGATTGATGTTTTTCTCTCATTGATGTGTCTAACTCTCTATCCCTCTCCCTTCCTCTCTGTAAAAAAATCAAATAAATAAATAAAAATAAAATCAATCAATAAATTTGCCATAATTAGGAAAAGTTTGTGTTCTTTATAATTAATATAATGTTTCTTTCACCTATATTTCAACTTATTTTATCTCCTGTTCCAAAGGAAATAAAGCAGATCTAGTCTTCAAAGTTAAGGGCACTAGATTTGAGCCAGATTTCTATTATGGGGACCACTTACTAGGCAAGTCACTTGGCTTTGTTGAACATTAATCTTCTCACCTGTCAGACGGGCACATTAGTACCTATGCTATCTGCCTCACAGGACTGATGGATCAAATAATAGATGTACTATGCAAACTATCAAGATACAGACACAGCCAACACATTCTCAATTATATTTCCATTTAACCCTCATAACCCTGTGAAGGAGATAGAAACTAAGGCCCAGAGTGTGGCTTGTCCTAGGTCAAACACCTGGCAAGTGGCAGTGGCAGGATTCCCAACACCAAGTTCAATGCTCTTATACAAATATAAGTAATTATTTTAAAGGGTAACTAGATTAATACTCCTCAAGACAAATATTAGATATGAGAGGTATGGATTCTTTTGCATATACATGCACACAAAACTTAGTAATCCTGAGACACTAGTTTCTGCTCACGCTTGAATTTCTTTCTGCAAATGTACTTACCTGTACTGAAAGACCGCGTGCTGCTTTGAACAGGAGGGATGATCGATTGGAATGTCTGCAATACGGCGGTGTCGCCCCAGGAGGTAAGCGCTTTGTCGATGAATGTACATAATTGGAAGCACCTCATCGTTTTTAAATGGGTAGAGACGCCATCGTTTTTTAGGGATACGTGCTTCGGGGGGCTCGCTGTATTTAATGACTACACCTCGGAAGGTGTTCGTGTCCTCAAGAAGTGCCCCAGAAAGTTCAAAGCTTGGCTTTTCCTTGACAGGCACCTCTTTGTTTTTGTTGTTGCCACCAGGTGGAGGAACCAACTCCTGAGACTCATTACCACTGGTACTGACTTCATTCTTTTGGCGATGCTCCCGCCTTCGAGCATTATAAAACTCCCGCTCTGCTTCCTGAGCCGGCAGGTTCTGAAGGTCTCGATCACGTCCCTGAACCGGCCCACTCCCAGGTCTCTCGTTAGAGGTTCTCCTCTGGTGGGAGTGGCCCCTGTGCCTGCCTCGGTCACTACTCCGAGCTCGCCTGTGTTCCTGTCCTGATGCTTCCCGGTGTTGCCGATCTTCCCGTTCTCTCCGGGGTGGATGATCCTCACGTTCCTGAAATTTGAGCAGACTCAGTAAATTCAAGGCAGTCCAAAATCTATGAACAAGCTACATTCAAAAGTCATTTGTGATTTGGACTTGGGCATTCAAGAGCAAAATGCTGCCCAGCCAGCCTGCCTCTATGGTTGAGCTTTGGCCTATGAACTAGGAGGTCATGGTTCAATTCCCAGTCAGGGCATATGCGCAGGCTGCAGACTCAATCCCCAGCTGATCAATGATTCTCATCACTGATGTTTCTATCTCTCTCCCCTTCTCCCTTCCTCTCTGAAATATATATATATATATATATTTTTAAATGCAAAATGCCCCACAGAAATAAGGTTATCAATGGTGGTTATGTTTCCACGCAAGGCCACACTGACTGTGTATCCCATGCTGTTGCCCAATTATAGCTCTTAACAGTGCCAGCCCATGTTCAAAGCCCTAGAAACAAGAGTATCCGCAGGCAAACTTAAAAGGGATCATATACAGAAAATAGAATTAACAAAGAGAGTTAACTAGTCACAAAGAAGATAAATGTGTAAAGAAAAAGCTAGCTTTCTTGTATGTCAACAGTAGTTTAAAAATGTCTCATTTCAATAGTAACAAAAATTATTCAGCCAAAACCGGTTGGGCTCAGTGGATAGAGCATTGGCCTGCGGATTGAAGGGTCCCAGGTACGATTCTGATCAAGGGCATATACCTTGGTTGCAGGCACATCTCCAGTAGGGGGCGTGCAGGAGGCAGCTGATTGATGTTTTTCTCTCATCGATGTTTCTGACTCTCTGTCCCTCTCCTTTCTTCTGTAAAAAGGCAATAAAGTATATTTTAAAAAAATAATTATTCAATACCTAGAAATATACTTAAGAAATATGTAAGATCTGCCTGGGATCAACTGGTTGAAGTGGCATCCCTGCACAGAAGATCCCATTTGATTCCCGGTCAGGGCATATTTTTATGTCTTGACTATAAAGAGGTCACCATTTCGAGAAACAAGGCAAAGAGTATACTCCTATATTAGTTTTACAACTAAAGGCATATACTCTTTCTTTCAACAAAAAAAGTCACCCAGTTTTGAGAAAATCCCATTGCAGATACAGGTGAATACATGCACAAGACTTTAGCTATGGTAGTAACAGGCTCTAGATTCAGACCCTGCACATCTTAATCCACTTACCTGCTTCACTTTGACTGCTGAGTGGTGAGGACTTCGGCTTCTATTACTCCGAGGAGACTTGCTTCTTCCTGAGGACTTTTTCTTTTTGGCTGGGGATCTGTTAAGAGGATGTTACACACAGGATTTTATCTCCATTTCCCTCCCCCATGTAAATTACGTTTAAATATCAGGCTTACCTACCATACAGACATCACATTTGTGAAGGTCTCTGCTTTTCTCAGGGTAGGAGTCAGGAGCTTCACCTTCCTAGCCCTCGGTCTCCCCTGAGTTCCAGACCCACACATGACTGCCTACCAAACCTTCTCACACTTAGATAACATAACTCTTGATTCCCAACCCCTCAAAACTTTTCCTCTCTGTCTTTGCCATGTCAGTGTCACCACCATCCACCCTGTTCAAGCCCAAAACCTAGAAGTCATCCTTGATTCGTTTTTCCCCTAACAGCGTCCATACCCCTCCCCCCACAGTCCCATTCACTCCACCAGCAAATCCTCTCCCTCAATCTCCTCCCTCTCCTCCCTCATTCCAACAACTCCTCTTGATCACCACACCGGATTTTTTTCTATTTCTAAAACAATCACAACTGTCCTGGCCAGGTAGCTCAGGTGGTTAGCGTGTCATCCAAATATACCAAGGCTGCAGGTTCCATCGCAGCCAGGGCACATACAAGAATCAACCGCTGTATGCATAAATAAGCGGAACAAATGCATGTTTCTCTCCCCTGACCTCTCTCCCTCTCTCCCCCCTCCCTTTCTAAAACCAATCAATAAAAATAAATAAGATTATCACAACTGATTCCATTACAGGTACTTTGCACACAATTGTTTCCCCTGACCGGGTCCTTACAAGGCCAGATGAGTTTTATTATTTCGGTCTCCGCTCAAATGGCACCTTTTCAATGCGGCCTTCAATCTCTATCACATTAAATGTTTTAACTTACTCGGAATACTTGCTACTAACAAACTATTTTTTTTTTAATTTGCTAGTTATTTTGTCTTAGGCTCATAAGGACATCCACTCAAGAGGGTAATGTCCATCTATATTTTATTTTATTTTTGAGAGAGAGAAAGAAGAGGGGAGGGAACAAAGGTAAGGGGGGTGGTGAGGGGAAGAAGAGAAAAACATCTACTTGTGGTTCCACTTACTTTTGCAATTCACTGGTTAGTTCTGGTTTGTGCCCTGACCCGGGATCCAGCGGGAATCACACGAGGCTCTAACCAACCGAGCTATCCGGCCACCCTTGCAGCCTCCATACCCAGGGCAGTCTTCAGCACCTAACCGGTGTTCAGTAAAACTATGTGGGGTGAATACATGAACGCGTCCAGCAAGAGACAACCCTTAGGCGCTCCATGCGGAAACCTTCTGGGGCAGGTAATTAGACAGACACCACCCACACTCTGTCTGCAGGCAGATGGGGGAAAACCTTTCGTTTCAACTTAAAATGATCCTTGCTAGCCACTGAGTGCTGGGCACGCAGGCATGGGGAGGTGGGCTCCCGTCCATTAGGCCCTTAACGCCCAGCGACAACGCCAGTCACAAACAATACCACCGGCGCGGCCGGCACCTCCCCCGCCGGGGGACTGCGCCCGAGCCGCTGCGCTCGGCATTCCGGGTGTGCTCCTAACGCTGCCCGCCCACCCCGGCGGCTTCGCGCTTACCGGCTACGTCTCGGCGCTCGGTTCCCGCGGTGACCAGGGCGGCCGGGCTCGCCGGCTGGCGGGGACGCGCTGCCGCCCGAGTCCGGGCGGCGGTGAGCGGCAGGCGCGGCCTCCGGGCTGAGGCGTTCCTGCTTCACCACCACCGCCGCGGCCGCCACCACGTCCTCGTCCCGGTGCCTGCGCCGGCTGCCCCGCTCCCGCTCGCTCTTCACCTCTTTCATGATGAGATACCCGCGGAGCGCAGGGAAAACTCGGCCGTTGCGCTCCCCTCGCAGAAAGGAAATGACGTGCCGGAGCCCTGGACTTCCGCTCTTGTAGTCCACGCTCTCCCAGAAACCCTCGCGATGAGAGGCTGAGCACGTGACGACGCTGTTGTGGGCGGGGCCGTCGGGAGGCAGCTCGGGTGGCGGGAGTTTTTGAGTTTCCTGGGGAAAAGCTATGCTCCAACCTGCTGCCGCGTCCTCAGTACTTCCTACTCCCAGGAACAACCTCAAAGCTCAGCGGTCGGGCACTGTTTAGTCAACTGATGGACGTTTTATCATCGCCATTTGCAATGCTACCTACAAACCCTATGATGACAAAAAGAAAACAAAACCCAGACATTAAACGAAAGAAAAAAGGGTACAAAATTGTGCGCAAACCGTGCTTACATTTATGTTTGGAAATACGGGGACAAGAAGGGAGTAAATGCAATCATAGATAGTATACCGTGGGCAAGTCGTTAGTATTTCTCCAACTGTTCCGTTGTCTTTTCGCCACTTAATTAAAAACAAATGATTTTTAAAACCTGGGAACTCCGGATGTCTTCCTCTAGGACTCCCCACTTTGCAGAGGACAAAACCGGGAGTCAGAGAAGGTGATCTGCCGCCTCTTTCAAATTGCGAGCTAAGCGTGGCACAGGAACTCGAGCCCGTTTTCCCTACTTCCAAGAGCAGAAGAGCGACCCGTGGAGCAGGAAACCTGCCACCCAAGCTAAGCTAGGAAGACTCTTACCCGGATGCTGCGCCCGGAGAAACTCGCGCGATGCTGGCCCCGCCCAACTCCAAAGCCCCGCCCAGGCCTGGAGGCTGGGAGGAGAGGTTTCTATGGTGACAGTAAACAAGGCCCAGCCTTTGAAGGACTATCGCTGGGCTACTCTCTAGCACCATGATTCCCCCCGCGGACTCTTTACTCAAGTATGACACCCCGGTGCTGGTGAGCCGGAATACGGAGAAACGGAGCCCCAAAGTAAGGATGGGTCTTAGGGGCAGGGGAGCCCGGAACTCCTATGGGGAAAGACAGATGCGTTGAAGATCCGGAGTCCCAAGGAATAGAGGCTGAAGCCACTGAGAGTAAAGAGAATTGGGATGTAAAAAGGAGGATAGGAGAGCGGAACCAGAAGCCCAGATGTTGGGCCATTCCAGAGGGTAAATTTAGGACGGGGAAGGAAGTCACAGGGAGATGAATGGGATTCACCGTTTTTTCATGGTACCTGGTGCAAGAATAGATCTGGTAGTAAAAAGCAGAGGCCTGAGCACCCGGGCCAGAAACATCGGTTCAAGGAGATACAAGTGTTGAATTGGAGTGGCACCTGAGACGCTTGGCCTCCTTGAGCTCTGAGACGTAACTTCTGCTGAGAAGACAGATGGGAAAAGTGTGTGGGAGACCTGCAGCAAGGCCCAGAATATATGATGCTTAGTATCTGAATAACCTCCTGCCCTTATTGTCTCTTCCTCCCAGGCTCGGCCATTGAAAACCAGCCCCCAGCAGCCTGGACCCTCAAGTCTAATCCCACAACCACCTAAAACCAAGCTCTCAATTTCCTGTGTCCCAGATCCTACAAAGCAGGCAGAAGAAATCTTGAATGCTATCCTGCCCCCAAGGTAAGAGAAAAAAAAAATTTTTTTAATAAGCAGGAGTAGTGGCCCAGGCTTTTGCATCTCAGAACTTGAGAATATGGAAAGAGGCATCCTGTCTCTATTCCTGGCTGATCTTTCGTCCCAGTGTCTCTGAGTTCCTAGAGCTTACAGATGGCTGGATTCTGGGAAGGTGGGGCTACCTTATTCTCTATCTACCCTCATTTCCAGAGTGCTCATGGCTTTAAATGCCTTCTATGTGGGGAGGCTCCCAAATGTATATTTCCAGACCTGTCCTCTCCTCTAAACTCCAGAGCCATATATTCTCCTACTGCTTTACTACCTTCATGAAGATGTTAATAGGGCACTCAAGCCACCCAATCCAGTTAGCTCAATATGTCCAACCCTAGCTGGTTTGCTTAGTGGTTAATGCATCAGCCCATGGATCAAAGGGTCTTAGGTTCAATTTTTTTTATTTTAGTAAGTCTTTATTGTTCAGATTATTACAATTGTTCCTCTCCCTGCCCCATATCTCCCCTCCACCTGACTCCCACCCCACCCTCTGTCTTTACCTCCGCCTCATTGTCCTCCTGTGTATTTTTGTCCAGTCTCTTCCTGCACCCCCACCTCTTTTCCCCTGAGAATTATCAGTCCACTCCCTTTCTATGCCCCTAATTCTATTATATTTACCAGTTTATTCTGTTCATCAGATTTTTCAATTGACTTGATTTTCAGATTCACTTGTTGATAGATATGTATTAGTTGTTCATAAT
>JAAGEH010000030.1:7504404-7587718 GCA_011751065.1 Lasiurus cinereus
AAAAACAAAAACACAAAAACAAAACTCAGCATGTCCAAACTCATAATTTCTTCCTTACTCCAACCTGCTCATCCCGTCTTCCCTTTCTACTAGGGGCTCAGGCCACCTCTCATCCCTCTTGGTCTTTCACATCACAGATGCTATCCTTTATAGATTTCTTTTGGCCCCACCTTGAAATCATATCCCAAATCTGACCATTTTTCACCAGCTCTGCTTCCACCCTCTTGTTTCTAATCACTGCTTATCACCTGTACTACTGCAGTGGCTTCCCACTGAAAACCAGGTTTCCATTCTTTGCCCCTACAAGCTATGCCCCACACAGCCTCCAAATCATAAGTCAGACCATGCCAGTCTTCTGCCAGAAACTCATGACTAAAACCCACAGTCCTTTGAATGGGCTGTAAGACCTGGCACGATCTAGCCCCAGTATACCTGGGATCTTATCTCCTGTTTTTCTCTTTCTTTTTCACTGTGCTAATGCCACAGGGGCCACTGCTTGCTGTCTCTGAAACACTTCACTCTTCCACCTCAGGGCCTTGACAACTGCTATTCTTACTGCCAAGGATACTCTTCCCCTAATATTCACCTAGTTCCCTTCCTTTCTTTACTCTGGTCTTGCTCAAATACCATTTCTTCAAGGAGGACTTCCTTGAGAATCCTTATAAAAGAGCCCCTTCTCCCTCCATGATCCCCTTACTCTGCTTCTTTCTTCTGCAGCCACATTTATCACTGGCTGACGTGCCTCTTCCACTATTTTTTTTTATATAATATGTTGACAGCACAGCTTTTAAGGCTATGATGAAAAGAGAGACTGCAGTTTCCTCTCAGATGGAAGTCTAAGAAAGGGGGCGATTGGTTTTCCTGTGAATTCCTTCCCACCAACGCATGGAAGTCCTCTCCCCCACCGTGATTCTGCCCTTAGGCTCCCTCCTTGTGATTCTAGAATCTGGCCATGACTCTGACCCAAGGTTTGCTATGAGGAGCTACATGCCTTTAAAACTGTCCCTCTCCCCCACACCCCCCTACCCTCCCACTGCACACATTCACCTCTTTCTGACTGGCACAAGGTTTATAGTGCAGGGTCTCCCTCCCCACAAGTCAGTGGGCAATTTCCACTGGGCCTTCTGTTCATATCAAGCAACAACCTACATCTGTCCTCGACACATCAGGAGGGCAGGATCTGGAACATGGGCGATGATTTCACATAGGGCTGTAGGAGAGTGGAGCTTGCCCAGCCCTGAGGTAGGGGCCCTGTGGAGGCAGCTGAGTGGGTGTGGCTTTGGGGCCACACACTCCCTAAGGAAGAAGGAAGGATAAATGATTCGGATGGGTTGGTGACAGAGCTGCCCCTCACTCCTGCCCAGGCAGAGAGCTCAGAGGGCCATCTCTGCTCATGTCCTGAGGACCCTCTCTGGCAATGGGTTTCTCTCAGCCTGGCTGTGTCTGTGCCGCAGGGAGTGGGTGGAAGACACGCAGCTATGGATCCAGCAGGTGTCCAGCACGCCCAGCACCCGGATGGATGTGGTGCACCTTCAGGAGCAGCTGGACCTGAAGCTGCAGCAGCGGCAGGCCAGGGAGACTGGTATCTGCCCTGTCCGCAGGGAGCTCTACTCACAGTGTTTTGGTGCGTGGCCAGGGGGGAGGGTGTACTACACTCTATTACCTCTTTCTCTCCCCCTTCAGCACAGCCCCAAGCTCTGAGTATCCCAGAGCTGAAGCCCACCCCATCCTGGAATCCTCTGTGCCCCACTACCTGTCTTCCCCCAGATCTGCTAAATGCACCCTCTTCTCCCTCCCAGCCCTGCCTTTCCCACCAGTCCCTCCACTTGCCGGTCAGCCTGACAACTTGGTTCCTCACCTCTTAGCAGATATTGGAGTAAATGAGAACTTACATTTTAAATCTTTGTTTTTTTTCCAAATATTTCTATAATAAGCATGTGTTAATTTTTTAATCAGAAAAATTAATGTGCTATATTTATATCCATCTATCAACATTCGGCCCTTGGTCCAGAAAACACTTCTGGGTAATTTGTTGTTAACAGGCAGAAGGATTTAAGTTCTCCCTCTTCAAGTGCAGGAGTGAGTGGCTGTCTGTCCTCTGCCCAATATCACTGGCCCACATGGACTTGGACATGCAAACCACCTCCAAGCCCTGAGGCAGCTGCAAGGGCTACAGGCTCCCTGTGGTCTGAGTGTGATCGTGGTTTGTCCTCCAGGACAGCAGTTATGGAGGAGATGGGTGGGCAAGCTGTAGACTATGGTGTTCCCAGTCCCAAACTAGGAGACACATGGGATTTCCCAGCTGCTTTAAAGCAGCCACCATCTTCAAATGGAAAAGTCAGGTTTCTTTGAATAATGCCCAGTTCTTGGCTGAGGATGGATGAAAGGGGCCTCATGCTGCAAGCAAACCTGGGGCTCCTGTCTCCCTCTGCCCTGGGCTTGCCGACTGCCCAACTCCCAGGTGCCAAGTTCAGAGCAGTGGCTACATGGCAAGGCTCCTGGGACGACTGAAGACCCCTGCCTTAGATCTGTCTCCAAGTGAGGAGGACACCTTTCCAGTAGGAAGGGTGGTTTGCATAGACAGGTGTGTTTCCCCTCCTGCCTCCCTTCTCTGACCTGTGTGTGTGTGTGCATTGGAAGATGAGCTGATCCGTGAGGTCACCATCAACTGCGCGGAGAGGGGGCTGCTGCTGCTGCGAGTCCGGGACGAGATCCGCATGACCATCGCTGCCTACCAGACCTTGTATGAGAGCAGCGTGGCGTTTGGCATGAGGAAGGCGCTGCAGGCTGAACAGGGGAAGTCAGACATGGAGAGGAAAGTGAGTGGGGTTTACACAGCCTTTGGCCCTCTGGAGTCCTCTGTCTCGGGGTCACATGGGTGTCATTCTGGCACTAAAGTCTGGCCTCCTAGGGTGCTCTCCATCACCTCAGTGAGGAGGACTCTTGATTCAGAGTGTGAGGGTCACCGCAGGGTTGTCTCCTCTTGGACGTGCTGTGTCAGGCACTGACCTCCCACTGGGTGGCAGTACAGACCCTGGCAATGTCTTGGATTGGACAGCTGTGTTCCCGGGCTCTGCCACTGGGCACTAAAACCGCCCCATCCATTTGGCGACATCCCAGGATGACTGGGGTTCTGTCCTCAGATTGCAGAATTAGAAACGGAAAAGAGAGACTTGGAGAGGCAAGTCAACGAGCAGAAGGCCAAGTGTGAGGCCACGGAGAAGCGGGAGAGTGAGAGGAGGCAGGTGGAGGAGAAGAAGCACAATGAGGAAATTCAGTTCCTGAAGCGGACGAATCAGCAGCTGAAGGTAATCATCGCACAGACCCAGGTGGAGATGCATGTCCACCCGCCCTCCATGCCACATAGGCCGAGCATTTGGTTCTTTTTCCTCCAGATGACTATTGTAAAATCCTCACTGGAGGACATCTTTTTTTTTTGTTCATGGATTTTTAGAGAATGAAAGGGAGAGAGAGAAACACTGATGTCTCACATGGACTTGTTGCCTCCCACATTTCTAACCCAGGCTGGGAACAAACCTAAGACCCTTCAGTCAAAGGGCCAACACTAACCACTGACCTAAACCAGCCAGGGTCAGGTGACTTTAAATACTACCTATATATGAGCTACCCAGGAGTAAAGCAAGCTTTTTTTGGGGGGGGAGGGGGGAGGGTAGAGAGTAAGGGAAGAGGAGGGTTCATTACCCGGATACTCCATTCTTCTGGTTCTGGAGGGGACTCTGTTCTCAATTGTGAACCCCCATGATCCCTCAGCCTGGCCCTCCAGTGTTTTTTCCCCCTTGGAAAAGTTGCCCATTCTTGGGAGAGTGGATACGGCAAAAAGCATAACTTCTTCTCCAAAGCCGCTGGTGATCTGGCCCTTCCTAGTGAGTGGAGCTCTGAGCTGGCTTCCGAGGGAGTGCTTTCCCACCTGCAGTCAGTCCCCGCCTAGGCCCTGAATTTGGGGCAGGCAGGGAAGGCCTTTTGAGCAGGAAGAACCATAATAAACCAGGATGTAGCCGAAACCAGTTTGGCTCAGTGGATGGAGCATCGGCCTTCGGACTGGGGAGTTTCAGGTTCCATTCCAGTCAAGGACACGTATCTTGGTTGCATCCCGAGTAGGGCATGTGCGAGAGGCAGCTAATTGATGTTTCTAACTATCTCTCTTCCCTTCCTCTCTATAAAAAATCAATAAAATATATTAAAAAAAAAACAACAAATAGCCAAAACTGGTTTGGCTCAGTGGATAGAGCGTCGGCCTTCGGACTGAAGGGTCCCAGGTTCGATTCCGGTCAAGGGCATGTATCTTGGTTGTGGGCACATCCCCAGTAAGGGGCATGCATGAGGCAGCTGATCAATGTCTCTCATCGATGTTTCTAGCTCTCTATCCCTCTTCCTTCCTCTCTATGAAAAATCAATATAATATATTAAAAAAAAAACCAAAAACAGGATGTGTGGTTAGAGGAACTCATGTTTTTCCTCAAAGCCTTCTTGCAGATGTATACTTTTATCCAGCTGAGCTGGAGGGAAGGGAAGGAGGGGGCTAGTGAAATAAAGGGCTGAGCAGGGGCCACGCCTCTGAAATTCAGGGCTGTCTGGTCCAAAAGTTCCCAAAGACTGGCTTCCAGACCTGGCCAGTGTGGCTTAGTTGATTGGAGCATCATCCCATACATTGAAAAGTTGTGGGTTCGATCCCTGGTCGGGTGCATATGGGAAGGCAACCAATCAATGTTTCTCTCTCACATCAGTGTTTCTCTCTCTTCCCCTTCTCTAACATCAAGAAGAATGTTCTCAAGTAAGGATTTAAAAAAAAAAAGTTGGATTCCAGGCCACCATTATTCTCATCACAGATGATTGGGCCCATCCCAGATCTACCAAATCAGAAACTTTGGGGCTGGAAATCCAACAATCTACTCTAACAAGGTCTCCAAGTGATTCTGATGCTTGCTACAATTAGCAAGCCTATCGACATTTAGTGGCTGTCTCCCTTGGCCCTTGGCCAGAAGAGCCCCTGAATTTTTCTTGCTCTCCACCATAGTCTCATAGAAAATTTACATTCTTGGGACTGGCAGGCTTGTTGGCACTACAAACCAAGACAGACACTTGAGATAAAGAAGGGCTTGTATTAGCGGCCACTGCTAGTGCAGGATGACATGGATTTTCTTGTTGCTGATTTAACAACAAAAAAGCTACGTTCGCTGCCAGATGTCCATCTGTTTACTTAGCAGCCTCTGAAGCTGTCTCCCTTATCTACCATGCTCCTTTATCCCAAGCCCAAGTTCCTCAGTTCCTCTAGTACTGGCAGCAAGAGCAAAGCAGAGCACCTTGGCATCTTTCTAACATTAACAAGCAACGCTGTAATCCTCAGGGTGAAGGACTCTTTAGAAATGAGTTATTTTTATTGGCTCAAAACTGCACTGCAAATAAAGCAGTGTTTGCAGTCCCCAGGATAGACCTACTTAAAGATCTGTCCACACACCATGATAGTAAATTATGTTACTGGCTGCCAGAGGAGCAGAGCAAATAACTCCCAAGTGTTTTCGGCTTTACATGCAAGACAGACAGCTCCCTACTCACTGGTAGCAATTTTCTCTAATTGGGTGTCAAGTTGTCTCAGTGGCTGAAAATTTGCTGTTTCCCAAACCTCTTGTCCCAGCACAGAGCTCCTAGGATCCCAAAGTTTAACTTAGAAGACATATTTAGGCCTGAAATCTGAGCCATGAAAAACCACTATTTCAACAACTTTGATTCAATTTCCTTTTCAATGCTTTATATTATGCACTGAGCCATTATTGTATGGAAACCAGCATAGCTCTGGTTTCTCCTAATGTAGCAAGACAGTATGCCAAGCCAGAAACTAGCTAATCTAGAAAATATGGAGTGGAGAATGAGGGGGAGAAGGAGAAATGTGTGGAGTGCCAGTGTTGGGATTATCCTTCCCAGAGACTTTTATCACCTCTCAGCTATTTGTGTTAGGCTGCAAGTTTTAAATATTAATGAAGTTTGTTTTTGTTTTTGCAGGCCCAACTGGAAGGCATTATTGCACCAAAGAAGTGATAATTTCCATATGGGTCCCACAAACGCTGCTACCCCATCGTGAGCCCTTTGTAATAAAAAGGTAGTTTCCTAAATGAACAAAGCCATGCGCTGCCCTGATCACCACCTACACATTTGTCAGAAGTCACTCCATTGACCCAGTGTCATGAAGCACTAAGTCTGGCAACCAGGCTCCTGGTTGGGCAATAGAAGGTGGTGAGGCCCAGTCTGTCTCTGGACAGCCTTGGAATTTGCCAAGTCAAATAGTAAGACCTAGCACCCACCCTTTCCTGCTACATCCCTCTTAGGTGAAACTTCCTCATCACTAATTCTAGTGGGACACAGCTGGTTTCATCCCACAGCTGGGTCCACAGTTCATGTTGTACTTAACTTGGGCTCCTCTGGCCTCAATCTTTCCCTATTTGATGTCTTTTCACTATCCTGGCTCACAGTTCTAGTAACTCATTTTGAAATAGATTTATACTGTATCTGATCCCCACTTGTCAATTGGACCCCTTCCTTAGTTTCAGACTGTCTACTGAGAAGACAATGGCAAACCCATGGCTTTTAAGTAAATGTTTCCTGAAAAGAACTCAATGTCTATGGTGAGCTGCTTGTACCTCACCTCTTCCCCCAAAACCAATTTGTTCACTTTCTTCTGCTGAAAATCAAACCCTGGCCCTACACCCCTCTAAGTGGCTAAATTTAGTTAACAATGGGAGAGGTGCCCAAATCTGCCTGCAGTCCTAATTATTGTCAGGCTATGGCCTGCTGCATTTTACTATTCCTCTTAAGTTAAACTCAAAGTCTGGAGGCGCAGGACTCTTCTGGCTTTGTAGACCCAGACTACATAAGCGACAAAAATCTTTAATTCAGGGAAGACCAGGGAGGGCGAGGGCAGCAAGCTTCGTGACTTCAGCACCTCAGCTGGAATGTTTCTCAGTGCTCTGTGCTCCCCTGGAGATGTGAGGAGAGCTCTGATAGTGGAACCTGATCTACCACCATTCTGGTAAGTTTCCAGGTTCACTGACAAACTGCCGACCAACAGCTACCTTCACCTTCCACCAAGTCAAAGTCCCCATTTGACTCAAATTTGAAGGCACAGCTTCCCCTTGTCCAGGGTCCTGAGAGTTCTAAGACTCCCTCTGCTCTGCATGCTTTTTCATGGGAAAGAATGCCACTCACTGAGATGTAGTAGTGCCATGCCGCCTTATCAGTATAGCCCCCATATTCAACTGGACCCACCTACCAGATGCAATGAGGGGCAAGAGCAGCTGCGGTAGCCTTCTCTTCATATTTTGAAGCCTAGGCCATGCCCACTACACCCTTGAAATTTTTTTCTTACTGTTCTATTTCAACAGCTTCTATTCCATAATGCTAACTGCTGGGACAAAAGAAACACCACCCTTTCCATTCTATAGATACCATCCCTGTTTCTGTCAGACATTTACGTGACAGAGCTTCTCTCTGAAGGAACCACACGACTGATCCCAGTGTCAGACATGCCAACGGACTTCATCGCTGAAATTCCTGGGGTCAGGGGCTGGCACTGGTAAATGGTTTCAGCTGTCAAACCTCAGAACAAATGCACTGTGGCTTTAGAAATGCCAACTGGGGAAGGAAGAAATTGGACAGTTTCTAATGCATATTTTTGTATAATTTAATAAACAGCTTTTAAAAAGTTACTGCTTATGCTTGAATTTTTTGTGTTTGTGCTTCTGTCCCTCTGAGTCATTGGTCTTCTTTTTGTTCCTGTTCCTATTTTTCACGTTATGTGTTTCATAGTAGCGGACACCAACTTTTCTGGGTTGTTGCTTCCGTGCTGCTCGCCTCCGCTGTAAAAAATGGCAAAACAAAAAAGGCAAACCATTCAAACTCTGAAAATCACAAAACAGGCCCCCGTTTCTTTGTGCCACCTCCACAACTACTAGAAGCAGTCAGTGCTAACGAGGGAGAGTCCATCTCCCAAAATTTGTGCTTCCACTGTAATTTGTGACAAGTCCAAGTTACAAACTCAATTGGTCCAGCCCTCATTCAATGTTTAGATCTGTTCTACTGCACTCCTGACATGTGGCCCCCTGGTCAAAGGCCAAACATTTCCAACAAGCTCTCTACCTCCCACGAGGGCCTATCCCAGCTCCAAAGAGCCCGGTTACAAAGCTAACTTTACAGGGAGCAGAGATCCATCTACCTAGTAACAGCGCTGCTCACTGTGGGTCATTTCCCTGGGGCCATATAAAACCAACTGATGCTTCCAAATGATAGGCTACATTTGATAACAAAACCTTCATCCATTGGGCCAACTCCTGATCATATTAACTGTCTCCAACTCCATCACCTGGGACTGGGGTTCCTCGAACTCAACTCTAGTTCTCTAGTTTCAGAAAGAGTGCCCCATAAGAACTAGTCTCCTCCTCTCTACTTTCTATACCTGGGTGATGCTTAAGATAAAAAACACATACTTCCTTAGATGATAGCATCTTTTGAGATTTATTTGAATGTTCCTCTTCCCTCTGTGCCTTCCTCTTCTTTCCCTTTTTGGCAGGTGCTAGAAACATTGAATACACACACAAACACACACAAGTTACAAATGTGCCTATGAATCCTAAGATGGAAAGGAACTTGATGCGTTGGAAGAAGGAAAAAGCCAGAGTGAATGAAGTTTGATGAGCTAAGTGCAGTGTGAAGCAGGATGAGAAGAAGAAGGCATCAGGCCATGAAGGACGTCTCATTTATGTCATGAAAACACATTCTTGATTTAAAAGCTGTTAGTCCAATGCAATAACAAATCCATGAACCACCTTGTCCACCACAAAAAAATAAAGTCTGCCTGAAGACCCATCATTAAACTGTAATGTACCCTGTTGAAGAGGATTTCCTGAATTATCAATTTAATCCTAAGAAATGTGCAGAATAAAAAAGTGGATAATCCTATTTGTATTAGGTTGTGGAACCAAGGTAGTTTGCCAGATGTAAATAATTGTGTGGAAGTGATGGTACAAGAGATACTTTGAAGATTTAGCTTGGATTTCCTGAAGATGCTAATCACATCTAAATGATTTAGTAATTTAACTCTACCTTTATCTTCCACATCTTCTTCAGCTGTTGTTTTTTGCTCTTCAGATTTTGCAAAAACCATTTCACTTAGTCCCTTGGATATTCTGAAACAGAAAAGCAAAATGATGAAGCTGTTGGGACATTCTCCTCCACAGCTCTACCCACATGCTGACTTGAGACAGCCTTACAGGTTAAGACAACCCACTCCTGTTCAGTTACCACCACTGGTAGATGGAAGGCAACACTCCACAGTTTTGCAGATCCCTGAACATTTCTAAAAAACAACCATGAAGCTTCTCATATTTTAGGGAGCTGAATTTTGAAAATCTAACAGTCCACTTTTTAAAACTGTGGGCAATGCCCCCAAACTCCCCATCCCCATAAACAAATCACTCTAGTGCTCATGGCAAGCTTCTTGGAAAGAAAAGAGCAGATTGCAATTTGTGAGATGAAAATACCTGACTGCTGAGAACTTTTTTGCTTTGGCTTTGTTTAAAAACTTCTGATATTTAGCGATCTTTTCATCCAGGGCTTTAATCACTGCCTTGGTGTCATTTTCCTGGTGTTCTTCCTGGGACTCTGAATATACTTCCTCCTCGCCCCCCTGTTGCTCCTCCTCCTCCTCTGCAGAGCTCTCTAGCTCCTCATCTATATCTGACATCTCCAAAGGAACCAGGTCATCCCCAGAAAACTCAGGCACGACGTTGATTTTGCCGAAGTTCTGCCGAACCCGTGCAAGGATTTGCTGCATCTCTGAGCTGGCGTCACAGGGACTGTTCACTCCTTTTTCCTTCTCGAGGACAGATTCTGTCGCTTCACCTACAGTTTCTGTGATGTCCTCTTCTGGGTTGTTCTGGGTTGTTTCAGTAACAGCTTCCAAAGATGATGAGAATGGAAGCTATTCGGGCCAAAGGGTAGAGAAATCAGAAAAGAAAAATGGAATTTCTAAATTTATATCTTGCTCTCAAATGAGGTGGTCCTCTTCTTAGGACTAAGGAGGAGTGTTGAGAAGACCCAAATTTGTGTCATATCACTATCTATCATAAGCCAATGTGAGGTAAATTCAGAACCTAGCATTAAAGATCGAAGGATTGTATTTGCAATTCCAGAGGAAAAACCCACTGTAAAAAGTATTTAATCATTGCAACCAAACACCTACTTACTGCTGGGTAAGATTCCCTACAACTTCCTCTGAGGATTGTAAGAAATTGGGTGTTGTGGAAATAAGCACACACAAGTGACCAGTGCTAAGGAGAAGCACTTGGGAGACATCTAGAAGGTATAAGGTGAGTTCAGAAGGAGGAACATGAAAATGATGAGCCTGTTTCAGATAATGATGTAAAGAGATATACCAGACTTTATACTGACGATTCTCAGATGCAATATTTTATTCTTGTAACTGAAACTCACAAAACATAAGTGATTTTCCAAAAATAAGTGCTAAATAGTTCAGAAATCTATAAAATTCAGGAAATCTTATAAAGTATATATACCTTTATGTATATTTTTCTAGTAAAGTGATTTTTTAGCTTTTGGATTCTCAAGGGGGTTTCTGCCACCACCACAAGGCTGGGTCTAATGAATGTCAGTTAAAGAAATGAGTCTTGGAAATGCCTCTGTTCATAAGCATAGGAAAAGACACAAGTACCAGAAGAGCACTTACATTTAATGAGCCCTCTTTTTTCAAGGCCCTAACGACCAGTATTTAAATTTGGTCTTCTAGCTGGGCAGAGATGGCTCAGGGGCTGAGCACTGATTTATGAACTAGGAGGTCACAGTTCAATTCCCAGTCAGGGCACATGCCTAGGTTATGGGCTTAATCCCCAGTAGGAGGCATACAGGAGGCGGGTGGTCAATTATTCTCTCTCATCATTGATGTTTCTCTCTCTCTCCCTTCCTCTTTAAAATCAATAAAACAATATATTCTTAAAATTGGTCTTCTGCCCTAACCAGTTTGGCTTGGTGGATAGAATGTCAGCCTGCAGACTGAAAGGTCCCAGGTTCGATTCAGGTCAACGGCATGTACCTTGGTTGCAGGCAGGCAGCTGATCAATGTTTCCCCCTCACCGATGTTTCTAACTTTCTATCCCTCTCCCTCCCTCTCCTCTCTGTAAAAAAAATCAATATATTAAAAAAAAAAAAAGAATCCAGATTCTTTCTTTAAAAAAAAAAGGTTTTCTACCATACAACTACTTTCTGGTTTCCAAACACCACCCCCTATAAGGTCATGGTGATGGCATTCTAGACTGAGAGACATGCAACTGAAATACCTACCTGGAAAAGGAGGGCAACTGACACCACACGTAGGCCAGTCACCATGCTTTCCAAGAGGTGGGTCCACCCTGTACTTACCTGGGTGGCTATAGAGGGCTTTTCAGGGGGGTCTGCATTGGGTGGCTTGACAAAGAAGGGGATGCGGCCCCTCTGCCAGTCATTGAGAACCATCTTGCCCACAGTCTGCAAGTCAGGCTCGCCGCCCTGAAACATCACAGAAAGACTCCCAATTAAATTTGAAGACCAAAACCAGCACCCAGTTTGGAGGCACATCAGTAGTTGTGCATTACCACCATCTACTTGCCATCAGGTTACATGCTGCTCATACCTCCCTGACAAAGAAAGGTCCAGACCACATCACACTGCCTGCAGATGTCCCCATCTGAAACCTCACAAACCCTGGCTCACCTTTAATAACTTCCCTGTCCGGAAAGCTAGCTTCTCAAGAAAATCCTCAGCATTATCCCAAGAATCAATCTTGTATGTCTTGCTGATATACTCTGGTTTTGCTCGTTCAAGTACAGCACCAATGTGGTCTTCGGGAGCCTTAATTTTTTCAACTTGAACCTAGATGTTAATAGGAAAGTTTTTGCTTACAAACCTTATTATGGGAGCAGGAAGCTCACGGTACTGTTTGTAATAATATCTGAAAACAGATTTCAAAACCACATAGCAAGTGGGTCTTGGCAGGAGCCTGTCTCTGAGGTGGCTGGACGTGGTGGGCCAGAAGGAGCGCCACCGAAAATTGGCCACAGACATGGAGCCCAGGACTCAGCTCTAATCCCAGTTCACCACAAACTAACTGAATGGCTTCCACAAGCAGTTTAAACTTGGAATACTTCGTGCTACTCACTGGCAGAAATGGTTAAAAGCCTGCCAATCCCAGCACATAAGGAGAACAGAGTAGCTTGAAAGAGGAGGAGAGGAATGGGCACAGGATGTATATCCAGCAGCACTGGTTAAGGTTAAGTGGAACCAGTTAAAGTTTTCGATCGTATTCAGAAACAAGTGAGGGAATGACTGAGTTCCAAAATGACTCAACCCGTAAACCCACAAGGATGAATTATCACTAAACATAAACAGGTCCTGCTTCCCTTCGGATCCTCTGTGTAAACTACAAACTCTTTTGTGGGATGACATTAACCAGATATGCCCATGGTACCACTAACTTCTCAAACAGGCTTAAGGGGAATGGAGAGGGTGCCCTGTTCAGCATCATGTTCCTAAAGTTTGGTAAGACAGCTTGACCTGAAACTGTCTTCCAAAGGAGTGAAATGTAAAGGTATCCAGTGTCCCCCACAGAACTTTTTCCCCTAAAGGCAAACCAAGAGCCTGCAAGGACCAGAGTACTTACAACTCCTTTCAGCACAATGTCTGTCTCCAAGTCCTCAGAGGGGTAAACCACGCCTGGACAGTCGATAAGGAATATCCGACGCATCAAGGTAATATACTGCCAGACCTGAGAGAGAAAAAAGTCAGAGACTTCCCAAGTTAAACACTAGGAAGTCTAACTTCACAAACCCACGATGCTCATGAAGGGGGAGCGGGAGGGGCAAGAGTCAAAAGAAGCCACCTGCTGAGTAACGAAGCTAGGAAGTCTCTCCTCTATATGTGCCATGCACGAGGCACTTCACAAAGAATAAACTGCAGTTCCCATCAGCTAAGGGTCTAAAAATAATGCAGAGGCAGGATCCTCATCTAGTATTGCGCAATAACATCCAGCAAACCTCTCCCTGATTTTATACGTATTCTTGGAAGCTTAATACTTTTTGGATTCTCTTCCTTTCAGCAGAAGTATGTTGCTCCCCAAATATTCTGTGTCCCAGGGTATGACCCCTAAATGCCAACAATTACCCTAAATTCTAGTTTTCCTTCTTAATCCATTGAATATTCTTGAGTTAGTATTTGTGTATTGGAAGTAAAAGGTTGCAGTGACAATTTAAAACAGACATAAATATAAACAGCATTTACCAAATGCCAAAGCCTCATAGTAGCATACAAAGTACTCTTAGTCTTATCGAAATGGGCAGAAACCTCTCAGCATATTTCAAACTATTATGAGACTAACCCTTTGTCTTCATTCAAGAGCAGAAATAGAAATCTCATGTCTTACATAATCACCCTCCATGGAGATAAAATTCTTGGAAGTAAACAAGACCCCCCCTCAAACCAGACGTACCTTTGTTTCACCTGCAATGGGGGCCACGTTGCACACTTTCTTGGAGCGTAATGTGTTTATCACAGAGCTCTTGCCAACATTTGGATAGCCAATGAACCCGACACTGATCTGTTTCTTGTCCGTATGCAACTGTTCAAAAAAAGAATACACACTACATAAGCACAGTCATGAAAATCCCTTTTGACAAACAGTTTGTATTACTTTGCTAATATAAAGAATATAGTATGAAACTGTTGCTGGAATTTTATTTAAAGCATAGACACACACCACCTACATAGTCTGAGCAGGCTGGATACATATGCTTATTAATAAATCAGAGGTGAGTCATTTCCTCAATCATCCATGTGAAATTATTCTTGCATGTTTTAAGGTTAAAAGTATGTAGGTCAAGAAACAAAGGAAGAAACAGTTTGTTAGTCATCCATTTAGAAGAACAGCAATCACTGATAAATGTCTTCAGTGATGTCTTAGCAGATGCACCAACTGCCAACCCCAGTCCCATCCCTTTTCTTTGCACAATACATTTTGTGTTTTCATTGCCAAAAAGAAATGGAGGCAGAGCTCAAGAAGAGGGTCTACAAATGGATGGGGACTCTGACTAAAGGTGGCAGAGTAAACATCCATGTCTATCTCACCCATCTCTCCCAGAATAACAGCAGTGGGAACGAGTACCCCTAGAACCAAACATTTAAAACCAAAAATGAGCTGGAGATGAAACAATAAACACGAACATGTGATATTAACAAAACACTTGCAGCTAAAAAGTAGTATCTAACTTGGCCCAATATAAAAACTAAGTGGCTACAAAGGAAGAAAAACTAAAAACCCAGCAAAAAAAATAGTGTCCATGAATCCCAAAAGATCTCAGAAATTAGCAATGCAGATGGCTCTGAGGGCTGGACTAATGGACGGTGTGTAAAAACAGTCACTTCTTCATCCCTGCCCTCACTCATCATGGGCACAAAACTTCCCTAAACCTGAGCCTTAGGGGATAATATTTTGAAACCTTGAATTTCTGAAAAGACCTTTAATTTTCAGACCTAAAAGGGACCCTAGATTTAGAGTTAACAGTGGCTGAAAGCAAGTATTCCTTAAATGATTAATTGAAAACTTAGTGAATAGTGAGACCCTCAGGCTCTTACTTTTATTGAGTTCCCAGAACCTTGGCCAGGTTTATCCACCCCTGAGCTGGAGATCAAAGACTTCTTTCTGGGGGGAACTCACAAGCTCAAAAGAGTAAAGACCCATAGACACTGACATCTAGGGTGTCCTTCAACAAAATATTGGGGTTCTAGCCAATCACCCTACAGTGAAGTCTATCATTCAACAACCTCCCACCCCAATAAAACTATATCAGCTTTTTGTAGTGGCTTCCTCTTAAATACTAATGGAGAGCCAAGAACAACCAAACCTTTGAAGTGTGAGTATAGTAGAAAAGACAGAAAAACACACAAAGAACCTGGAGGAAACAGCGTCAGTATAAGAAGAGGAAAATTTCAAAACACCACTATCATTGTCAAAGACAGATGATATTCCATCTGTGAAAAAAGAATAGGTTGTAAAAGGGAGCAGGACAATTCAGAGTTAAACAAGAGGTCTCAGGAATTAAAAGTGAGAGGTAAAATTAATCTAGCAATAAAACAGTAGATGATCAATTAAAAAACTGCCAAGAAAATAGAACAATATGGCATAAATGTACTGAAATAAAGATAAAAAAAATCCAAGAATTAAACCAGGAGATAAAACCAAATTTCTGAATGAGAAGAGAGATGACTGGGAGGTGAGGATTGGGATTTCCAAAAAATAGCATAGGACAGTATCAGACTGAAAGTCCCATCCAATGTCTGGTTCACTGAATAATAAAAGAGAATAATAAAAGAGCCATCTTAAAGCATATCACTATGAAATTTTAGAACAGAAATTTTTTTTAAATTCCAGCCACAAAGGATTAGGAGTCAGAATGGCCTGATTTCTCCACAGATATGTCAGAAGACAATGCAGCAGTACCCAGACTGCTGGAGAGAAATGCTGTAAGGGAAAGATATTTCCAGAATACAAGGTCTCAAAAAATATTCTAAACACTGCTACTCAGAAGTAAACCAAGAAAGAAGGAAAGGACTCAATGCATAAGGGATCCACACAGGAAACAGCAGATGGTGGTGAAAGGTAAGCCAGGAAGACCCTGCAGCTGGCCAGGAGCAGCCAGTGCCCGCTCATCCTAGGAGGTCCCACTCCACCAGGGAATCTGCTGGGCCATTAGTGACATATAAAATAGAGCAAATTAACATCAGAGAAAAGAGAAGGTTTGATTAGAAAGCAATTATAATCACAGTACTGTGTGGATCAACTGCAACTGGTATTTTATAGTCATGATGCAAACACTGAATTTAGCCAACATATGATGATATAGGAAGAACAGAGGGAGGGTAAGTATGCGTGCAGGAAAGGTGTAAGAAACCTAATTCTCATTTTCCATCATAGGAACTTAAATATCTAAAAATATGGGAATGAGGGGAAGGGGAATCAAGAAATAGACTTATAAGCCTGTGTTCCAATATGGAAGGGTAGGACAGAGAACATGTGTCTTTTGTTAGAAGCCAGGTAGAAGAAGTTAAATATGCAAAATTGTAAGTACAGAATATGAACTTTTGAGAACATTTGCTAGGGTGATCCAATGGGGTTTCAGGGCTTCCCTGAGCTGACATCTGACCAGGAATTGGGCAGGGTGCCTTCCAGGCAGAGGGGACAGAAACAGTTCAGGCCCTGAGGGCATAGAAGGCAGGCCTTGAAAGCCCGGGGCAGGGAACAGAGTGTGAGCTCAGGGGTCCATCATCAAGTAGAGATTGGGCCATAAAATGCAGAGATATGACAGAAAGGAAGTAGATATATAGCAGAAAGGGAAGTAACATTGGTCAGGGTGAGAGCCTAGGATGACCTAGAAAGTATTTCAGAACCCCTTATAATCATGAGGCTCTATGGTCTTTTTACATCACTAGAACACACATTTCTCATTACAAAAAAAGATATAAGAAGTAAGGAGTGTAACTTTCTCACAGACTGGCAAGAGAAATTATTAACACAAACCCACAGCTTCACAACTGGAGAAACAGATCAGGTCTGAATACCTTTCCAAACTGCCGTAGAAGCTGAATAAATGCTCCTTTTCCAAAGGGGTTAGTAAGACTTGCATGGAAAGCAAGTGTTGGATAATCCTGGGAGAGGACAGCAACCCATCGTTTCTAAGGAGGGAAAAGAAAAGATGCTGGTAAATTGTAATTTGTTTGTTTACAATACAGGAAGAATCAGAGTTTGAATTACAGGATTGTGCTTCAAAAATACACAGCTGTCTATGGAAAATGTTAGCTATAATTCTTTGAAATGTTTTTTTTCAAGTGTGACAATTAATGCTTTGTCTTTTGTCTTCTAAATACAAAACAATATTCCAAAAATGCCCTCATTGCTACTAAGTGCAATTAATGTAACATGATGTGTACAGGCCAGTGGCTGTGGCAGCCGCTTCCTTCTGAAGCTGCCCCACTGCCAACCATCAGAGGAGAAAAGGTAAAGTTGTCCAATCAGTGAATCTCATTTCAGTTGTGTTTTCAATGAGAACACTTCAATGACTATTATCACAAGAGTACACGCTTGCCCCAAGTCCTAGAAGCCACAAAACTAAAAATTTATGGACACTAAAGGCTTACACGAGCTGAGTAGCTTGAGAAGTCTGTTTTGCATTAGCAGCTGTACTTACCGTTGCCCAGGTTGGAACAAGGTCACATTTGTTAAGAACAAAAATGAGGTGTTTCCAGGGCTTTTCCTTTTTCAAGTAAGTCTCAATGTGAGGGGAACGGGTACCCATTGGATCTCTAGCATCAAGAACTTGAACAACAACATCTGATGAATCTATCACCTGCAAATTCAAAGAGGTGAAAATGATTTGCTAATGTACAAAGGCTAACATTTAAGAGAACATGGGGAAAATAAAACTACAGCAATCTTATGAGAGTTGAATCTAGTCAATCTCAATTCTCAGTGATCAGAACCCCAAAGTTCTTTTTTCATCCTGAGTATTTGAAACTTGTTGAATTTCAAATAGGAAAACCAGCTTAGATGCAATCCATTTTATTTCATGACTACTATGCATTACTGAACAGAATCATTTACTTCTTAAGACTTCTAAAGGTTTCTACTGTTAAGTTTTGTATATTTTACAAAAAAAACAAAACACTTCGTTTGCTCTCACTATACTATTACCTATTATGTTACTGTTTAATGATGCAACTATGTTTGAAGGTCTTTGTTACTGAAATGTTACTAGTGTGTAGATAAAACTCAGCCAGCTGGAAAGCACTGGACCAGGACTCAGGACACACACAGACGTCCACTAACCAGCTGGTGAGCTGGGGTACGTCCACTAACCAGCTGGTGAGCTGGGTAAAGTATTCAACCTTTCTAGATTTGTGTTCTATGAAATAAAAGGCCTGGAGCAAATAACTTAAAAATTCTCGCGCAGAATGGAAAATCTAAATAGGACTGTCATTTTGTAGGTAACCCAAAGAAATATTGACAGGATATATGAATGTATATAAGGTACTATTATATGAGTAATAAAAATGCAGTTTAGACCTATGATAGTATGTTCACAGCTATCTCAATCCTAGTTTCTCTGTGGGAGAAAGAGAATGGAATAGATAGGAGAGCCTGCACTTTATCTGACAGAGTTTCAATAGCTCAAAATCAGTTTTCTCATATAAGACTGTAAAGCCAAAGGGACCACTCAATAAGAGAAAGTTTAAAGTCTTACCTTATAGAGTTCACCCCATATTCTTTTGGATTGTCCCTTTTTGTAAATCTCCTCTTGGGCTTCATTTCTAAAGAAGAAAGCACCCAAAGTGAGCAACTGGAGCAATGTGAAGAGTAAAAGGATTTTTGGGGGAAAGTCATTCATATTCCAAAGGAAAAGGGTGTCACAAGTAGTTGCAGACAGACCAAAAAAAACCCCTTAATTTTATTTTTTTTTCTTTTTCTTTTTTTGAGAGAGAGAGGAAGGGAAAGGAATAGAGAGAAACATCGGTGAGAGAGAAACATCAATTGGCTCATTCCTGCATGCCTCCCACATGGGATCAAGACCACAACCCGGGCATGTGCTCTGACTGGGAATTGAAACGGTGACCTCTTGGTTCCTGGGTTGATGCTCAACTTCTGAGCTACACCGGCAAGACAAAATAAACTTATTTTTAAAAGTGACTCTAGCCATTATCTATCAGTTTGGCTCAGTGGATAGAGTGTCGGCCTGCGGACTAAAGGGTACCAGGTTCGATTCCAGTCAAGGTCATGTACCTTGGTTGCAGGCACAACTCCAGTAGCGAGTGTGCAGGAGGCAGCTGACTGATGTTTCTCATCGATGTTTCTAACTCTCTATCCCTCTCCCTTACTTGCTGTAAAAAAAATCAATAAGTTGAAACCGGTTTGGCTCAGTGGATAGAGCGTCGGACTGCGGACTGAAGGGTCCCAGGTTTGATTCCAGTCAAGGGCATGTATTTTGGTTGCGGGCACATCCCCAGTAGGGGTTGTGCAGGAGGCAGCTGATCTATGTCTCTCTCTCATCGATGTTTCTAACTCTCTATTCCTTCTTCCTTCTCTGTAAAAAAAAAAATCAATAAAATATATTTAAAAAATAAAAAATCAATAAAATATATTTTAAGCTGAAACCGGTTTGGCTCAGTGCATAGAGTGTGAGCCTATGGACTAAAGGGTCCCAGGTTCGATTCTATCAAGGGCATGTGCCTTGGTTGCAGGAACATCCCCAGTGGGGGATGTACAGGAGGCGGCTGATCTGTTTCTCTCTCATAGATGTTTCTAGCTCTCTATCCCTCTCCCTTCCTCTCTATACGAAATCAATAAAAATATTTAAAATATATATATTAAAAATAATAATAATAAATAAAAAGTGACTTTATCCACATGAATGTATGTATATAAGGTACTATTATATACATTGGACAGGTGAATGGATTAAAAACAATGTGCATACTATTCAGTAATAAAAAAGGATACAGTACCCATTAGTGCTATGATATGGATGACCTTAAAGACATTATACTAGTGAAATAAGCCAGACACAAAAGAACAACTACTGTATGACTGTATTAACATGAAAATGAATGGTGGTGGCCAAGGGTTGGGGAGAGGGAGAATGCAGAGTTAATGTTTAACAGTTTCAGTTTGGGATCATGTGAAAAATTCTAGAGGGGGTAATGGTGATAGTTTTATAACCATGTGAATGAACTTAATATCACTACATTATACCCTTAAAAAAGGTTAAAGTGGTAAGTTTTATTATGTATATTTTACCATAATAAAAAAAATTTTAAAGCACATATAATCAGGTAATATATCAGCCAATTATGAAAAGGAATTGGCAGGACATGAACCATAATCTATGCTCCATCACTCCTATGTAAAGTGGATTTTTTCTGATTAGATTAAGAATTTGTTTATTTATTAGCTTCAATGGCTTTAAAACAAAAATAGTTTTGTGTCCCCCGACCCTGATTACCTACTGTACCTTTTGGGGGGAAAAATAACTCAAATCAGCAGAACACAGTCAATTAAAAAGTCCAAACAATTATAAGAATAAATGAACTTGCTGCCTCTTTTTGCTAGGCCTCAAATGGCTTGACATTACCTCAGGGAGGCCTACAGCTTGGCACGGGCTAACAGCAGCACTGATGTGGCATTACTGCACTCAAGAGACAACACCTTTTTGCTAAAGCACTTTAAAGACATGAGAGCCCTGGCTGGGTAGCTTAGTTGGTTAGAGCATCATTCCAATATGCCATGGTTACCAGCTCTATCCCTGGTCAGGGCACATACAAGAAACAACCAATGAATGCATAAATAAATGTAACAAATCTCTCTCCCTCTCTCTCTAAAAATCAATTTAAAAAAAAAAGCCAAAACCTGTCCGGCTCAGTGGATAGAGCATCGGCCTGCGGACTGAAAGGTCCAGGTTCGATTCCAGTCAAGGGCATGTATCTTGGTTGCAGGCACATCCCCAGTAGGGGGCGTGCAGGAGGCAGCTGATCCATGTCTCTCTCATCGATGTTTCTAACTCTTTATCGCTCTCCTTTCCTCTCTGTAAAAAATAATAATAAAATCTATTAAAAAAAGAAGACACAAGAGAAAGAATGGGGACTCTCTGGCACTGCCAGAGAAAACTAAACTGGTGACCCTTCTGGAGGGCAATGGGTCAACCGCTCATCAATGTAGGCACAGTCTTTGATACAATAACCCTCACCTTAAGAGTTTACCTCTGGGTAATAATTAAGGATGAGAAAGATTTGGTCAAACAGATGGTTTACTCTAATGATAAACACTGCAAATGTCCAACAGTGGGACTGGCTACAACAAAGCACTACTCTGACATTAAATATTACATTGCTGTTAAGGACTGACATGAAAGCATACTCTTAACCATTTGAAAAAATTTATTAAAAGGCAAGTTAAAGTACAGCCTTAGAATATTATATTCATAAATAAAAATTGAGTGAAAGAAAGATCTAGAAGAAAATAAGTATTGGTGACTGATTCTTAATTTTCTTTGGGGTATGAAATCCCTATAAGAATATGTTAAATGTATGAACCTTTTGTCTCCTGCCACCTCCCCAAAACAATACAAAATAAAAATATCACCACCTTTATATGTGTACATAAATCCTAAAAGGGTCACAGAAACCTCAAAGGCCACTCAGGAATCCCCAGTGGTCCAGACTTCTGGTTAAGGAAGTTCTAATCTTCATAACCCTTAGTAGAGGTTGGGATTATGAATTCTTATTTTTTGCTGCATTTCAACCTTAACCATACTTCCTAATTTGCCCATGATAGAATATACTAGTCTTAAAATGAAGATGAAAATGTTACTTATTTTTACTTTGGAGACAAAGAGACCTGTAATAAACAAGTCCTCTTAAATTATTCAGTCTGGCCTCAATTTCACTATATTTTCTAGTCTAAGGGAAGAGGATAACTCTCCAGCTATGAGCTAAATCACCGAGCTTCGCACAGGCAGAACAAATGTAGAGAAAATGTTTTGTTGCAGAAGAGCAAATGATCAGACTTATCTGAACTTCAAAACTGTACCTCACACCTGTGTCTTCAGTTACCAAGTCCCGATCCTTGCCCTGGTCATAGCTCCCAGTGGACATTTCTGCATTTGCTACAAGAGACTGCATGTCACTGGCAAGTAAATTTGGTCGCTTCCTCTGAGACTTAGGGCCAAATGTAGTTTCAAAACTTTCAGTATCGAGAATGTGCACCTTTGAGTTCTAAAGAGAAAGAATTATTGGTAAAACTAAAGAAAATATTAAAATAAAGCAAGAAATTAAAAACCTACCTAGGAAAGGCTTTCTGCTTTTATTATCCCAAAGCTCAAACCACACCAAAATCAACATGGATGCAGCCTGATTTCAAATCAGAAATGCTTATTTAAGCAAAGGCACTTGCTCCTCTACTCTGAAGTTCTAAAACTTCCTTTAGAGATATACAAAAGTAATACAAATAGTCAAAGAAAAAAAAAAGTCAAAGTAAATATGAATAGTTGTGCAAGACCTGCCAAAAACTCTGCTTTATTTCATTTATCATAAACTTTAGTCAAATATAATTAAGGCTACAATACAGAAAATTAACTTATCTTTTCTGATTTTTTTTTTTGAGCTTTCAAACAAGTGCATAAAATATGCCAAATTCACAGATTTTGTCAGGGTTGATCATACTCAAATTTGTGTTTTTTTTTAAACCAAGTGTAAATGCCAACTTTTTCTTGGAAGTTCATTTCTTTCATGGCTAAAAGGAATTGCTTGTTTTGTAAGATGCATTTTAGTTTCAGATAACATTTTCCCTAATTTAAGTAATGTTTTTATTAAATGCACATGGAAAGCCTTCAGATGAAAAACATCAAGCAAAAGTCCAAAATAATAGTTTAGATGTGATAAAAGGAACCTGATACTAACTAGAACTTGATGTGACTGTAAAGGAGTCACGGGCATAGGAATTTTTGAAGCCGGATAAAAGTCCAAGTTTGAGTTAGCATCTATCACGTAACAGAATGTTAACAGCCGGCAGATGATATTCTTAAAAAAATAAAAAACCCACCACCTTCTGTCCCTCAGTAAGCACAGCTACTAACACAGATGAAGGAACAATCCAGTGGCTTCTGAACTTTAACAGATCCTCCCTCTACCTCCTAAAGAACCTTAAACTGTTATCATTTTCTCAAATCCTTTAACACAGCTCTTAGTTCAGTTTTACTTGCTACCTTCCAACCAGGGAACATGTCCAAACATGGGTGCATTTACATGAGAAGTAGGTTTTAATGTCACTGGCAAAATGATGATCAAATTATCATTGAAAATCTCTTAAATAACCGAAAAAGTACAGTATACATGGACTTGTGTATATAAATCTACACATTAGTAAAATATAGTAATATGTAGTACATAATGAAGCACACACAAAGTACGTATTTTTAATATAATGCTACAGAAAAATAATGAACATTTAGCTAAATGTGCAAAAGTGAAAACCATATCTGATTTGACTTCATACTGCAGCAATCTCTAAATTAGGTTTTATAACATGCAGTGGATGTCATGCTAACATAAAAAGTATAGTTTCGCCTGGGTCAGTGTGGCTCAGTGGATATAGCGTTGGCCTGCGGACCAAAGGGTCCTGGGTTTTATTCTGGTCCAAGTCACGTACCTCAGTTGCAGGCTCCTCTCTGGCCTGGGCCCTGGTCGGGGTGCGTGCAGGAGGCAACCAATCGATGTGTCTCTTACATCAATGTTTCTCTCTGTCTCTCCCTCTCAATTCCACTCTCCCTAAAAATCAATAGAAAAATATCCTCGGGTGAGGATTAACAAAGAAAACAGCAGCAGGGGGGGAAAAAAAGAGGTACGGTTTCTAGAGACCAAAGCAGAATAACTCATTAATTGCTCTGAGTGCCTATCTGCATCAAAATGCAAGCTGACTGCTCTGGCTGCAGAACCTTCATTCTTCAGATCAGATAGTTAAGCACTTGATTTTGAAAACACTAAAAGACTAGAATGGGCAACAAATCAGTAAATCCATAATAGAACCTCTCTGTTCTTCCCATAAACAGGATTCAATAGTTTGTTGAAAGATGGCTTTAGGGAGAACAGACAAAGGGAACAAGGGAAATGAGCAACTTGTCTGTGGTTCATGAATTACACTCATGTGTTTCCCTGAAAGAAAACAGGCATTCCCCTAATAGGTGCCATTCTTCCAGTCTGTCATAAAACAAAGCATAATTGATAAAACCTGAGGCAATAACCAGGCCTTGGTTTTTATTTTGTTCTGCAAGTAAACACTTTTCTTTGAACTGTTAATCCATGTATGCATGTCAATGTTTTCTTCCCCTCCTTATACTGGAACTGAAGCTTATGCACTGGCTCTGTTTCTGGGAATTATTATTCAATGTAAGTAAAAATGTGCAGGAAAACATTAGGCCACTTTTTGGATTCTGTGTGAAACTCATTCTACTCAAGCCAGATTCAGTTCTTACTGTACTTTGAACTTCAATGATTAACAATCAATCTAAACCAGCATCCTTTCCTTCAGCTCAAAAGAATCTCCAAGGATCTTACAAAAGAAGCAAGTACACACCACCAAAACTCTCCCTCCTAACAGCCCAATCTTAATTCTACATTTCTCCAAAGTTTGATGGAATTGCCACTTAAACAAGTTTGCCTACAAAAAAAGTTTAAAACAGTATTAGTGATAGCTATGATCTACTTAGCTCTTATTAGGTGGCAGGCTGTGTGCTCACTATGTGCCAGGAGTTTTACTGGCATCTCATCTGCATCCAGTCACCCAAGAAGGTGGGTTATCTCGATTTTACAGCTGGGGAAGTGAAAGCTCAGAGAAATGTAACAGAAGGCCATAGGAAGGGGTAGCGCAAAGATAAAATCCAGATTTCACTCCAAAGCCAGGGCTTTGATCAGCATACTACTGAACCTCCCTGACAGAATGCAATTCATACAAAAGGTGAAGAGAGAAAGAAGTCTCAAAAAGCTCACCAATTCTGCATTAAAGTCACTATGCTCTATGGGAAAAAAAACAATAGACAGATATGGTAGAGAGAATCTACATGGCTCTACCAATGAAATTCCAATGCCAGGAATATCTCCATCTTACATGAGGCTGGATTCGGTCATGGAGAAGAGACATAGGTAACTTGCTCTGCTTCATGACAACTTTGTAAGGATCCTTCATAACTGTATCCATTTCCTCTTGAAATTTCTGTAACGATGACTGCTTAATCACACGTGTGTTTCCTGTTTTACAAAAGAACGTTGCCATTTACTAAACAACTCCTTTTTGCTTTTGCATCCATCTTCCCAATGACAGAGTGAAAGGCAAGATTTTACATTATCCTTGCTCACCAAAACACCTAATACATTCATCCATGAATCATTTTTAAAACTTAAGAGGAAAAAGCCCTGTCCAGAGAGGCTCAGAGGGTTCAATTCCCAGACCTGGGTTGTAGGTTCAATCCCTGATCCCAGTGGGGCTCATGAAGGAGGCAACCAACTGATGTGTCTGAATCACATTGATGTTTCTCTCTCCCCACCTGCTTCCACTCTCTAAAGATCAATAGGAAAAATATCCTCGGGAAGGATTAGCAAAAAAGGAGGAAACAACAACAACAACAACAAAAATTGCCTCTCCTGCACTCATTACACTGTGAACTAACCCACCAACCCAGACACAGAAAGGATTTCAATAGATTTCCAAGCCCAATTTCCTGACTGGATGAAACTGAAAAATAAACATCACGGAATGGAACTCATATTTAACAAATGTCCTATTTCCTGTTCAATCTGACAAAGAAATTTGAAGCCAATCACAACTGATTAGTTGGTATACACAAGGAATCCCAAAGCACAGAACTTAGGAGTCTATTGCTGTTTTTGGGGTTTGAAGGACTAGTAAATGAACCAATAAATCACTGTATGGGAAAAAAATAAAGGTATATAACACCAGCTAGAGAACCCCTTGTAAGTGAGAGATCCCAAAGAATGTATTCAATGAAGCAGTATGGAGCTGCACAACACAAAACTGAAGATGTTGATTATTACAGTAAAATGCTAATGTGATATCGGTTCATGCATATATATATATATGCATATATATATATATATATATATATGTCAGAGAGAAACATCAGACAGCTAGGCACTATTCTCATTACTTTAATCATTTAATTACCACTAAAAATGGGTACCATTTTTATCTGCATTTTAGATATGAGGAAACTAATGACCAGACAGACTTAATAACCAGTCACAGAAATGGTAGCATCCAGAGGATTCAAGCCCAGGTGATCTGGATCTAGAGTCACAGTGTCCAGCCACCATGCTAAGACCTCTCTATAGAGGTGGGTTTTCTGTTTGTTTTATAATGCTTTTCTATGTTGCAGTTTCCTAGGGGCAATGCTTCAAAGATGTTAGAAATATTCAAAGATAGTTGCCATCAGCCTCCAAGCAGAGAGGTCAAACGCCAGGCAGACAAAGGGGTCCCAATCGTCTGCAGGCCCACACACCGTGCACTGGCTAAGGGAGAGCCTGAAAGTTCAGACTGAAAGGAAGGTGGACTTTCCAAAGGAAGCCTGAGCCCTCTGTGGCTCTGCAGACACTCTACTCCCGGGAAGAACCAACACTGTCACTCAGTTCCACTACACGCCATTATAGACAAAATGTTTCAGAGGAACTTCAAGCTAATGCAATCACTCTGCAAGCAGAAGCCCAAATACACCTGCAAGGCATCTCTCAAACAGTAACCTGTCCAGAAACGAAGAGATGACATTTCTAAGGCCTATCAATAGTTGCCATTAGGGTGGTATTATCTGTTTAAGAGGGTCACTTACAATTAACAACCATGAGTTCTTTTAAAAAAGAAGTTATTGATGAAATCTACCACCTCTACTTTTCTATGCACTTTTTCTTATTCCCTTTCTTATACAATCCTTGACAATTCCACTCACCCCAAAATTCCTGCCTTCCAGACACCTGGATACCCTACCCTTCTCCATAGAGCACACATTTTATAAAGCAAAAGCAATAGACAATACTCACCAAACCATTTAATATTTGGCTCCACTCTTGCCACTGTGCCAGAAGCCACCGATGATTGATACTGCAGAGGCTTAATCACTTTACCACGACTGTTCCTATATTGAGGAAATTAACAGGCTTTGGTTGAGGACAGAAGAAAGGCAACAGCAAAGTTTGGTTTACAGAACACCCTTTCCATCAAAAGGGCCTTTTCTTTTCTTTCGTTTTAAGTGATCATGAAATACAGATTTCAATAAACAAGAAGTATTTCTACATTTGAAACAGATTGTCCAAAAGCCACTTATCCTCTTGCAACAGAGCACATAATGATTTCTGCTAGATGAATAACAAATAATGCCAATGTTTAAAAATCTGTTTACTGTTTCTTGTTTTAAAAAAAAAATCACATACTTGAGTTTTTTTGAGTAATTATTTGAAGGCTGCTTTAAATGAATTTTAAGTAGAGGGTGATTTATGCTGGAACTCAAAATTCTAAAACAAACTACAGGGTAGGTGACTAAGGCTAAGTTCACTGACATTTGTGCTTGAGACACATCTTTTAGAACGGATGGAGATTCTTATTACTAAACAAATTAAGACCAGCCAGCAAAATGCAACAACTCAGCAAGTCCCTGCTATAGAGGCTGCTTCAGCAAAACTCAGAGTTATGATGAGTTTTCAAGTGCCACACGTTGTGATTAAAAGTTTGGCACTAAAAAACAAGTTTTCTGCCCTAACCGGTTTGGCTCAGTGCATAGTGCATTGGCCTGCGGACTCAAGGGTCCCAGGTTCA
The DNA here is from genome assembly GCA_011751065.1 of Lasiurus cinereus. Classification (NCBI taxonomy): domain Eukaryota; kingdom Metazoa; phylum Chordata; class Mammalia; order Chiroptera; family Vespertilionidae; genus Lasiurus; species Lasiurus cinereus. Next base: position 7,531,874 of record JAAGEH010000030.1, read on the forward strand.
ATTCCAGTCAAGGGCATATACCTTGGTTTCGGGCACATACCGGTGGGGAGTATGCAGGAGGCAGCTGATCGATGTCTCTGTCTCATCAATATTTCTAACTCTCTATCTCTCTCCCTTCCTCTCTATAAAAAAATCAATAAAATCTATAAAAAAATAAAATAAAATAAAATAAACAAGTTTTCTGGTTGCTTTTATGGCTACAGTCCTATATACTTTGATAAAGAAAACCAGATTTCTGTCTGACAGATACTTATTCTGAGATTTAATATGCCATGCGTGGATGCCAAGGCTGTGAGGAACAAGACCTCTAATTGCTATAGGGTACTATGACACAACCACAATCACACCACCCACTACCCTCATCTTGAACCCAAAATTCACAATTTATCATAACCATACCCATATAAAATGATATATGAAAATATATACTCCTACTGGGGAAAGAAAGGGTGAGAATATCAAAGGTTTAATGGTATCCAGCTACAAGTCAAGGGCATGGAGGACAGGGGAACAGAGGACAGTGCCCGATGCTCACCTGCGCTCCTTCTGCCTGTACATATTCAGGCGCCGGATTGTGGCCCGGTCCCTCATGTTTTGGCCTCCTGCTCCCTGTACTCGATCTAAGAAACACATAAGTATTTGATAACCAAGTCTAAGTATGAACATTGCTTCAAGCACACCAATTAGTTCCCTTAAGAGTGGGTAGGCTGACATCTCATGGCAAAATCTCTTTTTCCCTGTGTTGTTCCAACAAAGTTATTACTGGGAGCTACCTGGTATGACAAAGCTGACCGAATCTCTGATCCTCAATAGGATTGTACTTGGTAATGATCATGGCTAATATTTCTGAGCATTAACTATGGCACTGTACTATCCGCCTCACGGGCACTGTCACATGCAGTTCACACAACAATCCTAAAAGATGGACACATGATCACCTCCCTGCAGGCTAAGAAACGATACACAGCCCACAGCGTTCAGACACTTTGCCCAAGGTCACAGAGCTACTAAATGGCAAAGCCACAATTTGAACAAAAGCATGTGATCACCACCTGTGGTCTTACCTAAGACGCCCACCTCTGGGTCTCAGCTGAACAGAAATAGAGCGTCTGCTACATGAAAAGCACCATGGAGGAGGCTCTTAATTTCGATGCAGCCATGTTCCTAATATACCGGTTTCCTAACTTTCTAATGTTTGATTTTAGTTTGAGCAACAGCTCGTAGTTCTTGCCTTACGTCTCAGAGAGAAAGAGAAGGACAAATAACCACGGTAATACTACTAGCCTCGTTTCTCATTTTGGGATCCCTTCAAATCACCCATCTATTCTTGAAGCGATGCAGAAAAAAAAAAAAAAGGCTAAAAATCACAGAACTGGTGGCCCTACTGCTCACTAACTGCACCAATTGTGACAGCCACTTCCTCTGTTTTGGCTCAGTGTCATCAACGTCATGATCTCTAAGGGCCTTTTGGGGGGTCTCGCATTCTAAGATTCCAGTCTACCCAAATTGAATAACTTATCGGTAATCCAGAGAAAACATTGGACATGAATTAAAGTCATCCAAAACCTTAATTCACATTAAAAAAAAAAACTGTTACTAACTAAACTTGAAGGGAAGGGGCTCCCCCAAGGTCCATCTTGTCCATCCGGTAGGTGGAACCTCCACAAAAACCCAGACACAGCTCCAAAAACACCTCTCTGGAGGGTTTTCTCTGAGCTTCACTACCCGGGATGACTCCAAAAGCCAAATCCACACCGTCTCCCTCATTTAAATGGTCCAGGCTTAGGTGGCAGGCCGGTGTGGTCAAGTCCACAAGGCCGGCCAGCCGGGTGGGCCGACGCCCCTTTTCATCGGACTTGAGAGTTCACTTCTGGAAATTCCTTGGGCTGGAAAGGCGGAGTCATCGCCAAGACTGAAATGTACCGGGGAAGGGGCTTCGACAAGAACACAGGAAGGAGAGGTCACGCCGACCTGCCCCTTCCAACTCCGAGCGTCCGAGTGCCAGCGCCTCACAGCGGGAGCCGCCCCGCGGCTGCCAGGCCCGAGGGCCCCCCTCCCCGCCTCCCCGCCTTCCCTCCCGGGGCCTGACACACCGGCCACCTTCCCAGGCCCCGACAGCCACCCGGCCCCACGTCATCCCGAGCCAGACCACCCGCGGGTCCCCGTGCCCGCGGAGCCTCGCCCTCGGCTGCCGGCAAGCCCCGCCCTCCGCGAGCCCGCCGCCGCCGCCAGTACCCGGGTTTGTGCTGGCCTTGGACGGGTTGATGGTGCTCCGTCCTTTGTACTTGGGCTTCACCATCCTGCCGCGGGGCTGAGGACCGCAGCGCTGGGGCCGGCCTATCTCAGGTAAAGGGAGCTCGTAACTTCCCGGACGCGGCCGAAGTGACCCGCGTGAACTGCGCCAGAACACGTGTGCGAGCGCGGCGTCACTTCCGCTCGCGCCCCGTCTCTCCCCGGAGCGACTTCCTGCGAACGCGCGGAGCGCGCCGCCGCAGTCCCGGCTCCGCCCCCGCCCCCGCCCCCGCCGCTGAGACCGGGACCTGCGCGGAGGTCGTGCCCCTCTCCCTCCCTAGCAACCGCCAAGCTACCCCTCCATAGCAACCGCCTAGATACCTTGGAGTCCAAGGGCCCAGAGCTCCGAGTTGGGTCCACCCCCAAACGCAGGGGTTTCGCCCCAGGCCACTGGCACAGGCTTAATGATCCGAATCTGTCTTTTAAGCCCTTCTAAAAGTGACTGAATACACAGCAGCCGAGTATCAATCAGATTTTGTCACTCTCTCCCTAAAACTCCAATGGTTTAGAGTTAGAGAGGGACAGACACAGAAATTGTCATCCCTGCAGAATTTTGCATGATCTGGCCCCTGCCTATGTATTTGACTTTATCTGTACCCCCCTCCCTCTGATTATTCTGACATTTACACTGGCTGTTCCCTCTGCCGGAATCACTCTTACCCTAAGTCTTTGCCTAGTTCCTCCTAGTCATTCAGTTCTCAGTTCAAATGTTACCTACTGGTAGAGTTGTAAGATTTAGCAAGTAAAAATATGCCAGTTAAGTCTGAATTTCAGAAAAAAAAATGAATAACTTTTTTAAAAAAAATTGATTTCAGAGAGGGAAAGAGAAATGGAAACATTAATGATAAGAATCATTGATTGGCTGCCTTCTCTGCATGCTCCCTACTGGGGATTGAGCCCACAACCCCAGGCGCATGGGTCTGGAACCGAACCTGTAACCTCTTGGTTCCTGGGTGGACACTTAATTACTAAGCCATACCCAGCTGGGTGATAATGAATAACTTTTAGTATAAATATGCCAGATGCAATATTTTGGACATACTTATACTAAGAAAAATGTATTGTCTGAAATTCAAATTTACCTAGGCATCCTGTATTTTTTCTGGCCTCCCTTCCTACTGGGAGAAGTCTTTCCATTTGTTAAAAAAAATAAAAAGCCATAGCCAGTTTGGCTCAGTGGATAGAACGTTGGCCTGCAGACTGAAAGGTCTCTGGTTCAATTTTGGTCAAGGGCATTTACCTTGGTTGTGGGCACATCCCCAGTAGGGGTTGTGCAAGAGGCAGCTGATGGATGTTTCTCTCTCATCGATGTTTCTAACTCTATTCTTCTCCCTTCCTCTCTGTAAAAAAATCAATAAAATATATTTAAAAAAAAAAACACAGGCCAAAATGGAGTCACTTTAAAAAAAATATTTTTATTGCTTTCAGAGAGGAAGGAAAAGGGAGAGAGAGATATAAACATCAATGATGAGAGAGAATCATTGATCAGCTGCATCCTGCACACCCCACACTGGAAACTGAACCTGCAACCTAGGCATGTGCCCTTGACCCTTGACCAGAATCAAACCAGGGACCCTTCAGTCCACAGGCTGACGCTCTATCCACTGAGCCAAATCAACTAGGGCTGGAGTCACTTTTGCTAAGTTACGTCACCAAACCAAAATTTAAAAGCTAACCTAATTGCATTCTGCCTTTCCCAGGAATGGGATTTCAAACCAATCAATTTGATCAACAATAGTGATATAATCTGCCTGAAATAATATACTCTTTTATTAGTTCCACTCTTTCTGCCTATAAAAACCTTCCATTTTGTATAAATCTTTGAGGTGCCCTTCTAGTTGCTAGATGGGAAGCTGCCTGATTCATAACTTAATAAAATCAATTAGATCTTCAAATTTATTTGGTTGAATTTTGTCCTTTAATACTGTCTCATCTATCTAAATCAGCCATCTCCCACCCTTCTGCAGTTATTCTGTAATATATTGTTTTATTTACTTCATGTCATTTATTAGTAGCCAACATTATGTTATTTACACCTTCATATGCTGCTTCTCCCAAACCATAATATAAGCTTCCTGAGAGCAGGGACTTTATAAGTTTGTTCACTGCTGTACCTCCAAGATCTGGAAAAGCACTTGAAACTTAGTAAGAACTCAAAAACTATTTACTGAATGGAGGAATGCATAGATGGTGTCTTAGCTCATCCTGCTGTAACAAAATATCAGACTGGGTGGCTTAAACAATATTTTTATTTATTTTTCACATCTCTGGGATCTGGGAGGTCCAAGATCAGGGTGTCAGCCTGGTTGGGTTCCTGGTGAGAACTCTCCTCCTGGCTTGCAGATAGTTGTCTTCTCACCGTGTCCTCACATGTTGGAGAGATAGGGAAAGCTCTGGTCTCTTCCTCTTCTTACAAGGGCACTAATCCCATGATAAGGAGCTCCATCCTCATGACCTCATCTAAACCTACTCATCTGCATAAGGCCTCTCCTCCCAATAATGTCACCCTGGGGATTCAACCTTTGAACTTTAAGAGAACACAAAAATTCATTAATAGTGTATGGGAATGCTTCTTGCCCCAAAGGGGGATGAGAGTGGTAAGACTCAAAAGTGTCCGTTTCTTCTAGTCAAAATAAAAGTTTCTAGATGCCAGTATTTCAACCAATAATCCTTCTTTTTTTTTTTTTTTTTTTGGCACCTCAAATTGCCAGGAAGTGCTCACCATTATGCTTTCAGGATAAGCCAGAGAAGAGGTGGTTAGGCAGGAGGAAGGTGAATTCCAGCCTGTCATGAAGCTCATTCCATAAAAACAAGCAACCTAGTATAAGTGAGTTATTCTAATTGTGGGAGGTATGACTGAGTATTTCTCTGAGTCTGAAGCAAACAAATCCCAAAACATGCTTCCTAGAGCAAAAGAAGGCGGTGTCCTAAACAAGGGCAGGAAGTACCTTCTCTCCCTGGAGACTCACGTTTATTGCCCCCAGGGCAAGTATCATGAGATTAAACACAATTTTGCTATAAAAGCCTGACCCTGACGTGGGGTCCTAGCGAGTCTTTGAGAGCTGATCAGAAACTTTTGTCCAGTGAGGATCCAAAGATGTCCTCCTCTGCCTCACACTGTCCCTTTGATCCCCCAAGTGAGGGTGCAATAGCCCACTCCCAGAGAGAAGACCAGGATAATGTGTTTCTGATGCCTCAATTTGGTTCAAACCAGAATAAACACGAATGGCAAAAATCAGCCCATGAGCTCATTCAGGCTTTGATCAGAGACATAATTTCATTATGAAATTTTGAATCAAGCTGTTGTGAAGTCTTGCCAAGGAGTTTCATTTTCCCAGATGATATGGTGGGTTGTTTCTCTCCTGTTCTCATACTCAGCTTGCATTTATCATATAAACTTTCCATCTATTTTTATAACCTGGTCCATCAGTCCTTTTATAACAGTATTTGCTGATCCTGACAACCAACCTCAGTTCTACTAGCCAAAAATAAGCTTGATCCTGGTGGCTCAAGCTAAAGTTATTGGTTTGGTTTGTCTTTCCTGCTTACCACAATTGAAATACACTATTTTTCACTCCCCTCTCTGCTGTCGTGGTAACTAGAGGAGGCAAGATACACCTTCAAGCCTACAATTGCTCAGCTTTAAAACAGACATATTAACTACCCTGCAAGACTGCTGAAAGCATTGTAGACATGACACAGATGGTCTGCTTTCTCCTTGCCTACAGACTCATGGTTCGCCCTCATTCCCTGGACTCCTGTTCCAGGAACCCACAGGTTAGTGTGAATGGAAAGACCCCAAAGGAACTGCCTGGAAATGCCACTTTGCTGAAGCAGCCTCATGCCAAGTTCTGATAGGAAACTATGGGATGGTATTTCTACAGTAAGCAGAGGGTGTTCACCATTCTGTAAAAAGACTTTCATTAGAATCTAATGGGCAAGGAGCAGCAGCTTGGAAAGTAACATTTTTCAAAGTGTGGTCTGAGGGCCCTCAGCATCAGGATCACTTGGGGGAAGTGGTTAAAAATGAAGATTCCTGGGCTTCCCCCAGAGCTACTGAACTTAGACCTGCTGACGGTGGGACCCAGAGAATATGCATTTTAAGGAGCTCCTCACATGCTTCTTGCTTTCACAAAACTTTGAGATCTGAAAAGCAAAGTTTTTCCCAAAAGTTGCCCTGAGGCTCTCAGACCCCACGACCAGAAGGCGGCCCTGGTCAGGCCCAGCTCTTCCCCACCTATCTGAGATCCTCTCGTTTTTCTCGGCAGAGCCAGGGTGAGGAAGGCCGTAGCAGTGTCTAATGCACTCTGAAAATATATGTCTTGGCTCTGCCCCAAATGCCTTGATATTTATGCTGCAGCTGGAGGGTCGTTATCCTTTGGCAACGCTCCATTGTAAGGCCATTAGCTCTTAATTAGTGCCAGCTTGTTGGTTTAGCCTTCCCAGTTGAACCCAGAGCAGAGGCTTCTCTATGCAACCTCCTGGGTCTCTCCTCTGGAAAGTCCATGAGGAACTGACCCCTGCCTGCTGGGGCCAAGAGCTGGGCCCTGGAGGAGCTGCCAGTCAATGTGAAACAGTTACTAGACCCCAAGTAGAAGCTCTGGGACCCTAGCACAGTGGTCAGAAAACTGCGGCTCGCAAGCCACATGCGGTTCTTTGGTCCCTTGAGTGTGGCTCTTCCACAAAATACCACGTGCGGGTGCGCACATACAGTGCGATTGAAACTTCGTGGCCCAAGCGCAGAAGTCGATTTTCGGCTCTCAAAAGAAATTTTAATTGTGGTACTGTTGATATTTGGTTCTGTTGACTAATGAGTTTGTTGACCACTGTCCTAGAAGAATAGGGAAACCACTTGGAATATGTTTTCAGGGTTTTGTTATTGTGTTTCATTTGTAGAAAAAAATAGATCAAGAGAGTCCTTGACCTTACAACCTCAACAGTTTACATGGGAATCTAAGAAAAATAAGGTGCATAGCTCTGCAGCATCCCAATATACCAAGGTTGCAAGTTCAATCCCCAGCCAGGGCGCATACAAGAAGTAACCAATGGCCAAAACCGGTTTGGCTCAGTGGATAGAGCGTCAGCCTGCGGACTGGAAGGTCCCAGGTTTGATTCCAGTCAAGGGCATGTACGTATCCTGGTTGCAGGCACGTCTCCAGTAGGGGGCATGCAGGAGGCGGCTGATCGATGACTCTCTCTCATTGATGTTTCTAACTCTCTATCCCTCTCCCTTTCTCTCTGTAAAAAATCAATAAAAATATATTTAAAAAAAGAGAAGTAACCAATGAATGCATGAATAAAGTGGACTAATAAACCTCTCCCCCCACCCCTCTCTCTCTCCTTCTTTTCTCAAATCAATTAATAGAAAAAAAAAAGTGCATTGAGTTGAAGCTTTGTGGGCCAAATGGCCCTCAGCTCTTAGTCTAGGATACCTGGGAAGTTTTGGGACAAGAATAGAGCAAGATGGTGGACTAGATGGCTATGAAAAATGGCTGAGGGACTTACCTCTGGGAACTCTAAGAAACTTCTCTTCATGGATGATGTATCTGGTCACCACTTCTAAGTGGGAAAAACAATATGTATTGGTCTTGGCATTGACCTCATTGCTGGGTAAGAAGCTCTTCAAAAAGATCTCTAGATTAAGCTTTGGAAAAATAACTAGCAGCATTTTGCTCCTTCCTATCACCCGAATCCCAATGGGCCTTAGCCTAGGCCCCTTAAGAAAACCTGAGAAGTCAGTTTATGAGATGCTATTAATGGCCTCTAATTTTCAGGCTGGCTTAGATAACTCAGGATTGCTGGCTGTGTCCTGAGAAATGGATCCAGAACACACATCGATGTGGGAATTTAAAGTATAATTCCAAATCGTAGATAAGTGTTTACACTCCAAGACGACTGGAGGGTCCATATTAAGTCATCTCCCCAGGATCAGTGTGTTTTCTATTATACTTGATACCTATCTGTCCAATGATCCTTTTGATTTTTAAGCCTTTAGACTAAATCTTTGTATAATTCTTTACCCGCTCATCTCCTGCCTACTCCCCACCCCCTTTTCCTTAGGAAAACACTTTTCTAAAATGTTAACCAGGTCCCTTGGATTGTTTCCAGAAGAATAATGTCATGTTGAAGAATCTGAAAAGTCAACTCCCAAAACCAGTGTGTCAGGGGGACTCCTGTCTGTCAGAAGGTCAGTCTTGCCCGAGAGGCAGCTCCTGCTCAGCAAGATACTCGGGTTGTCATTGGGCTCCTGCACCTCTCTTGCTCTCTTGTCTGGTCTAGTCTAGCCTGGGGACAAAGTCTCACTTCCCTAGTAGATACTCAGACTGAGGTGTGGAAGAAAGGTAGGATGAACACCTTCTCAAGCAGCTGAGGAAGAAGTGGTCAGGACCTACATTCATGTGCCTCTTTAGAGCCTTGATTAGAAAAAGACAAATATACCACGTCTTCATCTCAAAAAAGCAATCCTTCCAACTGTATAATCAGGTTCGAGGAATCTTGTAGGGGGTTTAGATGTCTATTTGAGCAACTTAAGAGTGGTCATTTTTGCTTCCAGCCAGAGCTGAGCATATCCCCAGGATACCTGGCCACTGTACTCAGGACCTGGGGACTTGGGATTTTGCTGTGCTCTCTCATCCCTCACCTTCCCAGTGCACAGGCATAAACCAAGTAGTTTATCTCCAAGGGCAGGGGTAATCAACCTACAGCAATCAGTCCAAATCCCACCAGCCTCCTGTTTTCATGTAGCCCAGGAGCTTAGAATGGTCTTTGTTTTTTTTTTTAATGTTATATAGTACTTTATTTTTTAAAATATGTTTTTATTGATTTCAGAGAGGAAGGGAGAGGGAGAGAGAAATAGAAATGAGAATCATCAAGTGGTTGTCTCCTGCACACCCCACACTGGGGATTGAGCCCACAACCCGGGCATGTGCCTAGACCGGGAATCAAACCGTGACCTCCTAGTTCATAGGTCAACACTCAACCACTGAGCCACACTGGCCAGTCTTTATGTTTTTAAAATAAGAACATATTATGACATGTGAAGATGACATGAAATGCAAATTTCAGGGTTTATAAATAAAGTTTTATTGGAACATAGCCACACCATTTGTTTACAGATGGTCTATGGCTGCTTTTGAACTACAGTGGCAGAGAAGAGAGCTACCCTGCAAAGCCTGAAATATTTACCACCTGGCCCTTTACAGGAAAAGCTTGCCCACAACTCTGGCCTAGGGCTCTGGTGTGTGTTCTGCACATGGAATCGGTATGTAACTATCAGCTGACCCTCTAGTTGCCATTGTCTTCTGAGAGTGAACATTGCCTGTTCCAATGTGGAGGTACATTTATTTATTTATTTATTTATTTATTTATTTATTTATTTATTTATTTCTCTGAGGATTCTAATGAGTCCACTACACATCTAAGTGTAGCTGATACTTTAGCTGACCAGCAGGGGGCACTCTGCCAGGTTTAAAATTGCACGGGGAGAGGACAGGAGGGAGCCTGTGAGGAGAAAATAGGGTCTGGGAAGAGCAACACTGGTCTGTCAGTCCCTGGCCCACCCCTGGGATTTTTTTTTTTCTGAGTCCAAAGAAGAAGGGGGCTTCAGGCAGAAATCCAAAAAAAAAACTCCTTGGTCCTGAGTCTTTGTGAGAGGTTTTAGTGATCTGGAAGCAAAGCAAGACACAGGTAGAAAAGAGACTCTTGACTTTGCCCAACCTGGTTTTGGTGCTTTGGAGTCTTCAGGGGCTGCACCCAGGGTGGGCAGCTTCCGGAGTGTCCTGAAGCCCTCCCTAGCTCACATGCTGACAGTCATGTCAGGTTCTGGTGCAGCTTCATGAGTGAGGGATGCTGACGAGGGACTGGAGTGGGGAGGGCCTTGTGGATGCCCATGAATACCTTATGGCATTATTTGTGAGTGCATGTGATCCATCCTCTGGTCCCCTTTTCTTCCCAATAAATGAGTGAAACTCTGAACAGGCTGGGTATCATGGCATGCAGGTAGGGAAAGGACATGCAAAATGTGAGTTTTCACACAGCTAGGCAGTAGCGCAGAGAAACTAACTGAGTTCAAATCCCGGCTCCACCATTTAATAGCTGTGTGCTCTTGGTCACATCACTTCACTTTGTGTCTCACTGTACTCTTCTGTAAAACGGGAATAACAGTATCCACCTCTCAGGGCTGAGTTGAGAAATGAGTGAGGCAATGGCCAGTAAAGGGATTAACAGTTTAAGTGCTATATAAAGTCTGCTATCTATCCCATAGAATAAAAGCCTAATATGCAAATTGACCGAACAGCAGAACAACCGATGGAATGACCAGTAGCATGATGTGCACTGACCACCAGGGGGCAGATGCTTAAAGTAAGAGCTTTCCCCAGCCCACAGGCCCCAGACCAGCCAAGGTGGGTACCAGCAGGGGGCCCCCCAATCGCCCTGCCAGTCGCCCCACAGAGGGAAGTGACTGGTGGCACAGGGGTGTGGCCAGTCTGTGAGTAGGCCAGTGCCCTCCTCCTCACCTCCCCGATTGCCCTGCTGGTCACCCTGCAGAGAGAGGTGATTGGTGGTGGGGCCAGCGAGTGGGCAGTGCCTGGCCGGCCAAGGAGCTTGCCAGTGGGAGCCCCCCGATCGCCCCTCCAGTTGCCCCACAGATTGGCCAGCTCTAGGGACCCTACCCATGCACGAATTTTGTGCATCGAGCCTTTAGTATATATATAAAAGAGTAATATGCAAATTGACCAAACAGTGAAACAACTAGAACATCAGCTCAACCATTTGCTATGAGGCACACTGACCACTTCCTGGTCCCTACCACCGCCATTTCTCCCCCACTTGCAGGCTCCCATCCTGCCATGGCAAAGGAGAACGGGGAGTGGGTGGTGGAGGGGGGCAGGACCAACTGTTGGCAGCTGGGGAAGATGGCCCCAATCACAGGCCAGGTTTAGGGACCATACCTGCAAATGAATTTTGTGTGCTGGGCCTTTAGATGTTGTTATAAGTCATGTCTCCAACTGCACACAGAGCTTTGTGAGACTTGAGAAAGGACAGGGAATTCAATAATGAATCCCACAGCCCCTGTTCTCAGGAGTTGACATTAGGCTGGGGACAGAGACTTAGATGTAATAAAAGTGTGTAGACAGTCCATAGAACCACAGAGTGGGGAGCAACTGCCAGTGAGGGGACCTCCCCTCCTTCACATAATAATTTGATCTAGGTATGAAGTATGAGTATTAGGGGGAGGAAACAGCTTGAACAAAGACACTGACATTTGAAAATGCCTTTATATTGGGCACCATTGAGTAATTCTGAGAAGTTTAGATGGGAGTGGGGTGAGAGTTGTAGGAGATAATTATGGAAAGCTGTGTTGTCACAACCTGTTGTGGCCAAATGACGAAAAGATCAAAGTCAAGTTGCTTTCCGTCTAGTGCCCTAATGAACTTTGATGCTGGCCTTGTTCTCCCTCCCAGAAGGAAAAAGGAACAGGCCCTATCAGTAACTATGATCTCCAGGAATCATATGAGAGTAAACCCATGCCAGTGGGACCTTTCCATCCATTCAACAAACATCTGGCCTAAAATGACAAAAGACAAATGCAGTTGGTCACATATACAGGGGATATGGAGACTGGGCAAGCCATGGTTATGAAGAACCTGTGGCTGTACATGAGGAGGAAAGGAAGACAAAGGATGGTGGTGGGAAGGGGTGTAAAGTTCTCAGGAGTTGAGTAGAAATGCCTAAGTTAGCCAACATGGGGAAAATCGGAAGGACCAGAAGGGTGAAACAGGTTTAAAAATAAAAAGAGGGAGTTCAGCTGGCGGGGCTCAGTGGTTGAGCATCGACCTATGAACCAGGAGGTCACGGTTCAATTCCCAGTCAGGGCACATACCCGGGTTGTGGGCCCGATCCCCAGAGTGGGGTGTGTAGGAGGCAGAAGATCCATGATTCTCTATTGATGTTTCTATCTCTCTCTCTCCCTCTCCCTTCCTTTCTGAAATCAATAAAAAAAAACCTTTTTTTTTTTTAAGTGGGAAACAGGAGAAGGGTAAACCATGGGAATGCGAAGAGAGTATGTTTGTGAGAAATTGAGATGCAATGTCTGTGGACATTTTGTTGGTTTGGGAAAAGAATTGTAAATATGCATGGTAGGCAAATACCTTGTACAATAAAATACCTTGCGAAAATGAATGTGAGGGCTCCAGAGAAATCAAACACAGTCTATCGGTAATGGTCCTGCCCTTGGGAGAAAGGCCAAGTATGTATGCAAGGCAGTTGTTGCCAGTCTCCCAGCCCTGGGGGCAGATCCAAAGTCTGAACCAGATGGGTTATGTGTATCTCAACTGGCACGAGCAGCTGTGGGGCCATCATCCGGCTTTTCTGTCCAAAGTGGGGAGGCGCTGCTCCCCTCCCTCCACACGGTGCTCAGGCCAGGCCCAGAACCAGACTCATTTTAAGCTTTGATTGCCATTGGTCCCTCAGTCCCACTGTGCATCTGACCAACTGAGTTGAGAGCCATCTGATGGCCTTCGTGTTTCTGGCAACAAAAAGCACAGAAGTGAGAGTTGGGCTCAAATCAGGAACAATTATTCAAATGCAAAGCCCTCAGAGATCAATCTAATGATAGAGACGGTCGCATTAAAATGCTGGGCTCTGCAATCATGAGCCTACTCTTCACTTGGCCTTAATATCTGAGTCCTCCCTCCTTGAAGATGAGACAGGGGAGTTCAACTGTCCAAATGGCCATCCTCATGCGCCCAGGACTGGGGCCAGTGCAGCCAGAGCTCAAGGACTTACCAACCCAACTGGCCAGCCTCGCTCCATGTCAATGTCTTGCTCCAGCTCCCAGTCCTTGAGAGGACACTTCCTATGGTCCCTGGGATTGTGACACCCTCATTGTCACCAGCTCTGCCAAGTGAGTGTTCCAGGGCTGGCCTGGGAAAGCACTTTTCTTTGTTCCTTGGGCTGCCAGCTTGTTTGACAGGCTTTGGACCTGATCTGGCTGTTCCAGCATCACTTAACCCCCTCCACTGCCCCAAATCCCTGTCCCCTTCCCCCCACCCATTCCTCTGCCCTAAAGGCTGCCGGCTTATTCCTTTTGGAGATGAACTCATTGTTGACTTTAACTCACTTCGATGTTTCCCAGGGAAGCATGCTGGCGGGAGGCCCACCGCTGCTCCTTGAAGAAGACAGCCGGTCCAGTGCCAAGACTGGGTGCCAGGGGCCTTGGAACTGCCAAAATGCCTCCCATTTTATGGACAGGCCTGGCTCGACCTGAAGACATTCCAAGTATTTAATCAGCAGCCCATGGTACATATTGGGTTGCAGAGGGAGCCCTCAGAAGCTAGTCCTTCCAGGAGATGAAACTTAGCCAGAGGAAGGAGCTGGCCTTCTCCATGGGGGCTGATGCTCAACAGATGGGAAAAGTACATCCCAATAACAATAATCAATAACTGCGGCAGGCTGGGGGTCCTCTGGGGATTGGCTCTGCCCTTGTTCTCACATCAGACTGAGCCCAGCCAGGAACCCATCTCACTGACCTCCCCTCACCAGGCTCCGGGAGAGTGGACAGGCGAGGGAGGAACCATATTTCACATACTTTCTCTTTTAAAATGTAGCCCTGTTTCGCAATTTCCTACTTAAGTTCTGGAAGGCTCTAGGGTAGGACCCAAGCCACCTTCTCCAGCCATTGACCTGGCTCTCTTCTCCTCCTCACCACCAACCTGGTAGGCTAGTGATACTAGCCAAAGGGGTCCAGGTAATGGCAGTCCCACGACCTGCATCAGCGGCTGCTCATCTCAGGTCTATGTGATACCAAACCTCCAGCCCAAACCTGGCGATTCTTTACCCTCTGCTGCCTCTTGGCTCTTTCTCTTGGGAGAGCCAGGAGGTTGACCCAAACAGGTTCACCCAACTCTGGTGTTCCGTCTCAGCACCCCCAGAGGCACCTGATCTTCAGATCTCTACTTCCCTACAATAAGGCTTTTGTTCTCACTCCCTTTTCCTGGCCGGACAGTCCCCCAGGCCCTTTGCAATGAACCCACTCAATCTTTGAGAGTGGAACCTGTTCTCTCTTGTTTTCTTTTCCTTCTTTACCATCTTTCAGCAAGGTTTCCACCCGTAATCTGTTACAATCTGGTCTGGACCACAGCTGGAAGTGTCAGGGGCAAAAAAGCCAGCACTCAGGTGACTGGCTCTGGGTCAGGGACCTGACTCAGGGCCCAGGAAGCCGACCCCTTTCCTCCATCCCCTCTTAGTCCTTCTAAACCAAACCAAACGGGGGCAGGGGGAGGAGAGAGAGAATACTTAAAAAACAAACCAACCCAGACAACACAACCCCACCACCCAAAATATTGAAATGGAAAACAAACCCTTCCTCTGGAGACTGGATCTGAAACATACTGAGCTGACACTGGGGAAGGTGGCCAAGAGACGTGTTAATCTGGACACATCTGGGACCCTGTGGAGGAGAAGGCTCACATTTTCCAGATGAACCTGTGGCCAGATAACAGTCACAAACAAACCATGGGCTAGTGTTGCCTAAATCGTGGGAGTAGGGTTAGGAATCATGACATGACTCCCTCTCTCCAGCACCCCACTCACTCTGAAAATCACGTGTGACTTCTGGTCAATCCTTATGGTCTCTGGCTTCAGGGGGCGGGGAGGGGGGGCGCTGCTTCTAGGGCTATGAGCAGGTAACTGCCCACATCTTGAAACTCACATCCCAACTCCTGCTTGAGAAAGAAGTATGCTTACTCTTGAAAACACAGAGTGAAAGAGAGAGGAGTAGGTTCGGGTACGGCTGTTTTCAGGGAGGTGTGGGGATCGCACCTGGGAGCACCCAAGTATCAGTATCAGGGGAATCCCCTCCCACCAGCATTTTTGCAGATGCAGAAGCTCATGACGTCCTCTCCCTTCGCTGCCTAGAGCTTCAGGAGCAGCTTCAGGAGGCTCGAGGGGATGCAGAGAAGCCGGATGCCTCAGAGCATCCCCAAGGGGAGGCAGGAGATACATCCCGTGTTGCTGAGATTCTGGATTTTTGTTTTGAAGCTGTTTTAGAGGAAAGCTTAAGGTGATGCTTCACCAGTGTTTAACATGCACAGGAGCTCAGCTGGCGTGGTTCAGTGGTTGAGCGTTGACCTACAAACCAAGAGGTCACAGTTTGATTCCTTGTCTGGGCACATGCCCCAGTTGTGGGTTTGATCCCCAGTAAGGGACATGCAGGAGATAGCCAATCAATGATTCTCTGTCATCATTGACATCTGTTTCTCTCTCCCTCTCCCTTCCTATTTGAAATCAATAAAAATTATATATATATCATGCACAGAAATTACCAGGGTGATAATCTGTTACAAGGCAGGTTCAGATTCATTCAGTCTCAGAGGACCCTGAGATTCTACATTTCAAACAGCTCCCTCCTTCTCCCTTCCCCCCCATGAGGTTTCTCAGAGTTTTGAAAACCTAAGGATCTGCAGACTGGGGCAAATCAGAGCCAGAGACAGCCAAAACACACAGGAATTGATGACTGATACCCAGAAGAGAGACAGAAAACCAGAGACAAACAATGGCACATACACGTAGAATCAGAAGCTAAGGTGGGAACAGAGAAAGACGGCGATGAAAAGAAAGACAGAAAAGGGGACAGTCAGAGAAACAGAGAGAGGGCAAAACAGAGAGAACTAGACCAGAGATGGAAGACCAATAGGACCAGAGAGACTCGAAAAGACAGAGCCAGGGTCAGGGAAGAAAGGCAAGGCAAAGTGCTGGGGGAGAGGCCAGAGTTGGCCATGGGCAGTCCATGACCACCCAGGCTCCTGATCAGCAGTGAAGGGGCTCACGGGTATGGGAGGGATGGCCTCACAGGCATGGAAAGGACGACCCCACAAAGTTCCAGGTGTGCAGCCCTGAGATGCCCACCTTCCAAACCTCTCACACCTCTGCCACACTCTCCTGGCTCCTTAGAGCTGTCCCTCCCTCGCCTGGAGCCTTCCACTACTCATTCCCCTGGTCTTTCCTGGGTATTTATTCTTTCTCTTAACTGGATCCTTTCCAGAAAGTTATAGACATGTTTAAGGCTTTCCCACCTAAAAACAAAAACAAAAACCACAAAACAACAACAAAACTCTCATGATCTCAGGTCTCTTTCTAGCCCCTGTCTTATTTCTCTCCTTTTCTCAGCTAAACTCCCTGAAGGAGTTGTTTGCACTGACTTCGGCCTCTTGTGAAGGTCCCTCCTGGTACACAAGCTGTCAGCCCAACCGTCAATTTCCAGTCCTCATTTACTGGTACCTTAGCAGCCTTTGGGCCTCTTGATCTCCCCTCCTGCTTGCTGGCTTCCGGGACATGATCTTTCCCTGTTTCCCTATTGCCTGCTCCTTCTCTGACTTTTCCCCAGCAAGTTTCCATTATCTGATCTTCATACTTGAAGACCTGAGCTCTGTCATCACATGGTACTCTTTTTAGTCAACCTATTCCAAACCCTCAGCAGTTTCTCTCCAGTCTGTCTTCTACACTACAGCCAGCTGATCTTGGCAAAATACAAATCTCGTCATGTTGGCCTGCAATTTAAAAAACCCTTCAGCAGTTCCCCTTGGCTCTGAGAATAAAGACCCAACTCCAGGTGACCTTTCTGCCTTCCCCACACCCGCAAGATGATCTTTCTGAGATGATCTCACTTCACTTGCTCTCGAGGCCCCCTAAGCTATATTGGCCTTCTTTTAGTTCCTTGAACACCAAGCTCCGTTTTACTGCAGGACATTTGCATGTGCTGTGGCCTCTATGTAGAACTCTGCTGTCCAATACAGAAACTACCAGCTGCATGCGTCTAGTGAGCACTTAAAGCATGGCTTGTGCAAATGAAAAACTGAAAGAATTAAACTGAAAAAACATTAAATATTGGCAAACAACTCACTGTTCTTGAAACAACATGTGAATTCACCTTTCAATGTTAATGTTTATATCTAAATCTAGCTAAACTATTTCTGGTGAAAATTCAGTGTAAAAAATCTGTGTCAAAGACTCAGTTCAAAAAAAATGTGAAAGTTTTTTTTGTATTGGTTAAACTTTTAAAAAGATAATATTTTGCCTATATTTTGTTGAATAAAAAATATAATCAAAATTAATCTCACCTGTTTCTTCTTACTCTTTAAATGTGGCTACTAGAAAAATGTAAATTACGTAATAGGTTCATATTATATTTCTATTGGACCCACTGGTCTAGAATGCCATTTCTTCTCTTCATCTTAATGCCTTCAACTTGTCCTGAGCTTGGCTCAAATAATCACCTCCTCGGAAAAACTTTCCTGAGATCAAGTCTTTTATATTTATTCACTTTCATGGCTATGTGTACGTGCCCGTGGTTGCTGCCCCTGAACTCAGCCCCATTGTAATTATACATTTATTCAAATAATTACTTGATTCACCTCTGTCACCCCCACTAACCTCTAAGCTTCATAAGAGCAAGAGCCATGTCTGGTTCCCCTCCTGAAAGCAAACACTTAGTCCAGAGCCTGGTGTGTGAGTGGCCACCAGTGGAGACTTCCAAATGCCACAAGATGTCTTCCACCCACTGTCCTTCCTTCGGGTCCACTGTACCCAACCATCTCAGAGAGCCTGCGCACCCCTTCCCTAGGAGCGCCACTATGGCCCTTCGGAATAGAGACGGCACCCCTCCCAGATGGAAAGTCCCCCTCTATAGCTGACCAGAATCCCGCCATCCTTAGAGGTAATTAGGGCTTCTCAAATTTGACTGTGCACGCCAGTCACCTGGAGCCTCGTTAAAATGCACACCTGGCTCATCAGGTCTGGGATGGGACCCGAGTCTCATTTCTAACAAGCTGCCCAGTGATGCTGTCAATGCTGGTCCACAGACCACACTCTGAGCTCCACCCTGAGTATCCCCAAAATTTTCTTCCTGTTCTGTCCAGGGGGCCAGCAGGAGTCTCTTAACATTCAGCCCTGTCTCTTCCTGCTCCCAATCGTGCCCCATCAAAACCTGTACCCTGAACAAGAATGTGGTGCCTGGGGCCACTGTGGTCATTTATTTTTGTTTTTAATTGGAAATAAACCTTTAAGCAGTTTTCAGAGTCGGGGCAGCCCTGATGTGGATCATGGATGGGTAACCACGATCAAGTCACATGACTGGAGATGCAGAACAGTCCTCACGCTTTGGCCCCTGTCTGCTGCACGGGGCTGGTCCTCCATGCTCCTCCAGAAGGCTCCCCTGGGCAAAGGTCGGGCCCGGACACCGGGAAACGTTCTCTCCGCCGTGTCCGCAGGGAGCATCGCAAACCAAATGTGTGCTGCAGGGGCCTCCTCCCGGCGAAGATGACCTGTCCACGTCCCTGCCCTGTTCATATCTTGAGGTCCGAGGGATAGAAGTGTCTTCCGGTAGCTTCGAGTGTGTATGTGTGTTTATGTGTGTGTGCATAAACACGTTTGCATGTTTGTTGATTCCATGTTTGGACGTGGGGGTCGCTGTATGTGTGTGTGTGTGTGTGTGTCCATGTATGTGTGCAGAGTGTGTGTCCATGTTGCCCTCCAGGGCTCCAGTTCAGTAAAGCTTCCGTCCCTCTTTCTGCACAGGCCTGGAGGCTGAAGAGGGTCCCTAGGTGGGCCCTGCAGATGTGAGTGGTCCCACTGTCCCCTCCTGCTGCTGCTGCTGCTGCTGCTGCTGGCCTTTGCGTCTCCGAGAGGCTGGGCCTGCTTCCTTGCTCTCCTTCCTGCTCAGGTTCCTGTTGGCCTTTTCCCTCCGGCCCTGGCCTCCCTTCCTCCTCTTCTGCCCTGCAACCCAACAGCAGGAAGACTCATCACAGGACATCTTGCCACAGCAGGGAGGCCCGGGGCATGGCCATGGGCCCCAGGAGGGGAGTGGTGAGGAAGCTGGGCAGAGGCGGCAGGGAGGAGGCTAGGATCGCTGCCTTTAGGCAGTTGGGCGCTCTTAAGGCCTCCTCTGACCATCAGCCACATCAGAGGACCCTGCAACATGGGCACTGAGAGGGGTCCCAAGAGCCTCTTCATCCTACGCCCCTGGGTAAACCCCACACCCTCCTCCTCCTCCTGTCTTCCTCAGACCTGGGATCCCAAAGGGCCAAGAGGTTCAGTGGAGTTTTTAGGACCTGCAGGATGGCCCCACCTCCTCTGGGGTCAGCCACCACATCACTGCCAGCTGTAGGCTCAGGGACCTGGATCAAATCACTAGCCCCCTCCAACACCATTCCCAGGCTGGTGTGGCTCAGTGATTGGAAGTCAACCTATGAACCAGGAGGTCAAAGTTTGATTCCTGGTCAGAGCACATGCCTGGGATGTGGACTCAATCCATAGTGTAGGGTATGCAGGAGCAGCTGATCAGTGACTCTCTTATCATTGATGTTTCTGTCTCTCACTCCTCTCCCTTCCTCTCTGAAATCAATAAAAACATGTTGCCAAAACTGGTTTGGCTCAGTGGATAGAGCGTTGGCCTATGGACTGAAGGGTCCCGGGTTCGATTCCGGTCAAGGGCATATATCTTGGTTGGGAACACATCCCTAGTAGGGGGCATGCAGGAGGCAGCTGATTGATGTCTTTCTCTCATCGATGTTTCTATCTCTCTCCCTTTCTCTCTGTAAAAAATCAATAAAATATAATTAAAAAATAAAAACATGTTAAAAATGTTTTTAATCACTACACCCCCTCCATGCCCTATTTGACCTTGAAGGGCCCTCCCAATGCCCACAGCTGCTGACTCAGAAGAAATGGAGACACTGAAAGTTTCAGATCTCCACACTGAAGTGTCCAGCTCCCACCACACAGAGTTCTGGGTCTCTGCCAGGGCTGGCACCGGTTTGCATGGCATGGGGTCTTGAGTTGGGGATGCCCCATTTTGGTCTGGCCTGAGACCCTCTCTTGGGTAACAGGCAGGAAGCAGAGGTGGTCCCATCTCCGTGGTTGGGCCTGGTCCCCGACTCTGGAAAGGCAGAGGCGGAGGCTGCAGCTCACCCTCAGGACAGGGTGTCCTCCGCACTGTGCACCTCCGGATCTCTTTGGTGTCAGAGCAGATGGCGTGGTCCCCCCCAGGCGCATGGAGCACCCTTCGAGTCCGCTCCTCAGAGCCTCTCCGGAAACCACAGAGTTTCTTCCTCTTGGCGCACGGCCCCCACGGGGACCACTCGCTCATTTCACATTGTGCTGGCAGGAAGGGAGAGGAGAGAGAGAAAGAAGAGGAGGGTCAAAGAATGCCCCACGGGAGCTTTTCCCACCTGCTCTCTACCTGGGGCTCAGGCCCAGAGGGCAGGAGAGTCCTGAGAGAAACCCCAGAGGGCAGTCGTGGGGTGAGCTTTCTCTGGACAGTGCCCCAGCCACACTCTCCCTGGCTCGCCCTCCTCCAGGGGTCCTGGACCCTCTGCCCACAGTGCCCATGCGCCGTACCAGGACTGCTGCACTCCAGGGTGCCGTTGGCAGCTGCGGAGCCCTCGGGGCAGGCTGGGTAGCAGCGGCCCTTGTGCAGGTACAAGCTCTCCTTACACTTGGTGCAGAAGTTGTGGCTGAAACAGGCCTCGCAGTGCTCAATCTTGCATTCTGAGGAGAGGACCAGAGTGGGGGCCTCTGGCTCAGCCTCCCTTCATCCCATCCCAACACCCACCATGCCGGCCCACCCACCCTGAGAGCAGGACAGGGGTCCAGAGCGGTGATCACTGCAGAGAGGTATGTTGGGACAGGACACGGCGGTGGGAGAAAGGGCCAAAGAGGCCACTCTCTGGGCTGGCTGGGCCTCACCAGGGTCAGCTAATTTCAACCCAAACTCAGTCCCAGGCCCTGGAACCCAAGGTAAGGTCCCAGAGAACCAGTTTCAGAGGAGGGGGGGTCATCCCAGGACCCCCAGGGATGAGTGGGGCTAAGAGAGGAGGATCCCAGCATCTCATGGAACCCCAAGGGCCACCTCGTCAGAGCTGGACTGAGGGATACAGTGACTGTAGCTGTGTGGTCTCCTCTTCCCCCACTGCTGGGCATCCACAGACCCAAACCCTGGATCTCCTTCTGCCTGGGGCAGAAAGAATGGGTTTGGAGGAGGCAAGCCATCCCAGGGCAAATTCCTCTCCCTCCACAAGACCAGTTCCAGGAATCGTCTTGGTTGGACTCCTGGGTCCCTCCCCATCCCCTCCTGCCAGCTCTCCCTCCTCTGGGGGAAGAGGGGGGAGGGTGGGTTCAGGGCTGAAGGAGCAGGCAGGGTCTTTCACAATCTCTCCCTTCCCAGACTGTGGGCAGGACTAACTTCCTCCCAGTCTCTGGCACCTGGAGCCTGGGCTGCCAGTTTCCCAGGAGCTGCCACAGCCAGGAACTCCCCACCCCAAATATGGGGACTAGCCCAAGAGGGCAGCCCCAGGGTCCTACCTCCAACCTCACCATCTCCCCACGCTCACCGCCCCCTCCTCCATGCCTCAGCTTCTGTGGCTATATCTCAGCTTCCCTCCCTCCCTCCTTCTCTCGTGCTCTGATGCCTGGGTTTGGCTGCAGGTGGAACACAGCAAGAACAATAACAGCTACCATTTATTGAATGCCAGATGCGAAGGGCTTTATATGTGCCTCCCACAACGACCCCAGAGGGTAAAAATGAGTACTCCCATTTAAAATATGAGATCTTGGAGAACTTATGACACACTCGAAGTCACACAATGAACTAGTAGCAGAGTTGAGAGTACAACCCCAGTCGTGTCCCTTCCAGCCTGGCTGTTACCAGCTATAAAAAGGTACCATCACCTAGATCCTGTCTCCCTCCAGGGATGTCACAGACTCAACTGATATGAGATCCAGAAACGCATCCTAAGCTCCCAGGCACTGAACACACGAGAGGAGCATTGGTTTTGTTCACTGGAATGTGTCACAGCCAAGATGGATGCAGGTGTGACAGCAGGTGCCTGGGAACTGTGACTGGTGTGGGAGAAAGTTGAAGAGTGAGGAGGCTAGGGGAGAAGGAGGCGAAAGCAGGCTGACCGGGGCTTGAATTTCTCTGCAGTCAGCAGAGGCAGTGGCGGTTTTTAAGCAGCGGCGTGATGGAATAGGCTGTGTGTCTCAGAGGCATCTTTCTGCCTGCAGAGTGGAGGTGGGTAAGACAACGGCAGTGAGGACAGAAAGGAGATGGAACCCAGCTCTGTGACTGAGCATCATCCCATGTACCAAGAGGTCTCTGGTTCAATTCCTGGTCAAGGCACATGCCTGAGTTGTGGGCTCGATCCCCAGCAGGGGACATGCAGCAGGCAGCCAATTGATATTGATACAATGATGTTTCTATTTCTCCTCTCCCATTCCCTCTCTCTAAAATCAATAAACACACACACACACACACACACACACACACACACACACACACATGAAAAGATATGGAGCACGCATGATTCAGTTATTGGATGGATGGGGAATAGCCCAAATGAGAGGTTGGCTCTCAGGTCTTTGGTTTGGGACAGAGTGGCCTGTGGGAATACAGTGGGTGCAGGTTTGGAAGGAGGAGATGCAGTTCTGATACAGACACACTGAGTTGGAAATGTGGAAGGGGTTTCGGGGGAGATGTCTGATCTGTAATCAGATACTTGAATCAGAAGCCTCCTCTCCTCTCATCTCAGAATCTCCCCTCCTTCTCTTGCTGGCCACCAACCATTCAGAATACCCTCCCCAGTGACCGGCGTCCCTGTGCCCTTCTCCAGCCCTGCCCACACTCACTGATGCACTTGTTCATGTCGGGGTTGCGGGCATCGAAGTATCCAGGTGGGCAGGATGGCAAGCAGATGCCCACCTGGCGGATGTCGTTCCTCTCCAGCAGGATGAACAGCTTGGGTGAGCACTTGAGGCAGCCGTTGACCTCGGAGCAGAGTTCGCAGCCTTTGGCGCAGGCCTGGCTCCCCTCGGCACTGACTGCAAAGGCGGGACAAGGGTGAGAAGGTGGCCGTAGGGAAGAGCTCACTCTTTCCCAGGCTCCCACCAGGATGGAAAGTGAGTTGTTTGGACCTTTTCTCCTACAGAAACACTGTGTTTCTCAGAAGCACAGGCCAGACTGGCAGCTCTCTGCAAGACTGCTTTCGGAACTTCCCCAGGATCCTCTCTCAAGGGAACGAGCACAGACTCCTGGAGCAAGAACTCCCATCCATTCTAAATGCCTCCGTAGCTCCAGGTGCAGCACAAGCTCACCCGCCAGGCTCGCTTCACCATCCTCAGAGAAGCTCCTGGAGCTGCATCCTTACTGAAACTTACCCCTAGCCTCTCCAGAGGAAGGAGGCTTCTTATCCTTGAGAAAGTTTCAAGGACAAGAAGGATAATGGGTTAAACTATCTGAGAAAAACATCACTTGCCCAGAGAGAAGAAGATAACTAGAATAATCTATGTCTAGAACAGTAGTTTCAACCAGAGGCAATAATGCTCTCCACGGGACATTTGGCAATGTCTAGAGACTTCCCCCCCTCCACCCCACACACACACAAAAAATGTTTTTATGGATTTTAGAGAGAGAGGAAGGGAGAGGCATAGAGAGATAGAAACATGGATGAGAGCCAAACATTGATCAGCTGCCTTCTGCATGCCCTGTACTAGGGAGCAAGTCTACAACCCGAGCATGTGCCCTAATAGGGAATCAAACCAGGGACCTATTGGTTCATGGGTTGACGCTCAACCTCTGAGCCACACTGGCCGGGCTAGAGACATTTTTTACTGTTACACTGGAGAGGGGGGTGTACTACAGGCATCTAAGGGAGGCCATAGATGCCAGTCAACAGCCCGAAGTGCCTGAGGCAGCCCCCACAACGAATTATCTGGTTCAAACTCTCAGTGATGTTGAGGTTGAGCAACCCTGGCTTACAACCACCCTTTGAGGTAGTGTGATCTCCAGCCCCAAATACCTTTGATCTTGTTTCCTCACCCACTTGTTCAACCAACACTTACTGAGCCCCTCCCATTGCTTCTCAGCCTTTTGGCTAAGATCAAGTGTAGTATCTGAGCCCCTCCCAGGTGCCAAATGCAGCGTGAGGGCTGGGGAAGTGGAGGCAAAGACGCTAGCCACTGTGCTCTGATCCTCCAATGGCACAGACTGACGCACAAACAGGCAAATGCTGTCAGCCACCAGACCATGCAATAGTGAATCCAAAAGGAGGGAGAGAAGGAGTTGCATAGGGAGTGCCATTTGGGCCAACTCTTGAAGAAAGAGTGCATTTGTCCATTAGGAAGTAGAGGCAAGGGCCTTCTAAGAGCAGGAATATAGAGATATAGAACAATCCAAGGGAATAGCAGATAATTTGGATGCAGGAGGGATGGGGGAGGGCAGTGGTGAAAGATAAGGAGTCCTATCGTAAAAGGACTTTTAAATCATGCTAAGGAACTTGCACTTGATCCTGCCAGGCAGTGTTTCCCAAAGAATATTCCTTGCAACATGATTCCCCTAAATCAGTGGTTCCCAACCTTTTTTGGCCATGCCCCACCTGAGCATCTCTAAAATCCTGATGACCCCTGCCCCATGACATATAATTCTTTTTATTCAAAAAGTGAACTCCTGCCGAGACCGGTTTGGCTCAGTGGATAGAGCATTGGCTTGCGGACTAAAAGGTCCCAGGTTCGATTCCGGTTGGGGGCATGTACCTTGCTTGCGGGCACATCTCCACAGTGGGGCATGCAGGAGGCGGTTGATGGATGTCTCTCTCTCATCGATGTTTCTGACTTTCTATCTCTCTCCCTTTCTCTCTGTAAAAAAATCAATAAAATATATTAAAAAAAAAAGTGAACTCCTATTCACATGGAGGAAGCCTAAAAGGCCATTAACTTCGTCTAAACAAGCTTCCAAAGAACATGGCACCCATAAAGTATGGGTGAACAGTGGGGCCAGTCACTAAAAGAGAAAAATAAAAGAGCGAAAGCACAGTTGAAGTACTGAGGAAGAAATTGTTAAAAATAATAAGAATAACATGAAGTGATATGAAAAAGTAGCAAATAAAGTTTCAAAACATATAATAGAGAATTGAAACGCATAAATATGTCACAATATATATTTATATAGTATAGATGAGGCCCCTAGAACCATAAGAAATGCAAAAAAATCACTGTTAATTACTCATTCTCAAATCCTCCCCCCCCCTTAAAAGTCAAACTGCCCCCCCTGTGGGGTGTGTGCCCCACATCGGAAACCACTGTCCTAAATGATCACAGGGGCCACTGCATCAGGTGAGACTGAGAACCACTGGGTCCAACATTCTAAACAAGATTCTTTTTCTTTTTTTTAATTATCACTTCTCTTCATTATTATTTTTAATACATTTTTATTGATTTCAGAGAGGAAGGGAAAGGAATAGAGAGATAGAAACATCAATGATGAGAGAGAATCATTGATCGGCTGCCTCCTGAACACCCCCCGTTGGGGATTGAGCCGCAACATGGGCATGTGTCCTTGACTAGAATCAAACCTGGGACCCTTCAGTCCGCAGGCCGGTGCTCTATCCAATGAGCCAAACCAGCTAGGGCTAAACTAGATTCTTTACTGTAGGGCTTCTTGAATCCTCTGTGATGCTCCTGAGTCAAGTGCTGTTCCAAGAAGAGGACAGAGAGAGCTGCATTTTCCAAACAATTTGGCCACAGAATCCTGTTTTGCAGAGTTTTTCTTAGGACTTTTCTCAGAGCTGATAAGACAACAGGGAGCCATTGGCCAGTTTTAAACAGGAGCAAGACCTGCTCTAATTGACATGGTGGAAAGATTTTCTTGGGTGTAGGAGGAATGGGGAAGGGAAAGGGGAAGAGATCAGAGACTGAAGGACCATTTGGAAAGAAGCTGACCAAGTCCTCCAGGTGAGAAAGATGAGTTTTAAAACAAAATTTGGTTCAGAAATGCTTAGGGAATACAATCAGTAGACCCTGGGGAACAATAGGAAGAGGGGAGAGGGGAGGATAAAAGAAGGAGTAGGAGTCGGGAATGCAGCCCAGTATTCAGGCCTAGGGTATGGGTGAACGGTGGGGCCAGTCACTAAAAGAGGCTCATAGGAAGAGAAGCAAGTTGAGAAGGAAGGAAAGTAGGTATGTGTCACTTAGGAGGAGCCAGACAATGAGAAGTTGTAGATACAGTTGTAGAGAGCGGGGGCATCAGAACAGAGATGCAAGAGGTTGTGCTGGATTGGGAACTCAGGCCCAGAGCGAAGCACTGCATCTTGTGAGCCTCCCTTTCCCATCCCTGGAAAAGGAAGACGTGGCAGCCCACTGGGGAGGGCTGTTGGGAGGAGCACCTGCTCCATACATGATCCTTGATTTCACAACAGGAGAAGGAGTAAGACTTAGAAAGGTGAACAGAAGGGAAGAGGAGAATAACAAATACAATGATAACAATAACAACAAAATCATCATAATAGCAGCTTGTTAGTAAATGTCGAAATGGATTCTGAGCAGGCACTGCTCTCAGGCTTGACAAATACTGACTCATTTAGTCCTTACAACTCATGAAGTAGGTACTGCTATTTTCTTTTTAATCCTCATTTTTACAGATGAGAAAACAGAGAAGCTAAATTACTTGAACAAGGCCTCAGAGAGAGTATGTGTTCTAGGCAGAGGGTGCAGAAAGCCAGCGGTAGGACATTACAAGGGGACGTGGAAACTCAAAGTGTGACTAAACTGATTTTTAGGTTTATTTGTACAGAGTTGATGTTATGTCATTAATCAATAGATTTAAAAATTAATATTATTCTTAGTTTAGTTATTATGAGAGCAAAAATACTCCAAATGTTGTATTGGATTCATGAGAGAACTCTAGGAATTATTTTTCCACTTTGGGGCTTTGTTCAGCTATATTACAAATTAATTAAATCACTGGAGTTGTTAGATATCATTTCTACTTCAAATATATTCAATCCTCTATTGCTCAAGGTTTTTACTTCATTCATTGTTGAAATGAATGTTCCCTCTAGGTTTTTGCCTTGGTTTTAATAATTGAAGTCATTCAGATGTCCCATTTAAAGCCTCAATAGCTATGTTCTCATATTCACTTATTCTTTTCTTATCACTTTTGTTAGGGACAGATTTGCAGAAGGCCTTCTCAGAATCCTGCTGCCTACCTCCCATTCAACTAACAACAAATCTCTGAGTGTATTTCCCTTCAGATCCATGAAGAATATGGCAAGAAAGAGTAGGGCACACATGGGGATCTGAAATTAATTCAGCACGATTGGAATCTGGAGTGAGTGGTCAGACAGGAAGCTGGCGAGGGAAGCAAGGGCCAGATGAGGAAGGGTCTTAAATGTGTAGAGTGGAAGTTCGGACATTATCCTAAAGGCATTGAGGAATCACTGTGGGCTTTAAAATAGGAGACATGGTTTGGATTCCATATTAGAAAGATCACTCTGTAATATGGAGAATGGGAATGTAAGGAGGGCAGAAATTGGAGGCAGAAAAATTCCCAGGTTCAAGGACATGGAGCTGAACCAAGAGGATGGAAGAGAGTAGACACATGTAAGACATTCACGTGATAGAATCAGCAAGATGAGGTGATGTTGAGGAAAACACAAGTCAAAGGTGACTTAGAGGTGTTGGGCTTGGGTCACAGGGTAGCTGTGGGCCCTTCACCCTGAGAGGGACCACAGGAGGAAGAGCAGGTTTGGGTGGGGAAATGATCAGTACTGGAGTTGAGTTTTAAATGTGTTGAGGTTGTAGTTCCTGTGGGACACTCAGAGGAAGGTGTCTATTAGGCAATTGAACCTGTGGATCTGGAAGTCAAAAGAAACATTATGGCTGGAGATTGAGACATGAAGTCCTTAACATGTAAATAGTCATTAAAGGCATGGAAGTCCATGAGGTGGCAAGGAGAGTGGGTAGAAAGAGTGAGAAGAGGACTAAGACATTTAAGAGAAGGGCAGAAAAAAATGGGCTTGGGGGTGGGGAGCAATTTGGAATCCATCCTGGGAGCCGTCACTGGGGTTAAAGGCATGGGAATGGAAGGCATCCCAGGGTAGAAGCTGTGCAGCTGGAAAAGACAGCAAAAGGCAACACTCATGCTCAGCAATGGAAGAGGGGCAGAGAGATGAGTAGAAATCATTGGAGAGGTGGGAGGAGACCAGGAGAGAGTGGGGCTAGAAGCCAAGTTGGAAAGGGAGAGATCACAAGGACCAGAGCTGGGAGGAGACCATGGCTGTGAGCTCTGAGGCAAATCTAAGGAGGTGACCTTGCATTAGGAGGTGCCCTTGAGAAAAGCAGTTTTGGTGGAGTGGTAGGGATGAGAGCCAAACCACAGTGGGCTGAAGAGTGGGGGGAAGGGACTGTGGTGGGGGTAAAGCAAGGAGAGGGGCAGAGAGAGTCAGGGAACATGGAAAAAGCAAGGGGAGAGACCAGCTGAGAGAGAGACTATGACAGAAGACTCAGGCAGGCTAAAGGTCCAAGAATATTGGAGATTCAAGATATAGAGCTTAGGTGGTAAGACTGGCCTTGAGGCCAGGGGCAGGGACAAGGGACTAGGGAGTTGAGCTCCATGAGGTTTGAGGGCTCAGCAAAGAGCAGAAAGGTTTAGTGATAGGAAGGGGTGAGTTCAATGAGGAAAGCACTGCTTATAAAGGGGGTAAAAACCAAAGGGTGTTCTCAGCTTAGCAAGGCAAATGAATGGGCAAGGAGAGGATGGAGAGCCAGGGGATGGGGGTGGGAGGGTTAGGTGTGAATGTCCAAGGAGATGGTGGGTGTTAGGGGTGTTTCATAATGATTCAAAGGAAAAAAACCAAAATTAATTCATCCCATAGATGTTTGTTTACTGCACACCTCCACATGCCCAGAGCTGCTAGGAGCTGGGAATGTGTAGGTGTAACAACAAAAACCCACCCAGGAATGTGGGAAACAGGGCTGGCTGTGCACTGTGGTGAATGGAGGAGCAATAGAAGGCACTCCCTTACCTAGCCGGCTAGGTGAAGAGGGTGTGCCAGGCAAAGGAATGGCTTGTGCAAAGGCTCTGAGGCACTGAACATCCTAGATGTTCATGGATTTGAAAATAGGGCTTTAGCCTTAGCTGGTTTGGGCCAGTGGATAGAGCATCGACCTACAGACTGAAGGGTCCCAGGTTCAATTCCAGTCAAGGACTCATGCCTGGGTTGCAGGCTTGACTCCCAATAGGGGGTGTGCAGGAGGCAGTTGATCAATGATTCTCTCTCACCACTGATGTTTCTATCTTTCAGAGAAGAAGAAATCAATAAAAATATATTTTTAAAAAATAGGGCTTTATTCTGCTGGCAGGGAAAGGGACGACAGAAGGTACGGTCAGATTCCGTTTGATAAGCTCCCTCCAGCTCCTGTGTCTATGATGGGGGTTTATGGGGGGCATGCAGAGGAATAGTCTTGCAGGGCTATAGCTTGGACAGGGAGATTGGGTGGGCTCAGTGGAGGGTGGAGCTCAGAGAGGAGGTGGCACCTTCTTCCCTTCCTCACACAGCTCTGCCCTCCACTATCCCCTTCTCACTCTGCTCCTGAACACTCAGTAAGCCCATCTCACTGAGCCAGGAAGGCAAGGAGTAAGTGCCCTCCTCACTTCCTTTGCTGTCTATCCGCCTCCTTTATCCTTGTCCAAAACCCTGCAAGCTGATGTCCCTATAATCAGGTCTTGCCCCATGGTGGCTCAGTGGCCCTGCCTCCTTGAAGAATGGCTTCTGGCCACTGACCTTTCTCCCCAAGGCTTGTCTTCTCCCAGTTACTTATCTTCCTAAAACCAAAACTCTGAGGGTGTTACACCCCTGCCTAAAATCCCTCAATAGCTCCCTATGCCTGCAGAATTAAGACTCAGCTTCTCCACTTCTTCTAAAACCTTTAGCCTCAGAATGAAAGTCACCTCCCCCAGGCAGCCTCTCCTGACCCTGCCTCCCAGCTAAGTCTGGATGGAGGATTTCTCTGTGTTCCCACAGACCCCATACTTAAAGCCATCGTGGTAGACATCACCATGCGTCATTAATATCTTCTGAAATGTCTTTTTTCCCCGTTAGAAAGAGCTTTGGAAGGCAAAGACTGCTCATTTTTGAATGGGAGCCCAGTGAAAGGATGAGGGTCCCCCCAGAATGTAGGGCTGAGGAGGTGGTAAGTGAGACAGAGGCTCAGAGAGGCAGGTATATGAATGGAGCTCAATGAGTGTTTGATAGACAGTGTGGGGACAGGGATTGGATAGGAATGGGGCTCAGGGTGGGTTGGCTGAAGGTCAATGAGAGGTGGAGAGAAATTCACCATGACCCAGAGGAGGGATGCCCTTGGTATTGGGGTGGTATCTAGCCTTGGAGGAATTAGATTCAGTAAGTTGGTGGGGGTTAAGTAGGTAGGGGTGGGGATGGCTGTGACAGGGAATGGGGCCTCAGTGAGGGAGTGGCAAGGGCTTCACACTCTCCCGGGAAAAGCATTACTCCTGGTGCCCAAGGTCATCCCTGGGTAGCCCCCTGAGAAGATCCAGCATTCTTTAATCCAGCTGGGAGCTTAGTTTAGACCTTCACTTTTTCTCACCTGGGCCCAAATGCATTCTGAACTAATCTGTTTACCTCCCACCTCAAGCCACCTGTCCTCTGTAGGGCAGCTGGATCTGCTGCTCCCCTGATTACCCACAGCACAAGGCAGGTCAAGTGCAGATTCCCTGCTTGGTGTGAACAAAGAGCTACTTCTGGAGCAGCGTCCCCCTAAAACACTCCCTAGGCCCCAGGCAGCTGTCTGTGTTCTGCCCTGAGAGGTGTTGGGCTGTTTGTTTTAGCAGCACCACCCTTCTTTTTCATAGGAAAGATTCTCCATGTATAAAATAGATATGCTCCAGCTAAAACCCTGGAGCTCCCCAGAACCCCACTTAGAAACCATTTTTACATCTATGACTCCTAGCTGTACCCCATTTCCTGAGCAAATAGTCTCCGCATCACCTCAAGCCCACACCTGTGCACAAGCTGGCCCCTCGACCTGGAATGCCCTCACTCTCATCCACTCCCCACCCCTTGCCTACAGATCGTCAACTGGTCTTTAAAAACACAACTCTGAGGTACTGGTTCTGGGCCCTCCCAGCTCTCTACCTTCATCCTGTTGTAGCATGGAGACACGAGATTGAGAATGTCCTTTCTTCTTCAGGATTCTTTTCTATGACTAAGGCCATGCCCCATAGATTGAATGTTGTTGGAATGGCCCATGGAATGAATAGACTTCAGTGAGGGAAGAAGGACTAGTGATGGTCAGTGCAAGAGGGGACAAAAGCTCCAGATAGAGGAAGAGGCTGTAATCAGAAGGGGAGGATCAGCTTCTGGAGGATTCAGGAAGGAATGGGGCTTCATGGGGACAGAACTGAATGAAGGGGCCAAGGAATCTGATAGGAGAAGGTCTCAGTGAGGGAGGGGCACTCAATGTGAGGGATGGTGAAAGAATGAGGGCTCCATGAGGGGCAAGAAATATAGGTGGGAAGGTGGTCAGGAGAGGGTGGATGCTAGTGAGGGTGAGTGAACAGGAGGCTTGATGTGGGAACATGTCCTCAGTAAGTAGAAGAGGAGGACACCCTTTGAGGGTTCATAACTCATAACTAAAGAATTCTTTGCTCAGCCAGGCGATTTGGCTCAGAAGCTAAGCATTGACCTATGAACCAGGAAGTCACAATTTGTTTTTTCCTGGTCAGGGCACATGCCCAGATTGTGGATTTGATTCCCAGTGTGGGGTGTGCAGGAGGCAGCTGATCAATGATTCTCTCTCATCATGATGTTTCTATCTCTCCCTCTTCTTTCCTCTCTGAAATCAATAAAAATATATTTTAGAAAATAATTTTTTTTTAATGGTTTGGCTCGGTGGATAGAATGCCAGCCTGCGCACTGAAGGGTCCCAGGGTTTTTTTGTTATTTTTTTAAAATGTATTTTATTGATTTTTTACAGAGAAGAAGGGAGAGGGATAGAGAGTTAGAAACATTGATGAGAGAGAGACATCGGATCAGTTGCCTCCTGCACACCCCCTATTGAAGATGTGCCCGCAACCAAGGTACATGCCCTTTACCGCAATCAAACCCGGGACCCTTCAGTCCGCAGGCTGATGCTCTATCCACTGAGCCAAACCGGTTTTGGTGGGTCCCATGTTTGATTCCGGTCAAGGGCATGTATGTTGGTTTTGGGCATATCCCCAGTAGGGGGCGTGCAGGAGGCAGCTGATAATGTTTCTAACTCTATCTCTCTTCCTTCCTCTCTGTAAAAAATCAATAAAAAATATCTTAAAAAAATAAATTAAAAAGTTTTTTTAAAAAAGAATTCTCTGCTCGACTTCTGTCCCTCAATGCAGGGATGCCATCACTCGTACCCAAAATCAGCCATTTCTAGGCTCAAAACTTGTGTGTGACTTCGGATCAGAATGATATCAGTTGGCTTCTGGGGCCCTATCAACACTCAGTCACGGGATGCTGGACAGAGTCAACAGACTTGAGGCTCATATTCATCGCAAGTTTGCCTCTGCCCGAAGGCTGCCCAATGCCCTTCAGGAGGCCAGAGAAGCCAACACAATTGCCTGGCTCCTCTCTCTTTTCTCCACCACTTCCCTGGATACCCTAGGGCAAAATGGTCCACACACTGTTTATGTAACAATCACATGCCTCCTGAAGTCAACAGAGAGCTGGATATTTCACAAAGGATTCACTACATGTACACATCATCTCATGCAAGCCTCACTCTATTCCTATACAATGACACTTGTAGCTTAATGGTTATTCTTTAAGCAGTACTGCCCAGCAACATGCACATTCATTTCTCTCTGAGCTCATGTCCCTTAGACTCTCACTGCACCCCAAGTTTTTCCCCTCACCTTACCCCATTCTCATTATCTCCCCATCAAGGATATCTGTCACATACACCACTTGGTAATAAAAACTGGGTTACTGCTGCCAAGGCTGTGGGACGTGGCTATATCAAAAGTGACATAACTGCTGTATTCAATTGGTCATGGCTGGGGCGGGGCCCTTTCTGATGGCCAGGCCAGTGCTGTTTTTTTAGGACAATGTTTAGAACCATAAGTCTGACCTCTGGTTTAGGTGGATGTGTGGCTCAGTGTGTTCATTAGTGCACATCACATGAGTGTGAATGGCTCCACTCATGCCCTTCCTCTCATCTTGGAAATGGAGGATATTATAAACCGCTAAACTGCATCTGGCCCATGGCTGCAACAGTTGAGAAGGGAGGAAAAATCAAGGTTTCGATGCTAATTAAACCTAACCGTCTCTAATTGTTTGTTAAGCTAGGGATTTTCAGCTTCACCAGTTCTCTGAGCTTCTGTCCTGGGCTGGGTTCTGCCCTTGGCTGCTCCCATCGACATCCAACCAAACTCCTCTGCCTTTCGACCTTTACTGGCAGCCTGGGTCTCCGCGCCTCAAAAGGGAAGCAAGAAGTGGCTGGGCCAGGCTTCAGAGGAGCTGCCTGGCCATGTGTGTAACCTCTCTGATGGGGATGTTGAAAGACAGACCTTGGGGTCGAGCCTCAGGTCTGTAACACAGGCCTCCACCTCACTCCTGACACAGCTCTCACATGCTAACGGGCTGGTACAGAGCCCCCATCACTGGAAACATTAGGCAGAGGCTAGAGGACCTGCTCTTGTGAGCGCCTCGAATGGGACTCTGAGGGACTCTGTGAGGGACAGCGAGGGCAGTGAGGACAAGTTCAACTTGAGCTCTGTTTTCAAGAAGACTGGGCTCACAGGAAGTAGGTGTGTTCTTCGGACTGTCATCTCTTCCCCTCTCCAAGCCTCGGTTTCCCCATCTGTGCAATGATGGTTTTATTTTACTTTGAGAACCCTTTCTTCCAATGATATCATATGTGGAATCTTACAGGAAGTAGGGAAAAGCGAAGTTGCTCTGGTTGGAAGGGTGATAGGGCCTGACTCCTGCCCACTGGCTTCCCCTTCCCTCCCCCAGTGCAACTCTGAGACTCCCCCTGGGCAGGGTTCAACACCGTAGGAATGGACAGTCTCATGAGCTCCCAGCTCCAATGTGCTTGCCCTGTGATCTGGGCAGGGAAGGCTGCTGCCGGCCACTAGGTGGGCAGAACTCCTGACCCAAAGGGGCTGAGGCTGCACTTCAGCCACCACTGACAAAGGGCCCTGAAGTGTCAGTGAGGAAGGAACCAAGCATCTTGGAGCAGAGGGACAAGGGATCATCTCCATGGATACCACACAGAGCCGGTGTTATGATGTCAGAGGGCATAATCCACACACTGGATCCTCACAAGAGAGGGGTTCATCTAGAAAGCAGGGTCTATAAAGGGGGAAATAGACAAAGGGCGTAGTCTACAGAGTGCACAATCTCAACAAATTAATCCACAAACTGGATAAGCCACAAACAGGATAATCTATCGAGTACTTCACACAAATACAAATCGGCAATAGTCATCACAGAATAAAGCCACCAAAGGCCCTCCAGCCCCCAAGTAGCCGCCTACCAGGCCCCTAGTGCCAAGGCCCTTCATGGTCCAGCCCCGTTATTACTCACTCCGCCTCTGTCTCTTCCCCTTGATCCCCCGGCTGCCAGCAGTGAGATGCATCCAGCTCAGAATGAGGGCCACCACACACAGCCCAAGCCGCATAGTCACTTGCCAGCTCCAGGCCCCTGGCAGGAGGGGTGGTCTTTGGGGTGATGGATGGCGCAGGACTCTCGCTAACGTCTCTGGGGCTGGGTCAGCAGCAGGAGGCCCAGGCCTGGGCCATGTCCCAATTCCACCATGATTTCAGCTGAGGAGTCCACTTCTCTATCGGCCCGTAAGGTGGTCCAGAGCGCTTTCCTCAAAGGCACTTGGCAGAATTTGTCATTCCAGCAGGGGCACCTCCAAAACCCAACCTGTTGGGGGAGGAGAGAGAAGGATTAATTTTGAAGGGCCAGGAGGGCGCCTCCCCACCCCAAATTATGCCTTCTACCATTCTGTCAAGGAGACTATGAAAACTCAGAATGTTTGGACATTATAAGTTGCCTACCTGGCGCCCCTATAGAAGAAATCTGCTCCCTTTGCTGTGTTGCAGAATTCCCAGAACTAGAGCTGGCTACTCAAGCAGCTGGAATCAGTGGACCCTCAAATCAAGCTTGTGGGTCACTGGCAACCAGTTGGCCCCACCCCTGCCCAGTACTGGCCAGCTCTGACAGAAAGCCTTTAGGTCTACTCTACAGACCTCATGCTGCAGTTATAGCGTGTCTCTTGAAGACGAGATCTCTGTCCTTCTGTGAGTGACCCATCAACTTTTTTTTGCTGGTGTTGAGTCACCCCTGTGCCTTTCACCTGTCCTGGAGCTAGAACAGTGGCCCCGACAAGCCAGCAGACTCTGCGTGGCCCTCTGGGCTTGGCGAGAGGAAAGGAAGTAAGGCTTCCCCAGGCCACAGAAACTCTGACACAGCAGGCCTGGCGGGGCTGGCCTTTGTGAGAGGATAAAAGAGGCAGCTATGCCCGCCCTGGTCAGAGACCCAGAGAATGGGGATAATCCCCCAGCCCAGTAAGAGCCAGGTCTCTGGACTGCTGGCTGGTGATGGGGGCAGGGAGAGCTGGTCCCTCCCCAACAAAATGTGTCTGGGAAGTTGGAGCCCAACCTGGGAGTCAGAGGATGAAACCTCGCTGCACACTCACAGGAACACGTGTTCCCAACGCACAGCAGAGGCCAGCCCAAGCATTGCCCCACACCCACCCACACTCACACAGGGGCAGGAGGAAACAGCAAGCCTCCAGGAAGCTGTGTAGATGCCAGGGAAGTGGCACCCTCCCATCCACGGGTTAGAGATCTCTGGACAAGTCTCAGCCTCTCTGAACCTCAGTCTCCTTCATCTATAAAATGGGGGTAGATATGCCTATTTCACAGGCTTGCTTGGAGAGTTGGCTGAGCTTTCATTTATAAATGAGAAATCTGTGTAGCTGGAGTGGAGGTGCCCTGTCCCAATCCTCTCCCCTTGGCCTCTCAGGGAGGCCCCAGGAGAGCCCACCTGCATGGGAGATAAATCATTATCCCACAGGGGAGCTTAGCACCTCCCTCCTCAGCCTCTCCCACCAGCTTTGAAGGCCAGACACACTCAAGTGGTTAAGCTGCCTGTGAGAAGTGTTTACACAAGGCTGATGGATCCCACCTGGTGCTAGGGCCAGCCACCCCCAATGCCTGACAGCTGCCAGCCCCTACCTGCCCCTCCAGCACTCCCTGCACGACCTGCTAAAGCCTTCCCACCCTCCCCAGCCCGCACTACACATTTCCATTCCCTTCAGTTTATCAAACTGGGATCTTCAGTGTCCAAGTATATGGTCCCAGAGGTTGGCCATCGAGCATGGTGATCAAGGGCATAAACTTCAGAGTCAGACTGCCTGGTTTCAAATGTTGGCTCTCCTACTTATTAGCTGTTCTTGGGCTAGCCGATTAACTGGCCTGGGCCTCAGTTTCCTTATTTGCAAGAGGGTTGTTGTGTGTTTAATATATATATATTATTGATTTCAGAGAAGAGAAATGGAGAAAGAGAGAGAAACATCAATGATGAGAGAGAGCCCACCCCCTACTGGTGATTGAGCCCTCAACCCAGGCATGTGCTCTTGACCAGAATCGAATCCGGGACCCTACAGTCTGCAGGCCGATGCTCTATCCACTGAGCCAAACTGGCTAGGGCAATTGTTGTTTTTTGATAGCTTAAATGAGTTAATACATGAAACTGCTTAGAATGGTGCCTGGCACAATACTATTTGTTGTGTGTTCTATGACCAAGACTTTATTTTGTGCCTACATTCCAATGGTCATCTAAGAAGTAATATAAACTGTTTTGTATCCTCTAGATACATATCTTAACACTGAGCACTGTTATGCAATTTCCATATTTATATTTATCTCTATCATGGATCGTCTTGGCCCCAAAATGATCACTCAAAGTGATAGGGTTAACCTATAATTGCAGCATTTTTCAAACCGAGGTCTGAGGATCCCAGGCAGATGCACTGGACAGATGCTGGAGGGGAAAGAAGACCACCCCAGACACACCTGGTGGTAAACCCTGGGTCTGGGAGCCTTTCTCTGGCCTCACTGTGGGATCGGGACCCCTGGGGTCTGGGTGCAGAAAACGCCTCCTCGGACTCTCTGAATCCCCTCTGTCCGTCTTGCACGGAACCTAGCACTTCAGGATCAGTGCTCAGCAAAGGTTAGCTCCCTTCCTCGCCTTTCCTCTACTTCCCTCTACATTCTACCCCCACCTCCAATCTCCCAGGTCTCAGCTGCAGCCCCTCTTGCCATGCTCACCCAGTCCTGGCCAGTGAGGACCTTATGGTCTATTTCCACCTGAATCACCATCAAACCAGAATCTCAGCTGAGAAGTAAGGGAGGAGGATCCAGATCTGAATTTCTCTGAAGCAAGGGACACGGGCATCTGCCACCCATCACTAGACGGGCAGAAATAACGACTCAATATTACCTGATGTTCTGATTTTTTTTAAAGTTGAAAATTCATAATTTTATGTGAAATCTGATTTAAGTAGCTGGGTAGGTCTCAGACTAGGAATTCTGCAACACCCACCCCCTACACACTTGCAATGGTCGCGTGCATGTGCGTGCACACTCACAGACACACACACCCACCTATCAGGACAAGCTGAGAGAGGAGATAGGAGCTGATAACTTTCTTTTAAGTAGCCGCCAGCCTCATTTCTATTAGTGTCTCTGTCTGATCCCCCTGGTCCCTTGGGCTATATGGCACAAGCAGTTCATTTTTTTTGAGGCCCAGGACTCTACGCAGGCAGAGTCAGCAATGGGAGCTGCTAGCAGTGATCAAGGTCTCAGACATCGGTGGGGGTGAGGAAGGGCATTTTGTCTCCGCCAGGGTGGGGGTGAGGGACCCACATTCATCACCTGCTGTGGTGCTAGGTCCTCATTTCCTCCCAGGAAAAGCCTTTTCATTTTCCTGGCACCGAGAGGTTAAGGGTCTTCCTGTGACAACCTACTCATCGACCAGCTGGTTTGCTATCTAGACTGCGGAGCTGGTGGGTGGGGCAAGAGGCTGGGAGCTGGGGCAGAGGCATGACCCAGGCTGGGAAAGGTGGTGGGAAGGACTGGAGGCAGAGGCAGAGCTGGGGCAGGAGACGGAGGAGATGCACGTGCTAGGTGGTCCGGGAAGAGGAAGATGAGAGCTAGGGAAGGAGGCACAGCTGGGGTGGAGCTGAGGGCGGGGACTCATCCCACCGTCCCACCACCCCACCACCCCACCACCCCACCAAGGGCTGAAATACCTTTCACCTTCTTGTCTGCAACACTATCAGGATAAATTAGTATTCCATCCGGGGCCGGACACAGACCCAAAAATGTAAACCATCCACATCATTTCTCATTACCCTCCCCGAGACCCGGTGGAGAGTTTTGGCCGCCGAGTGGGCTGGCGGTGGAGGCCGAAGAATTGCGGGGCAGCGGGAGGGACCCAGGGTGTGCCTGTGGGACCTGTCGGGATTAGAGTGTCCCCCAGGGCTAAGTCAGGCCGTGCTGTCCCCAGAACGCCCCCCAAAACGGAGAGCAGCGGGGAAGGCTGCTTCTCATCCCTTCATCTCCTCTCCAAGCGTGTAAATCCCCCCCAACACACACACACACACACACACACACGCCCCTCCATCATCCCGGGGAGGCCCGACAGGTGCAGGGGGAGGAGAGGCGGACCTGAAGTCCCCTGACTGCCCCTCAACATCCAAGGGTGCTCTCCAAGCCCGAGAGGCCAGTTCTTAGGAAAACTCCTGCACCCACACGTACTTGCACCCACAATCCGCCGTTGCCCCCCTGGGAGCCCGGGGCAAACGCACAGCCCACCTCTCCCGGCCCAGCCAGGCCATGCGACCCTCAGCGACCTGCCCCGGGCCACGGAGCCGCGCCACCCCGCAGTGCAAGGGGGCGGCCACGCATGCCCCTGCCACGTCGGACCCGGGCCGAGCTGCGCGGCTGGGGTGGGGGAACCACGGCCCGAGGGCGGGGGGGTCCGCGGTGCGGAGACCGGGAATCACAGCCGCCGGAGGGGGTGGTGTGAACAGGGCTGGCGGACGTGGGGCGCTCAGAACCACCAGTGAAGACGCCCAGGGGGCTGCGGGGTGGAGGGGAACCGAGGCAGCAACCCGGAGGGGGCTGCCCCCTGGCTCCAGGGGTGACATGGGCGGGCGGGGGGCGGCGGGACTTGCAGGAGGGGCTCCAGGTGGTGCCCTCTTCCGCCCTCGCTGACCAGAGAGCAGCCAGAAGTCCGCTCCCTCTCGCTGTCTGCCCCCCAACTCAGCTCGCCTGCGCCCCGACGGGAGAGCCCGTGGCGCCCCAGATCCGGGAAAGGGGCGCCAGGCAGGAGCACAGGGCAGCCCAGGGGGGACTCACCTCGGCGCTGCCAGCCCGGCGGCAGCAGACCCGGGAGGGGCGAGGGCGCGCCCGTTCACCCGCCGCCGCACGACTGTCCCGGGCTCTCGCGCGCGCTCCGCCCGCCGGTTCCCAAGTTGCTCAATCTACGAGCGGCTCACGCCCTCCGGGGGCCAGCGCCCCACCCGGCGCATCGGTCCTCTGGGCGGTTCGGTCCGGCCTCGCTCTCCCCAGCGCCCGGCTCGGCGGTCCACTCCCCGCTCTCCGCCCCAGCCCGTGCTCTCTCCGTCGCGCCTCCTCGGCCGCAGCTCCCAGCCGGGAGGGAATCCCCCCCTTTGCCGTCCCACCCCCGAACCGGCCCCCCTTCCCGGGATCCGCAGGAAAAAACGGACTGGAGCGCCAGGCCCGGGAGTTCGTAGCCCCCTCCCGCACGCCCTTGCCCGCAGCTGGGGCGCAGGGCTGGCCGCCGCGCGCGCGCGCGCGCTCTGGACCCGGGCGCAGACCCTCTGCCCTCGCTCCTCCCGTCGCCCCGGCCCCGCACCCCGAGCAGGGACTGCAATTCCAGGCATCCTCCCTGGATGCCTAGGACCGATGAGCCTCTAGAAAACCTCAGTTTCCCTATCAGGATCCTGGAAAGTGACTAGGAACCAGCGCCACAGGGTCTGTAGTCCTGGCCACGCCCTCCTCCTCTCGGGGTCAGGTGTTCCAGAGCATCTTCCCAGTTCAGAGAAAACACGAGGCTCTGGGATCCCTAGAACCCCGGGGAGGACACTTCCACACGAAACTGGTGTAGGAGACTGAGGGACACTTGGAAGGAGAACCTGGATTCAAATTCCTGCTCCATTGGTTACCAGCTGTGTGGCCATGCTGCAGTTACTCAGCCTCTCTGAGCCTCAGGGTTGTCATCTGTTGTGAGATGTCAATGAGACAAAGGCTTCAGCCCTCTGGTAAACGGTAGGGGCTCTTTAAATGTTTGCGAATGAGTCCTGCAGGGCTGCAGACACCTGCCTATGGTGTGGAAGTCAATCAAGCCTGGAGAACGGAGGCAGGTGAGACTCACTCTCAGGGTGGCTCCCCGCTGCTCTCCAGCTTCACTGGGGCAGTGGTCGGTAAACCCATTAGTCCACAGAGCCAAATATCAACAGTCCAACCACTGAAATTTCTTTTGAGAGCCAAATGTTTTAAACTTAAACTTCTTCTCACACCACTTCTTCAAAATAGACTCGCCCAGGCCGTGGTATTTTGTGGAAGAGCCACACTCAAGGGGCCAAAGAGCCGCATGTGGCTCTCGAGTCGCTGCCGTTTGCTGACCACGGCACTAGGGTAAAGGAAAGTGGGCTAAAACTGTAGTGAGCGGGAGTGAGTTAGAGCAGAAAAGCTATACTGATTGTGGGGGTGGGGTGGGGGGTGGGTAATGAAGACAGGCTGTGGAATCTCCTCCTCGGGGAGAGGAGCGGGCAACCCCGAGGACTGGGAAAAGAGCACCGTGTCTTTTACAATGCCAGGGGAACCCATGGAAGGACCCCTCCTGTGTCCGGGATGGCCAGGGAACCAGGATGGTGGATGGCCAGAGAAAGTG
Source organism: Lasiurus cinereus (assembly GCA_011751065.1). Lineage (NCBI taxonomy): Eukaryota > Metazoa > Chordata > Mammalia > Chiroptera > Vespertilionidae > Lasiurus > Lasiurus cinereus. The sequence continues at coordinate 7,572,985 of JAAGEH010000030.1, forward strand.
GAGCAGTTGAGCCCCAAATGTCCCACGTCTGGGCTCAGTTAGCCAGAGCATTGCCAAGTTTGCAGGAGGCAAACAGCCACTTCCGAGTTGGTCCTGGGCCCCCTCCAACCCCCTCTCCAGCCCCTCCCCGCTCCCCTCTGCCCTGAGCCTTCCCTATGTCTCACTGGCCCTTGGCTCTGCTCCTTGCCTAATCAAACAGCCCCAAATGCTGAAAACTCAGTGTTTATTTTATTTTATTTTTTTACACACTTGCATAACTCCCCGACAAGCCACGCCAGGCGTTGGGCTTTTTGTTTGGTTTTATTTTGTTGCATTCAGGGAAAAAGAGAGAGAGAGAGAAAGAGAAGAGAAGGAATAACACAAACCACCCAGCCCTAGAAGCCTTCTTAGGCCAGGCAGTGGGCTCGGGTTTCCTGCCCGAGGAAAAGTCTGTGGGAGTTGGGGTGGGGGTGGAGGGCTCGCTATGAGGCTAGGCTCAGGAATGAGTGAGAAAGGGAAGAAAGCCACCTGGATCCAAGAAGATAATGAATTAGAACCATGTGACAACAATGGAGGAATAATAAAGAGCATTTCTTGTGCACCTAATACATGCCAGGCACTGCGCTTGCATATATAGTGTTGCCTAATTTTGCAACCATTTTCCTTCTTTCTTCTTTTTCTTATAAATGTGAATTCTGAGCCTCAGAGAGGTCAAGTCATTTGCTCAGAAACACATGACCTGAAAGTGGCTAGCCCAGTTCCCATCACGCCAAGTGACTTGTCATTTCCCCGGGAGAATGATGCTGCCTTTAGTTTGGATGGCTGTTCGTTCTGCCTAGAAATGCTGTTTCCCTCTGACCCTTCTCTCGTCCTCCTTCAAAATGCCCCCAGGAAGTGTCATCCAGCCACCTTGCACATCAGCTTCTGGATCTTATAGAGACTGTACATCTCTCATCACTGGCCTGCAATCGTCCCTCCCACTGCACTGTGAGCCCCTTAAAGGCAAGGACTGTATCTGATGTATCCATATGACCCCAGCATCAGGGACATACTTATGTGATGTTGAGTGAACTGAACCCCAAGGCTGCCAAGACTGGACCTTCTGTAAGTCCTTCAAGCTTATTTGGATGATGTTCCAAATCACTGTCACTACTCACCCAGGACAAGGTCATCATTCTCATGAGACCAGAGGCTCAGTGGACTGGACCAGAGCAGTAGCTCCCAGAGATCGTTCAAGTTGATAGACTTACTGTCATCCCTTACCAGGCAAAAACTATTCTACCACCGGCACTCTCCGTGCAACTAAGTAATAGAGGACCAACTCAAATTAGCTCAGATAGCAGGGTGGTTTATTATCTCATGTATTGAGAAGGGCCGAGGTAGGAAGTTCTGCAACCACATCAGATTCTTTTTTAAAAAAATATATATATAATATATATTAATATTTTCACAGAGAGGAAGGGAGAGGGATAGAGAGTCAGAAACATTGATGAGAGAGAAACATTGATCAGCTGCCTCCTGCACACCCCCTACTGTGGATGTGCCCACAACCAAGGTACATGCCTTTGACTGGAATCGAAACTGGGACCCTTCAGTCCCCAGGCTGACACTCTATCCACTGAATCAAACCGGCTTGGGCCACATCAGATTCTTTCCTGTATTTTTATTCTATCATCTCAGTATACTGGCTACTATCCTCGCAATCCCAAGATGATTGCAGAGGGTCCAGGCATACATCTTTACCAACCAGGTCCAACAACAAGTCCAGCTGACCCTTTTAAAGAGTTAACTGCACTTTAAAATGGTTAAAGTAGTAAATTTTGTCTTATGTACATTTTACCATAATTTTTAAAAAAATTTAAGGAGCTATCTGGATTACGTACCCACTAATGAAGCCATCACAGACAAGAGAGATGATGCCACCAAGATTAGCTTAGGGGGATTCACCTTCATTGTGTAGGACACGGTGTTCACAGGCAAAAGAAGGGGAGATAGGCCTTGGGGTAGGCAACCAACAGTGTTTGTGGTCATCACTGTCACTCAAAGAAAAGCTGACTTCGTTATTGTCCATTTCCTGCAGACTCTTCTGCAAACCTTGGTCTCCATGGCCCATTGGTCCCTGAGATCTGGCGGTTGTCTCTCTTATGGAGGCAATATAGGATAGTGGGTAAGTGCATGGACATTAGAACTAGCCCTGTTTGAGTTCAACACCTATCTCTGCCACTGGCAATGTCCTCGGGCAAGTCTTCGCCTCAGTTTCCTCACCTGTAAAACAGACATGGTCACAATACCCACCCACCACAGTTCTTATGAGGGTAACACAGGCCATGCATTTAAAAAGCTTACACAGCCGAGAGCAGTTTGGCTCAGTGGATAGAGCATCAGCCTGCAGACTGAAGGGTCCCAGGTTCGATTCCGGTCAAGGGCATGTATCCTGGTTGTGGGCACATCTCCACTGTGGGGCGTGCAGGAGGCGGCTGATCGATGTCTCTCTCTCATCGATGTTTCTGACTTTTTATCTCTCTCCCTTCTTCTCTGTAAAAAATCAATAAAAATATATTTTAAAAAATAAAAAATAAATAAAAAGCTTACACAGCCCTGACTGGTTTGGCTCAGTGGATAGAGCATCGGCCTGTGCACTGAAGGGTCCCGGGTTCGATTCCAGTCATGGGCATGTACCTTGGTTTCGGGCATGTCCTCAATGGGGAGTTTGCAGGAGGCAGCTGATCAATGTTTCTAACTCTCTATCCCTCTCCCTTCCTCTCTTTAAAAAAAACAATAAAATATATTTTTTTAAAAAGCTTACACAGTGCTAGGAATTAATGCCCCAGGAAGTATCATCCAGCCACCTTGCACATCAGCCTCGGGAGCAGTTAGTACATGCTGGCTCTTATAATTTGCTATAACTTTGTCCTTTTATTCATTCAATATTAGTGCTATCGAATCCCAAGGAGCAGGCTCGAAATGGAGGAGAGAGAAATGAATATCCCCATGGTTTGTTTTCCTAGGGCGTGCTTGGTCTAGTGGGAGAGAAGATTTAGGAGACAAGGTAGATGAGGCAGAGAGATGGCACAAAGGAAGGGGCGATCCTTGAGGGAGTCAGAGAAGCTTCTCCAAGGAGGAGATGCTTGAAAGACCTGTTGGCGTGTCCAGGTGTGTGTGATGAAAGCCATTCCCGGCACAGGAAGTGAGTGCTAAGGCCCAGAGGATGCAGCACCGGAGCCTTGGAGCTAGCAGTAGCTCTGGTTGGTGGGGACTGAAAATGACAGGTGGGGAGAGGGCAGCAGCTGAGATCCTTCCAGAAGGCCTTATACACCAGGCTAAAGAGCAGAGACTTTACCTGGAGGGTTGTGGGCAACCTGCTGGGGGTGATGAGGTGGGTGAGAGGCAGGATTGGAGTTGTGCTTTAGAAGGAGTGCCTGGCAGCTCTGGTAAAGGCTGAATTTGATGGGGAGAGAATGAAGGGGGTGGGGAGCCCCAGTGAGAGAGGGTAAGGGGGTCATTTGCAAGAACACTGCTCTTCCCCTGTCCTCTCTCAATCTCCCTTCCAGAGGCCCAGCTGTGTCAGCTGGGAACCCACTGCACCCTAAACACCCTCCCAGCTTCTCCACCTTGTGTGACCGAAGGAGCTTGAGCTCCTCTAACACACACCTGGGGAGCAGCCCTCACCCAGAAGCCACTCACTCTCTCATAGGAGGAGTGAGCACCTTTCCCCCTCACCCTCCCTCGGTGGCCTTCTCTTCACCATCCTGCTGATACCGCCCTCCTCTTCTCACCTTTGGGCTTTGGGACCTGCCAAGTGGCCTTGAGTACCTCCTTTGCTCCCACAGGACTTTGACATCTGTTGCAAGGTCCTCTTCTCCATCGTGGGCTCCAGCATCAGCCTGGGGACCTCATTCTCCATTCAGCTCCGCTCCCAACACCGCCGATATTCCCATCCACTCAGCCTTCCAATCACATGGCCTTGGCCTTACCCAAAGTGCTCCATCCCTAGCCCTAGACTGTTTTGCTCAATGGGTAGGGCATCAGCCTGTGGACTCAAGGGTCCCAGCTTCGATTCTGGTCAAGGGCATGTACCTTGGTTGCAGGCACATACCCAGCAGGGGATGTGCAGGAGGCAGCTGATTGGTGTTTCTCTCTCGTCGATGTTTCTAACTATCTATCCCTCTCTCTTCCGCCCTGTAAGAAATCAAAATATATATATAAAGATTTGAAAAAACAAACAAACAAAGTGCTCCATCCCTGAATTTGTAGACTCTAAGACCCTCCTCCCTCCAGATCTCAGACCTCCAGTGCCCACCAGGACTTCCTTTTATTCCCAGCCTCTTGCTCTCTTCCTCCCAGTTCAGATTCTTGACATTTCGATCACCCGATAATGATTTCCACACTGGCCTTTCCTCAACATCTCAACTACCCTGCCAACCCTCTGCCTCTTCCTGCTGAGTTCTGCAAGAGAATCCTCCAGCTACCTGGGACGGTGCCACTGTGAATTCACAGCCAGCCTCTACTGGGCCCTCAGCCACTGGTGTTGATCCCTCAAGCCACCCGGGCCCCACCCTCATCAAGACAGCTGAGACAGCCAAGAGTGACTCCTTCAATTTCCTGCCCCTAAAACCAAACTCGTGATCCCTCCTCAGAACCTCTTTCTCCCCAGATTTCCCCCTTCTTGGTAAACAACAGTGAACCTGATAAACAGGAAACTGGGAGTTGTTTTTCATTCTTCCCCCTCTCACCTCCCACATCCACTCCATTGGCAAATTCTGTTGGACCTACCTCCACACCATTTTGCAAACCCATCTACTGCTCAACTCACTGCTCCCGCTTTAAACCATCTTCCTTGCTTACCTGGGTCATTGCAAGAGTCCCTAACTAGTTCCCCCACTTCTACTCTAGCCCCCACCAACACAGTAGCCAGGGAAAACTTTAAAAATTATAAAGCGGGTTCCATCACTCACTCCCTGCTTAAACCTTCCAGTGATTTTCCATTGCACTTAGATTGAAATCCAAACACCATCCCTTATAAGGCCACATCCCTACGGCTTCATTTATTACCTCCTTCAGCTCCAGTCTTACTGGGCTTCTTTCAATTACCTCCCTCAGCTCCAGTCTTCCTGGGCTTCTTTCAATTCTTTGAGAACTCAGAACTCTTTCTCAACCCAGGGCCTTTGCACAGGTCCTCCGCCAGCTCGCTCTTCCCATCACTCTCCATGGGGCAGTTTCTTTTCTTCCTTCCAATTTCAGCTTCTACATTTTGTCAGAAGGGCCTTTCCTGACCTCTGCTTTGCCTAAGTAGTTCCCCATCTTTCCCTATCACAGCTGCCTTTCCGTTTCATCAGACGTTGTGTTTTGTCATTGCTTATTTGCTTGCTCTCCTCCTGGACTCGAGTTCTCAGTGTCTGCACAAGAGAGTCCGTCCTTCACCATCCTCACCCTCCCTGCACGATCCATTGCTAAGGTCACCAACAACCTCCTACTCACCATGTCCTGAAACTCCTTTGTCTTTCCTCTTTCTCTGTATCTCTGCAACTCTTGACATCCCCTCCTCAGAATGCTTTTCTCCATCGTCTGATTCCCATTCCTTGTCCCTCTGCCTGTCTCTCTTCTTGGCCCTTAACTGTTGGTGAGCTCAAAGTTATTTCTGGCCTTCTACCTTTCTCTTCAACCATGAACTAATATAGATAAAAAGTACAAGGTCTAATAGTAAGAAAATTAAGTGTGATGGTTAATTTTATGTTTCAATTTGGTGAGGCCATGGTACAGACATTATTCTAGAAGTTTCTGTGAAAGTACTTTTTATTTTTATAAAATTTTTTTGAAATACACTTTTATTGATTTCAGAGAGGAGAGGAGAGGGAGAGAGAGAGAAACATCAATGATGAAAGAGAATCTTTGATTGGCTGCCTCCTGCATGCCCTCTATTGGGGATTGAGCTTGCAACCCTGACATGTGTCCTTGACTGAAATCAAACGCAGGAACCTTCAGTTTGCAGGTTGGCACTTGATCCATTGAGCCAAACCATCGGCGGCTGAAGGTATTTTTTTAGATGAGATTACTATTTAAATTGGTGGACTTCAAGTAAAACGGATTACCTTCCAAAATGTGGGTGGGCCTTATCCAACCAGTTGAAGGCCTTAATATAATACAGACTGACCTGGGGGGTTAGGGCATGCATGGGAGTGGGTGGATGGGGACAATGGAAAGATTGTACACATGTAATACATTAATTAAAAAAAAAAAACACAGACTGACCTCCTCTGGGGAAAAGAAAATTCTGCCAGAAGATGGCTTTTGGGCTCAAATGCAATGCCAGCTCTTCCCTAGGTCTCCAGCCTACTGGCCTGCCCTGCAGATTTCCGATTTCCTAAGCCTCTACCATCATTTGAGCCAGTTCCTTAAAATTTACACACACTATTCATTCTGTTTCTCTGGAGAATTCTAATACAGTGTTACCTAAATGTTAACTAAAAATCTCCTAAGCTCTTTCCCTTCAGGAGATTTTCTCACAGATACAAGCATGTTGGGCCTGAAAGGACACTTAGGTTCTAGCCCCAGACCTGCTGGCTGGATGAACCTATCCAAGTACCTTGATGTTTCTAAACTTGTTTCTCCCCCACTCTTTCCCATCTCAATAACAGCATCTCTAGCCACCCAACTGCTCAAGGTAAAACCAAAGAGTTTTTGCTTGGTTGGCATCTTTCCTTTGCTTCCTACCTTTGACCTATCAGCCAGCTGTTTCTTTTCTGCCTCCAGAGGCACAAAGTGAATTGGGTTCCATCCAACTCCTCGCATCACGCTGATCCAAACATCTTCATCACCTGCCTGGTCTCCTGGCTTCCCTTCTGCATCCACAAAATTACTCTGATTTTTAAAAAATATAAACCATATCATAGCACTTATGTTAGTCTCCTGTTGCTGCTGTGACAAATTACCACAAACGCCATGGCTTAAAATAACACAAATTTTATCATCTTCCGGTCCTAGATGTCAAAAGTCTGCAATGGCGGGCGGAGGGGAGGGGGAGTGGGGAGGGAGGCTGGGATAAAGAAAACAAAAGTCTGCAATGGGCCCTACCCTGTTGGGCTCAGTGGATAGATCATCCATCAGCCTGCAGACTATGCCAAATCCTCAGTGATGTGCTTGACTTATTGGCTACAAAGAAATGGTTATTATTTTTATTATCTCATTTACTCCTTAAAGTAACCTGATAAGACAGAAGGTATTATTCCCACTGGAAAAAGGAGGAAACTGCCTTTCTCTCCCTATCCCTTCCTCTCTGAAATATATATATTTTTAAAGTCTACAGTGGGTTATGAGAGCTGTGTGCCTTCTGGAGGCTCTGGGGAAGACCTGTTTCTTTGCCTTTTCCACATTCTAGAAATCACCCACATTCCTTGGCTGATGGCCCCATCCTTGCATCACTTGACTTTTGCTTCTATCATCACACCTCCTCTTACCTGATCCACCTGCCTCCCTTTTTTAAGCACCCTTGTGATTATATCAGGCCCACCTGGATGATCCAGGGTCATGCCTCCATCTCAAGATCCTTAATCACACCTGCAAAATCCTTTTTGCCATATTTACAAGGTTTGGTGATTCAGATGGAGATATCCTTGGGAGACTCTTTAGCAAAGCACTCTTAAATCCTACCACTGTACCTAAAATTAAACATTTCTCCTGATTCTCAAAGCCCTCGATGGCCTGCTCCTGCTTGTCTACTCTGTCTGTGGTGGTCCCCTCACTGTCCCCTGAGTGCACCAAACCCAATCCTGCCAGAAAACCTTTCTCTTGTTTTTCCTTCTTCTTTTTTATTTATTTTAAATATATTTCATTGTTTGTTTGTTTTTACAGAGAGGAAGGGAGAAGGATAGAGAGTTAGAAACATCGATGAGAGAGAAACATCTATCAGCTGCCTCCTGCACACCTCCTACTGGGGATGTGCCCGCAACCAAGGTACATGCCCTTGACTGGAATCGAACCTGGGATCTTTCAGTCCACAAGCTGATGCTCTATCCACTGAACCAAATCGGTTTCAGCTTCTTTTTTATTTTTATGTATTAAAATGATTAGGGTGACATTGGTCAACATGAGTGTAGGTTTCAGGTATGAGTTTCAATGTTACAATATCTATATATTGCACCTCTACAAGCAGCAGCTCTGCAGCAGCGGTTCTCAACCTGTAGGTCACCTAAGACCATTGGAAAACACAGATATTCACATTACAATTTATAACAAGAGCAAAATTGCAGTCATGAAGTAGCAACGAAAATAATTTTATGGTTGGGGGTCACCACCCCATGAGGAACTGTATCAAAGGATCGAGAAATTAGGAAGGTTGAGAACCACTGCTTTAGAATAATACAGGCATCTTCAAAGCTGGGGCCTTGTCTCTCCATATCCAGAGGACGGAAACTCAACTCATAGTAGGGCTGAATGTATCAGTGAGCCTCAGTTTCCTCGTTTTTCCAGTGGGTATAATACCTTCTGTCTTATCTGGTTACTTTAAGGAGTAAATGAGATAATAAAAATAATAACCATTTCTTTGTAGCCAAAAAGTCAAGCACTTCACTAAGGACTTGACAAACTTAAGGTAGAATGTTCATGGGTCTTTAAAAAAAATAGGTTTTTATTGGTGAGAGAGAGGGGGGAAGGGAGAGACAGAGATATATAAAGAGAAAGATTGATATGAGAGAAAAACATCTATCAGTTGTCTCCAGCAAGCACCCTGACTGAGAACCTAGCCTGCAACCTGGGCATGTACCCTGAAGGAATTCAAACTGGCGACCTTTCTGTGCATGGGATGATGCTCAATCAACTGAACCACATCAACCAACTGCCTCCACATCTTAAGTCAAGATCTTTGGTGGCCAAAATAAACCCAGCTGAAGGAAAAGAGATTTTTTTGGAATGCTACAACCCATAATCCAATAAAGACCCAGGAAAGTAACAAAAAAATGTAGGGGAGATGGGCTGCTCCCTGGAGCCCAAAAGGTGAGTTGTCCTCCATCCCCCCTTATCACCACGCCTGTTTCTGCATTTGTGCCTTCTCTCTGAAGACCAGCTTCCTCTTTTTCCGCAAGGCTACTCGTGGTCCAAGGCAGCCTCAACTCTGTGACTGTACATTGTGACTGCCCACTAGCCACTTCGGCATTTTTCTTTTGTGTTTTATTTTATTGTATTGATATTTTTTTTTACAGAGATGAAGGGAGAGGGAGAGAGAGTTAGAAACATTGATGAGACAGAAACGTCAATCAGCTACCTTCTGCACACCCCACACTGGAGATGTGCCCACAACCAAGGTACATGCTCTTAACCAGAATCAAACCTGGAACCCTTGAGTCTGCAGGCTGACGCTCTATGCACTGAGCCAAACCAGTTAGTTCTGCATTTTTAAATTAGACATAATGTCATTGCATACTTCATAGACTACCTTGTAGTGTAAACATAACTTTCATATGTGCCAGGAAATCAAACATTTTGTGTGACTTGCTGTACTGAGATGTTCACTTTATTGCAGAGGTCTGGAGCCAAGCCCATAACATCTCTGAGGTGCGCCTGTACCTGCTGTTTCTCCTAGTGTTCACGACATGGAATGCTGTCCTTGTACAGACAAGGAAACAGGGCTGGGCCAGGTAGGCAGCCCCCCTGTCACAGCCACTAATAACACACTCTGCATCGGGATTCCCATCTGTGCCAGCCACCACCTGCCTCCAGGTGTCAGTCAGCGCCATAGACTCGGCTGCTTGTGCATTGCTGGTGTGAATGCCTTTAGGCCTCTGCAGCTCTATTGCCAACCTGCCTTCCAGCCCCAGGACGGTGCCTGAGAAACACTGAACTGATGAATGAAAAAGCTGCAGTGTTTGAGGTCGTCTCTTCATGAGGATGCTACCAACACCAGGGAGTCTCTTCTGAGAAACATAACTTTGCTATTGAACAATTAGCAGAAATGTTATCATCGCTTTACAAGTAACTTACCTCTCTTGGACCATTGGTAAAATGGAATATATTTTACAAAACGTCTACCACTGAACACTATAATTTGTCTCCGCTGGCTTTTGATATCTCTATCATTTGCCCAGGAATCTACTGGGGTCTTGGTGGGGTTTTCCCCCTTAAGTTGTGTGAAATGGTTATGCGGCAAGAGTTGTAATTATTTGCTTGTCATATCCATCTCGGCTCCTTCCCCAGCGGGTTGTTGCCTGGGCCCTCACTTGTAAGGAGACTCCTGAACGAGCGTCCATTCTCCTGGCCAGACCCCGAGTCTCAGGCTGCAGGCAGCTGGCCTCAGACTCTTCCTGGATCTCTCAGCTCCTCGGAGGGGCCCGAGCACAAAGCAGGTTTCGAATAAATCGTTCTTCAGGTCGGCACAACATTTCATGTGCTTGCTGGACACTCTCCCTGCTTGTGACCAAAAGCTCCCCCACAGGGAAGGTGTTACCGTTTCCAGCGCTCTGATGCGGAAACTGATGAGGCAGGTCAAGGAGTCAGACAGGAAGTCCTAGGATGAGCCTGAGTCTGTTCATGGCGATGTGTGTATCAGTGGGTCCTCTGGGCCTGCTCAGGAGTGAAGTGGACAGAGCGATAGCTTTACAGCAAACAGGCCCAGATTTGCGATTTACTTGGATGCGCGACCTTGAGCAAGTCACGTGACCTTTCTGGGCCTCAGCTGAAGATAATATAACATGGAGATAATAGTTATGCCGGCTTCATAGAGTTATGAGGGAATATCAAGTACATCTCACTTAGTGGACATGTATTTATTGAGTGCCTACCATGTCCCAGGCACTGGGCTAGGCCCCGGAATTACACCAATGAACAAGACAGAAAAATCTCTGCCCTCATGGAGTTACACACATGGTACACACATACTGACATGTGTATTGTCCTGATGCAATGCCTGGCACACTGTAGCTGCTCAATAAATGTTGACTCTTTATCCTCTCCTCCACCTGCTATTACTTCCCGGGTAAGGATCAAGGCAAGAGCCCCTCTCCTCACCCCCTTTCCTCCTCCAAGTTCTTGACCCCCGCCCACAGACCTGCAGTCTCAACCCCATTCTTCAAGGACAGGAATGGGGTGGGCACACGACCGCAAACCACACAGAGGTGCCAGAGTTAAAAGCAGAGCACTAGCAAGTGCTGCTCTGGGCCTTCAGATAGGGACAGGAAGAGGGCTTGTGTCCTAAATGCCGCCCTTTGGCTGGGCGGAGAGATCCCATCAGAGGGCACTGGGCAGTTCCAAGCACTATCAGTGCCACCTGCCACCAGCAGCATCGACTTCCCCAGGGCCGGTGGGCTGTAGGCTGTAGATTTGCCAGGAAAACTGGGAGGGCCGGGTAAGGCTCCCTCCTCATCCAGGAAGGATCCAAATGGGAGAATTAACAAAAGGAGGGGACCCCCAAGGGTGCTGCCTGCCCTGGAGTGGGGACAAGGCACCTGTCTGCAGCCGTCCCCGGCACCAGGCCTTTGTGGCCACCGTTGCGTGGGTTCTCACCACAAAACCTGTATCTCCCATTTTGCGGGGAAGCAAACCAAAAGCTCCGAGCGGTTAAATGCTTTGTCCAAATCACAGAGCAAGTCAACAGTGAGAGCTCGGCTGTTCTGACTCTGGACCAGAGGAGAGAAGGAGGAGGCCGCCGTTTGGCCTGTGAGCCCAGATCTCAAGCAGAGAAGGGAGGGGAGCTGGGAACTGGGTTCCCCGGGGCAGCGGGACTCTGACCGAGGCCCCCCAACATACACATGTGCTGAGCTGGCTGCCAGGGAGGGGTGCCCCAGCTGCCCTGGGATCGCTGAGATCTAACAAGGAAGATCCCTCCTCCCACCTGCTGTGGGGTCAGAGTTGGGGGAGTAGTGCCATGACCCACGGACACATGGTCATCGATACAGACACTGGAGGGCCAGCTGGGGGAGCAGAGGTGGCAGGCTGGGCCCTGACACCCGTCCCCGGTTCCCTCTTCAGCCCACAGCAGCCCCCCACCATGCTTTCTACTGGGGGTAGGGAGCCCAGGGGAGGGCTCCGTTAAGCCTGCCTGGAGCACCCCAATCAGAAAGGTCCTAATGATGGAAGCCACATGTGGTTGGTGGTACCTGGGAGAGACGAGGAGAAAGAGAAAGGGATTCTTGTTTCCAAGGCCCTGGCCTAGGTCTGGGGCTGGGGGAGAAGTGCCCACCCAGGGGCTCCGGGCAGAGGAGTCATCACCCTGACCCTGCTGATTCGCCCACCCCCACACAGAGCCCCTCTTTCACTCAGAGCTTCTCAAGAGTTCCCCAGCGGTGGGGTGACGGGGGTGGCACTCCAGGCATCAGGAGAGGGGTTCATCATCTCCCGCCCTCCCCACCCTGGGCCCGGCCCAGAGAAGCTGAGAGGAGGGTGAGCTCCTCCATGCCCATCCCAGCAAGTCCAGCCCTTGTCCCAGAAACCCCCACTAACCTGCCCGCTCCCCACTCAGCCTCAGCCCCTGCCCCTGGGCACCGCAGTGTGTGGAGCTGGGTGTGAATGTGCGAATGAGCTGAGAGAAGGGCAGTGCAAGTAGGAGTGTGCACTGTGGTGTGTGCATGTGAAACGGAAGGTTTGCTTCTGAGTGTGTGTGCCTCTGTCTGCTTGTGTGTGTCGGACTGGGTTGCTGAGCACACGTGCATGTGCAGCTGGGCACATCTGTAGCGGGGGGGGACGCATCATAGAACCTCAAGTTTCCCAGGGACCCAGAGATCTTTCAGTCCCGTCCTGTGCTCAGGTATTTAGTACAGGAGCAAATATGAATGTGGGTGCTCCTGTTTGGGGTGCTCCAGGGGAAGGGGGGATAGTGACAGTAACTGGCAGGGGCTGGGACAGGGCTTACACACAAGATCTGAACCAGCACGATGCCCCATGAGGTAAAGAAGGCGATAACTAGGGAACTGAGGCTCAGGGGACCAGACCAGGGTCACAGGACTCAGAGGGTCCGTGTCTAGACCGGAACCCCGTCTCCAGGCCATCCTCTGATGCTGCGAGGCTCACCTGTGGCCTGTCAGTTGTTCAGATAGTGGAGGACCTGGAAAAGGGGGCATGAGCCCCCACATGGGAACAGAGAAGGAGGTGTGTAGGCACGACGCTGTGCATGCTGGGTTGCCTGTGTCAGATAGGTGTATAGGCATACCTCCGAGATATTGCGAGCCCAGTTCCTGACCACCACAATCAAGCAAGAAGTAAGTATAGCAATAAAACGAGTTCTAACCTTCTGCTGGGGAGTTTGCCTTCAATTTGTAAAACACGCAACATCTGTGAAACATGATAGAGCAACACGCAATAAAACAAAGTGTGCCTGCGTTAGGGTTTGAGCATTTGTGGAAGCCAGGGCAACTTTGGGAGTGTGTGCACCCATTTGTGATGTGAGTGTGCGTGAGGATAAGGAGCGAATTGTGAGGGTTTGTTGGGGGGCATGCTGGAAAGGTTGGGCAAGAGGGAGGGAGAGAGAAGGAGGGGAGAGAAAGAGGGACTGGCGGAGAGGGAGAGAGGGGAGACAGGGATGTGCGAGTCCATGTATTGGACTGATGGTGTGCGAAATGCATCGAGTTGTCCTTTCTTCTTTCTTTTCTGACTTCAACCAGGAACAGATGTCTGAGCAGGCTAACGAATTGGAAACATCTGAAACAACTGTGCGAGCTAAAGTATAATAAATAGACCTTTCATCACATTCCCTGGAAGGGGGTCGCTGGGGACAGGCCAGGGAGTATTGAGAGGGGCTGGGGGTTGAGTGGCCTGAGGATAGGAGGGTGGGAGGACAGACAGACCGGCCCCTCTCGGGGGAAAGACAGATGGCCCTGGGAGGATGGGTAGCCAGACATGCCCTCAGCCCCTCCCAGCCTCCGCAGGCCTCAGTGTTCCTATCTGTGCAGTGGGCTTGGTGTTCCTCCCGGGGTCTGAGACCTGACTCCCCAAGGAAGAAGCCTTTTTAACTTGAAAACGGGCCGACAGTTGGCCAGACTTGGGGCTGAGGGCCATAGGCCAGGCCTGAGCAGCCCTCAGACACAGCAATCCTTGCCTGGTCCCCGCTCCCCCTCCATCACACACGAGTCCTCCTCCCAGATGTCAGTTTTCCAAAGGAAGACACACTATCCTTCCTGTCCCCAGATGTGCGGTTTGAAGGGTCTGGTGGAGGCAGGCAGGGGCCTCGAGAGGGGTGTTGGACATGGGTGTGCTGGCAGGCCTCACCCCCCTCCCACAGCAGGGCCTCAGCCCAGGCCCACAGCTCCGCAGCTGCAGACACTGAGAACTGCCCGGGGAGTGGAGGCAGAGGCCTCGCTCTGACAGAAGCCAGACGCAGCGCCCAGGAATTCCAGGGAGAGAGAGGTGGGCAGAGGTGGGCCGAGGGAGCCAGGGTCTTCAGTCCAGGCCAGGGAGAAGCTGGGTGTGGGAGGTTGACCACAGGCTCGGGATGGACAGGGTCCCCCAGAAATATAGGCTCTGGGGATTTTGATCTCAAGGGCCCTGGGGGCTGCATCTCACAGGAGAGGGCCTTGAGGTGCCCCAGCCTCCTGCCAGTGCACCATGGGTTTTGCTCAGGAGTGCTCTCCAGTATCAGCGAAGAAACAGTCCCCTGTCCCCCAAGTCAGAGGAAGGAGAAGCTAGAGGGTCCTGACTGCACCACTGACCCACGAGCTGTGCGACTGTGGTCGCCTCTGCCAGCTGCCGCCTCAGGGTCTCTGTGAAATGGAAGTACTTTGCCCAGCTCACGAGAGAGAGAGAGAGAGAGAGAGAGAGAGAGAGAGAGAGAGAGAGA
>JAAGEH010000030.1:7587728-7658878 GCA_011751065.1 Lasiurus cinereus
CCTAGGTCTCCAGCACCTGAGGTTCTGAGTGATGGGAGGTGGTTCCCAAAGGACCAGATCCACAAGGTTCATCTGCCTTTGGTCAGACGTTTTGGGATCTCCTTGACTTTGGAGCCAGGGCCATCCTGCAGCCGCTGGGGAGGGCCTGCAGGAGGGGGCTGGGCTAGGTGCACTTGCAAGGTCCCTTGAGCACGGGGACCCTGGGGTTCCTGGCCTGGGAATAGGGACATGCCCGAGTGTGTGTGCACAGACCCAGCGTGTGCGTCTGAGGGAGCCTATTGACGTGTGTGTGCCCACGTGTGGGCCCCGGAAGTGGTTTCAGTGTAAGTGAGTCTAAGTGCCCACACAAGTGTCTGTCCCTATGTGCTACTCCATGCAGTGTGTGTGGAACTGGAAGGACAGACATCTGTGTGTCTATGAGTGCGTGAGTGCGTGCACATGAGTGAGGGTCCCCTGTGGGATTCCCTGTGCCTGTGCGGCTGTGACAGGGCGCATTTGTGCACAGTGGGAAGTGGCAGGGACCTTGACATTCACACCCTGCCCTGTCCTGAGTGGCCCCGCCTGGCCCCAGGCCTGGTGCAGCCTCTCAGAGGATCCTGGAACTTTTGAGAAGGCGGCATCCCAGCCCCTTGCAGTCACTCAGACGGCCCCGCTGGTGGGCAGGAAACCGGCGTCTCCAGGGCCTGACTCAGTTACATGCTCATTACACAGCTGCTCCACTGGGAACCCAAGTCGCAGCCAAGCGGGTGCCCCCACCCCAGCTCCACTGCCCGGCATCCTCCCACTGGGTGTGGGGAAAGGCTGAGGGAGGCAGTCTGGTGCCGGAAGACTGAGCTGAGGGGCCCCAGCCCTGCCCTCAGAGTGCTGGATGCTTCTCCCATCCCCGGAGGGACCGAAGGACACAGAAGAAGGCAGTGTGGCCAGGTCTCAGCCCCGCCGGCCCCTGCACTAACGGGCTTCTCCCTGGAGCCTGCTCCTTGCCCCTCTGGGCTGGCACTCGGAGAGGACAGGGCACAGCGAGGGGTCACCCCGGGAAGGGAGAGGCCTGGCTGCTCTCCCCTTCACACGAGATGCGCAGTTACTCACACCCTCAAACCTTCACAATTAGACCTGCGGTTTTGCAAAACCCGGTGCCAGCCTAATGTGAAGCACATTGTCTCCCCGAAGCAGCTGGAGGGAGGAGAGCAGCCCAGCACCCTGCCACCCTAGGGAGGGCCTCCGAGTGAGGGAAGAGGCCAGCCAGTCCTGCGCCTACCCCCTCGAGTCCCTCTTCCCTTGCCGCAGTGTCCCTGGGCCTGGGCCTTCCCTCCTGCCGGGGTCATTTGGGAGCCAGATGTGGCTCTCCAGATGTGGAGCTCCAGCCTCTGCGAGGTGGAGAGCAGAGGGAGAGCGGGGGAGGATGGCCTTCACAATCAGACAGCTGCAGACACTGGAATTTGGGCACCACCACTTGCACACGCACTGTGCGATCTCTGGCAAATGTCTGAACCTCTCTGAACCTTGGCGCTAACATCCCCACACCCAAGGGCTGCCGAGGTCATTGATGCAACACCTGTGAAGCAGCACCTGCCAGTAGGTGTGACTCACCTGGAGATGCCAGGGGTGTGTGTGTGTGTGAGGGGGAGAGGGGTAGCTAAGTGCAGCAGCAGGCCTGTGGGTGGAGGTGGGTGCTGGCTGGGTACTGAGGGCACAGGCCTGTGTGAATCCCAGCTCTGAAGGCAGTGGGCAGGTCCTGGCCCCTCTGCAGGGCTGTGGCCAGCTCCCCAGGCTCAGCCCCAACTGCACACTTATTGGGAGTGACCACAGACAAACCAGTCCCCTCTCCAGCCGTGGTGTTCTCCTCCATAAAGCAGGAAGGATGATGATCTGCCCACCTCAGAGTGTGGTGTGAGAAGTAAAGTATTGTGCCTGGGCCTGGGTAAGCCTGCAAAGACCTTCCTTTCTCTCCTTCCTCTATTTAAAATTGTCTGACGTTGCCTGGTCAGCTTGGCTCAGTGGTTGAGCGTCGACCTATGAACCAGAAGGTCACGGTTCGATTCCCGGTCAGGACACATTCCATGGTTGTCAGCTCCATCCCCAGTGTGGTGCGTGCAGGAGGCAGCCGGTCAATGATTCTCTCTCATCATTGATGTTTCTGTCTCTCCCTCTGAAATCAATAAAAATGTATTTTAAGCCCCAGCCGGTTTGGCTCAGTGGGTAGAGTGTCGGCCTGCGGACTAAAGAGTTCCAGGTTCGATTCTGGTCAAAGGCACACGCCCAGGTTGTGGACTTGATCCCCAGTGGGGAGCATGCAGGAGGTAGCTAACCAATGATTTTCTCTCATCATTGATGTTTTTCTCTCTCTCTCTCCTTTTTCCTTACTCTCTGAAATTAATAAAAGTTGTATTTAAAAATATATATATATTTAAAATAAATAAAATTTGACATTTACTGGTCTCATCTTCTTATGTACAGTATCTTATTTAACCCTTAAAATCCTCTGTGGACACGCAAATGTCCATTAACTGACTGGTGAACAGAGAGACCACATGTGACCCGCCGGTCAACGGAACACTACTAAGCAATGAAAAGGAGCGAAGCACTGCCACAGGCCACTGCAGGCGTCAGTCTCCAAACGGGATGCTAAAGAGAGAAGTCAGACACTAAAGATCACACACTGCATTATTCCATCCACAGGAAATGTCCAGAAAAGGGCAGAGCCATAGAGACAGAAAATAGGTGAGTAGGAATGAGGAGGCACAGCCGCCAGGCGCGAGGGGTGCTTGGGGGAGATGGGAAGTTTCTAAAATTGTTCCGTGATGATGGCCGCATGGCGCTACACTTACTAAAGACCGTGACTTGTACACTGAACACGGGTGGTTGCACAAGGGAATCCTGTACTTCAAGAAAGCTATTTAAAAAGCAACCTATGAGATAAACATTGGTTCCCCTTTTGCCCTTAAAAAATTCATAGTAAATTTCTGGAATTCCATGCCAGGTTTGTTTGCTTCCAAAGACCATTATTCAATTCCTTAATCTGGAAGATAAAAGGGAAAAAAAATGAAAAACACGTTTGTTTTCCACTCAATAGCCAAGAATCAGTTCACAGAAGTGAGGGAGGCACAAGAAAGAGGGGTTCAAGCCCAGATACAGTCATTCCCCAGTGAAGGTGCTTGGACCCTCACAGGCCCACCCCTGGCCCCTGACTGAGCTGGGCTGCCATGGTCCTGCCCCCCTCCCCCGCCGTTCCCCACACACATCCTGTGCTCCACGCAGCCCTGCTGTGAGCTTCTAACTTCCAGTGTGACCTCAGCATCAGACAGACACGTCTCTGTGCTTCCCGGTGAGGTCATCGAGGAAGAATTCTTGCTTCCATTCTGCAGGTGAGGAAACTGAGGCCCCAGGTCACACTGCTCCGAGGCAGGTGTGACTGCACAGCCCTGCAGCTCCCAGCCTGCCCTGCCCATCTGCTTCCCTCTGTCCGGGAGCTGCTAGTCCACCTCCTCTGTCTCTTTCTTCCTTTGTCTCTCTGGGCTGGCCTGTCTCTCAGCCCCTCGGTCTCTGTCTCTGCATGTGCCTCTCTGTCTCTGGCTCATTTATTTTTTAATAACCACAATAATGAGAAAAGCTCCTTTCCAACCCTCCTGGGAAGGGAGACAAAAGGAGGGGAGCCTAGGGAAGAGGGGGAGGGCGAGCCTCCCCTCGCGATCCGGAGAAATTTAATAAAGGGCCTGAGAAAGTGCTGGGCTCCGCTGCTGGCCAGTACCCTGGGAAAGGGGGCGCCCCCTCCCCCACCACAGACGGGCCTGGGGTCAGGGGAGGGAATGTCTCTGTGCTGGGCCCCCTTCGGCAGCTCACAGGCTTTATCTCTCCCCTCCCTGCTGGTGGGAGCAGTTTCCCCGGCTAATCCGCCCCTGAATATGGTCCACACCAGACTCCCTCCCCTTGACCCAGACCGGCCACTTTCCCAGGAGAGCTGCTCAGAGGGAGCGTCACTCAGGAATTGTTGCCTCTGCGCTCACAGGTCAGGCCAGCCAGCCCCCTGCCGCCCATGTCCAGGCCAGCTCCCCACGAGGCTGAGCCCAGCCCCCCACCCATGTGTGGCAAGAGGAACTGGGCCTGCCCACCCCCATCCGGGTCTGCAAGGACCCTGATGCCCAAGCACTCAGCTGGCGGGAGACCCTAACGCCCCAGTCCCTGCCCAGAGAGAGCGCTCAGGATCCCCGGAGGGAGAAGCTCAGCCCTCCCCTTTGCTCCCTGGAGGACCTGCATTGGCCAAGACAGGGAGCAGCTGCTGCCCACCCTCCCCTCCCCCTCCAAGGGGGGCTGGAGAGGCACTTAGCAGGTCCCAGTGGAAGTCTCCTCATGAGACTTTGGGGGAAGCCGAGGGAGCAGAGCTGCAGCGAGGACAGCAAGGTGAATAAGAGGAGGCAAACTCATCCAAAGAGGGAAGCCAAGTCCGGGGGTGCAGGTGGGCATGCCCAACTCCCCACCTGGAATGTGCTGTGGGGGCTGAGGCTGCCCAGCACGGACCCCTGCTGCTCCCAGGTGTCTGGACAGATTTCCCACGTGGAGAAACCACACTGTGGCTGAGCGGACAGCATCTCCCACCTGGCCAGGACCTGGGAGGAGGGGCTGGGGAGCTGGGGAGCTGGGGCTGGGCATGCATTCGCCCACTCATCTGCTAGGCTGTACCAGGCCTGGGGCTGGTTTCCAGGGACAGAGGGAGAGGAATAACAACAGCTTCTTCTCAGAGGGCCCGCAAATACCAGGTACTGTGTTAATGCATCATCCAGACCCTCAGCGCAGGGCAATGCGCTACCTCCACTTTAAAGATGGGGAACTGGTAGGTACAGAGAAGTTGGGTCACTTGTGTAATGCTGCGCTGCCAGTCAAGGTCACTAAACCCGGCATTGAACGGCACACTCCCCGGCCCAGGTAATGCTGCTGATCCAGGGGTCACGGGGCACCCTTCCTTCTGAGAAGCTCACAGACAAGAAGTGACGCAGGGCTGGGGTGGCGGGAGGGGCTGGGAGTCCAGAGGCAGAGGGTTTCAGAAACGGCTGAGCTGGGAGGCAGATCAGTGACCTCACAGGCACTGCCAACGGATGCCAGCTGCCCTCAGGCTCTGCCCCATGGCAGAGCTGCCTGTGCCCAGCGGCAGCAGATACAGCGCATGCTCCCCGCACCCCTGGCTGAAGAGCTGGCCTTGCCTTTCCGGGCCCCTGGCCTGGGGCCGTGGGCAGCAGCAGGGAGACGGGTCCAGGAGATGGAATGGAAGAGAGCACATCGCCAGCTCCCAGAGGATTCTGTCTGGAGCGGGGCCTGCACTGGGCTTTGTGGCTGTCATATAAGGCCCCTGAGCAGCTCCCTGCCCCTCCTCGAGGAGCTGACGACCTGGCCTCCCCAAACCTTCTCAGAGAGCTGTGGTCCTGGGAAGCAGAGTGAGGTGGGCGCCAAGGGAAGGCAGGCAGGACAACCCCAGAGCTGAGTTTCCCAAGGCCCCTCTTCTGGGGAGGTCGGGGTGGTGAGGAGAGGCCTGGCTGCTTCCTTTTCTCATTCTCAGGAGCAAAGCCCAGAAAAGTAAATCTTTCCCAAATACCCACTCCCAGTGGCAAAGCACCTGTGCCCCGTAAGATACTTCCTAGTTCTCTAAGATCACTTGGATCCTCCTCTCCTTCAAGATAGCAAATATAATGTCCATTTTAATTAGACCTGAGACCCTGAGAGGTAAAGAGCTTGGCCCGAGGACACACAGCACATAAGGAGCAGTGTGCTGAAGCTGCATCTCCCAGCTCCCTTATCAGGCCCCTGGTATCTGCTGGAGACGGCAGAGCTTGGAGGGAGCTGAGCGGGTTCTGAATCGAATCTCCCCCGTGGGCAGCGGCAGGTGGACGGGCAGGCCTCCTCCCTCCACCCAGGAGTTTAGCACCAGCCCCCATAGTGTCTGGTGGGCAAGTGGAGGCTCTTCAGGACACGTGTTTCCACTTTCACTGGAGTTGGGAACTAATAGCAGAAAAACCTGTGAAGCTGCTAATGGGATAATGGAGAAAGTATTTATTTATTTTTCAAAGGCGGCCTGTGAGGATCTGGGGCAGGCTCAGTGTGAGGCCACGGAGGCGGGAGGTCAGCCTGCTGTTAACAGGGATTAAGCAGACATGGTGGAATGAGGGGGTTTCCGGAGCAGAGGCTGGAGGCAGGTCTGGCCGGGTGCTCTCCTGGAGAGGGTAGGGCTGGGCCTGCGGACTCGGTCACTTCCTGAGCCACGTGCATGCTTTAGGCTTTCCTCCACACCCGCTTCCTGCTGTCCCCACCCAAGGTGCAGGCCCCAGGAGGTCATCAAATTGTCTCCTGCCTCCAGGCAGTGTCCCCAGCAGCCTCCGACGAAAGGCTCGGGTACCTGTCTCCCTCCATGGGCAGCTTCGGGCGGGCAGGGGTTCATTTCGCTCATTCCACTGGAGCAAGACCATCCCGGGAAGCTGGTTCTATTTGAGAAACGTCTTCATGAGAAGGCCCAGGGGGCCCAGCCTCTCCCTTCTCCACTACTGAACTTGAGGTTGTTGCCATCTTTCCAGCCCAGAGCCCTGCACTTGGACCTCCCAGTCCTAACTGGCTTAGGAGCCCCACTGAACTTAAGGGCAACCAGTCCCTTAGAGGTCATGTGGTCCCATGGCTTTCAGCCTTGGGATTTGGGGGAGGCGTGCAAGGCTGAGCCGTGGGATCCCAGACCTCCAGGACTCCAACCAGAGCAGCTCTGCTTTTGTTGTGCATATGGACCTTCTACTTCAGATTTCACCCCAAAACACTGACGTGCCCACTCATGTAAAAACAAAAAGCATTTAAAAACTCTTTGCCACCGAGACCGGTTTGGCTCAGTAGATAGAGCGTCGGCCTGGGGACTGAAAGGTCCCAGGTTCGATTCTGGCCGGGGGCATGTACCTTGCCTTCGGGCACATCTCCACTGTGGGGCGTGCAGGAGGCGGCTGATCGATGTCTCTCTCATCGATGTTTCTGACTTTCTATCTCTCCCTTCCTCTCCGTAAAAAATCAATAAAATATATTTAAAAACTCCTTGCCCTTTCCCACTCTGTGCAGGTGAAGTAACTCAGAGCTCAGAGAGAAGAGACTTGCCCAAGGTCACACATAGCTGCAACTTGACTACCTCCTGGAGCGGAGCTGGTTCCTGGTCCCACCACGTGACTGCAGGAAACCAGAGACACCAGAAACAGCTCCTCAGGGAGTGAGGGGTGGGAAGGAGGGTGCCAGTCGGAGGTCCCCGGGGTCTTAGGAAGTTGCTGTTTTCCCGAGGCAACGGGGAACCTGGGTGGGGAGGGCAGAGAGGACAACAGCAGCTCATCTGCAGCGGGCTGGGGGCCCTGCCTTCGGGCCTGACCCGCACTGTAGACCGAGCCCTCCCTTCCTGCATGGTGCCCCAGCCAGAGGCCCTCTGTGCCTGGGGGTGAGTAGCCCTAGCCCAGGTTCCAGGGCCCTCTGTCCAGGCCAGGCTGAGGTTCTCCTTCCAGTCCCAGCCCAGCCCAGAAAGGCTGAGAGGTTCTGGAAAGTCCCACCCAACTCCGATTCCTCCGCCTTTGCCTGGCATGCACTCCAAGATTCCTGATGCCCCACACTGGGCACCGGCTGGTACCCACCACACCGGGGGAAGCCTGGCTGCCCATGGCTCAAGAGCTCAGCCCTCCTCTGTGCCAGTGTCCTTCCACCAGGAAAGCTTTTAGATTCTGGTCAGACGCAAGCCCACTTCCCAAGCCCCGCTCACCACAACTGCATTCTGTTTCCTTGGGAACATGTGCTTGACATTTGCCAGTTCCATTTCCAACCTGCTCCCCATCCCTTCCCCCCTCCCCCCATCCCCACTCGCTTTCCTGTTCTGGTCCCTCTTGCGGCCTTTTCCTTGGGGAAGCAAGGACAGGCATTCATGGAGGCCACCCATCCATCCGCCTCCATGCTGCCTGGCTCTGGGACAGCAAGCTGGTTATTCCTGGAGATTTAGGCAGACATTGGGAAGAACTTCCTGACCCCACAGGGGCTTTAAAACAGGGATGGGAGCCAGAGGAACACAGGTGAAACCATTGGCCCTGGTGACAGTCCCTGGCAGCTGGGCTGGAGTGGAGGCCTGAGGAGCTTAGGTTACTCTTAGGAGCCCCAGTCCTACCCCTGGTTATGGGCCCCAAGTCCACGTTTTACCCCTTTGTTTTGTGTGTGTTTTTTTTTTGTTGTTGTTGTTGTTTTTAAAAAAATATATTTTATTGATTTTCCACAGAGAGAAAGGGAGAGGGATAGAGAGTTAGAAACATCGATCAGCTGCCTCCTGCACACCCCCTACTGGGGATGTGCTCGCAACCAGGATACATGCCCTTGACTGGAATTGAACCTAGGACCCTTCCGTCCGCAGAGCGACGCTCCATCCACTGAGCCAAATCGGTTTCGGCTACCCCTTTGTTTGACAAGTATTTGTTGAGCATCTACTCCCTGTCAGGCATCCACCAGGTTCCGGAGAAGAGCAGAGAACAAGTGACATGGTGCCTGCCCATTACACGTCATGGACAGGAAACCAAACAACTTCGAGATGCGCGTTGTTAGTGATAGACAAAGAATCAGGAGGCAAGGACAGGACCCCTGACCCAGGCTGGAGGAAATGGGAAGGACTTCCTGGAGGAAGAGACTGGCTCAGGTAAGACTAGAAAAGGAGGGAAGACAGTAAATAGCAGATCCTAGAAGGACATCATCCAGGACCTATGCCCCATTGAGACACACCCAGTGGATCACCTGGAGACAGAGGGGGTGTCAAGGAGCCTTTTTCTTTCATTGGTGATTTTCAAAAAATGGAGAGCCCCCTGAAGAGGACATTACAACCATTAGGTCATACGAATGACTGCAACCTGGGTAGACGTCCTTATCAACTCTATATTTTAGCCCAATGTTTGGCACACAGTAGGACCTCAATAACCATTTGTTAGATGAATAAGACATTTGGTCAGTCGGGAACTCAGCCTACCCACTGGCCCTTCTTCAAAACTGTCACTCCTCAGCGTAGAACCTCACCAAGGAGAGAGTTAACCGCCAAAGGATCCCAAGTACTGACCAGGGCTCTCTCCTATCACTGTGTCCTCTGAAGACATCAGAGCAATGGCAGCTAACGTGCTCTGTGTTTTCCATGTTGCAGGCCCGGCTCTAATCACTTTACACGTGTTGCCTCATTCAGTCCTCACAAGCGACTTAGGAGATGGACTTGACCGCGGTCTCATTTCACAGATGAGGAAATTGAAGCACAGCTAGCACACAGATGGAAGAGAGGGAGCCTTTCATTCTTAGAATAATTAAGAGAAGCCGGCGTCATCCCTTTTGACAAATGAGGAAACCGAAGCTCAGACTGCTCAGGGCCTTGCCCGGCCTGGACACCCCTCCTCTGGAACTTGGCTCCCAATATAAAAGTTCCCCAGGACCTTTCCCAAACTGGGGTGCAAACAGCTGCCCCTGGCGAGCTCTGGGAAGGAAGCAGCTCCAGGCGGGGAGCTGGGCTGGTGACTTGCCAGCAGAATTTATGTCCTGTCCGGGGTGGACAGTTTGGCTGCTGTATGAAAGGCTGAGCAGAGCTCAAAGATGGAACTTATTCCCATTAAACGATTGCAAATGTCAGGCAGTACGGCCTGGTTGCTCCTTGCGCACGCACCCAGGTGGCTGGAGGCCCGGCTGCCCGTAACTGAGCATGCCTGCTGACCTCATGGTTACTCCTAATGCAATTAGAGCCCACGAGGAGACGGAGGAGACCCTGGTTCCATCACAGCGCAGCAACGTGCTCTCCAGGGGGCCCAGCCCCTCCCGCCTGAGATGGTGCTGGGACAGAGGGTGTTGTTCTAATTAATTGAATGAGATCCATTCCAATGCAGATGGCTGCAGAAATTACCTGCAGATGTGACTGCGCACAGCCCTTTTAACTGTCCAGGCTGTCACGCAGGCGCAGGGAGCCAGGGCCTCTTGGAGCAGGATTCATTTCATGCAGCCCCCTGCCTCGGGGCAGGGCAGACTTGTGCCAGCCCGAACCGAGGAGTAATGGCTACCTCTCTTGGGCCTCCTGTCCATCTGTGCCTCTTGGGCCTGGGGTGTCCCAAGGCCCTGCTGGCAAAACAGGGCTCTCCAGGGGTCCTGGCTCCTGACCTCATGAGAGGCTTCTGCAGGGGCCCCTGGCTGCAAGGTGCCAGCAGTCCTCCATGCACACCCCGAGGGCTGGAGTCCTCCTCCATGTGCGCTGCAAAGCCCCCCTCCTTGGGTCTTTGACCCATGATCCATTTTTGGATTGTATAAAACCGGATTCCCTTTTTCTAATAAAGACAGCTATCGCAGTGGTTCCCATACGGATGACACAAGATGCAGGAGAACATTGATGGATTCATTCATTCCTGTCAGCCCACAAGGCTCCAAACTCGGTTCCTTGCTGGGCCACAACAGAGGATCAGACCCGGCCGCTGGCCTGGAGGAACTCAGTCTGTGGGGAGGAAATGGTTAGCACAAAGTGGGATGGGCTGTCGTGCTGCAGCCCATGGCACTGGGGGGACTCGGATGCGGGAGGTGACAGCCTGCATGGTCAAGGCCGACTTCACAGAGGAGGTGATTTTTCAACTGAGCCATGAAAGGACAAGGGGAGAAGGTGAAAGGTTGGAGTCTCTACCTAGACCAGTGGTTCTCAACCTTCCTAATGCCGCAACCCTTTAATACAGTTCTTTATGTTGTGGTGATCCCCAACCATAAAATTATTTTTGTCGCTACTTCATAACTGTAATTTGTTGCTATTATGAATCTTAATGTAAATATCTGTGTTTTCTGATGGTCTTAGGAGACCCTGCTAGCTGTTCTCGACCCACAGGTTGAGAACCTCTGACCTAGACACTCTGGGAATCTTTGAAAGTCTTCAGGAGTAAGAGGACAACATGATTAGATTTACATTTCTGATCAATCCTCTTGGTACAGAAGGAGCTGGAGGGAGAGAGCCAGGGCAGAGGCCAGCGCTAGTCCTGGCGGTGAGAAAGAAGAGGCAAGGACAGATTCCTGAGAGGTGTGGCCAGTGTCACCGTCTTGAGACTGACATGCTGGATCGGGGATAGAGGGAAGTGGATTGAGAAGGCAGAAAAGAGGGAGGAGTCAAGGCTGAGGAGCTTTGCTTTGGTGGATGGTGGGAGGGAGGGAGGCAGGGGAGGGGAGTCTTCAGGGTGGCTGTCCAGTGGGCGGGATTCAGGGAACCAGGACGTCCACGTTATGATCCTGGCTGCCTTCAGGTTTTGTGAGAACTTCTAT
The DNA here is from genome assembly GCA_011751065.1 of Lasiurus cinereus. Lineage (NCBI taxonomy): Eukaryota > Metazoa > Chordata > Mammalia > Chiroptera > Vespertilionidae > Lasiurus > Lasiurus cinereus. Next base: position 7,599,015 of record JAAGEH010000030.1, read on the forward strand.
TTTCCCACAGCAGTCGCAATATTAATTCCCACCCCTCTTCCACCCTGTTCCTCCCACCATGGAGAAGATACTGGGAGACGTTTGGGGAAGGAATGAGCAGCTCTTTGAAGGGAATCACAGCCGGAAGCGAAGCCGGTGCATTCGGTGTTTTCTGAACCCTCCAGGTCCACTCTGCGGGCAGGGCCAGAGCAGTCCCAGGCACAGGCTTCTGCTGAGCCCAGAAGCTTCCTTGCCAGCATCCTTAGTGGCCATCCAAACCTCCCCTCTCCCTTCAAACCTCCACTCCCTGGCCCCTCCTGAGCAAACCGCCTTGCCTCCCACCTGCCATCCAGATGACATCCCTCTTCTTGTAACCCTCCCCTCAAAATTCCTGGAACTGTTTCTGTCCTTCCCTCTCCTGGCCTAAGCCAGCTTCTCACCTGTGCTCTGGGACTTGGGGCCACCAACCATCCCCTCTCAGCCTACACAAAAGTTTCCCGACTCCTCCATCTGAAAACCCCTCTGCATTTCCTTCAAGCTATTTTCTTCCTTTCCCTCTTTTTTGTTGTTGTTAATCCTCACTCAAGGATATCAATATATATATATTGATTTCAGAGAGGGAGAGAGTCATTGATTTGCTGCCTCCTGCACGGTCCACACTGGGGATGGAGCCTGCAACCCAAACATGGGCCCTGACTGGGAATCGAACTGTGACCTCCTGGTTCATAGGTCAACGCTCAACCACTGGGCCACACCAGCTGGGCTACCTCATTGATTTTTAGAGAGAGTGGAAAGGAGGGTGAGAGGCAGGGAGAGAGAAACATTGATGTAAGAGAGACACATCGATTGGTTGCCTCCCGCACGCATCCTGACCTGGGGCTGGGGATCGAGCCTGCAACCGAGGTACCAAGTACATGCCCTTGACTGGAATCAAACTCACGACCCATTATTCCTAGGGCCAATTCTCTAATCATTGAGCAACCGGTCAGAGCTCTTTCTCTTCCTCTTGAAATTCTGTCTGCACTCATCACTTCCACATCTTAATCTTTTTTCCCCCTTTTATCCCAATGCAAACTAGTAGCTCCCCAACCTCCGCAAGAAACTCTTCTTAGAGGTCATGGCCTGTATGGCTCCTCTGCACACACATCACCCCAGAACATCCTTCCTGCCTGCAACTATCTCCTTCCTTGACTCCGGCCCCTAGGACCTTCTGCACCTCCTGACCCTCTATGACATCAGCTTGGGCCATGGTGTGCACGTTGGGATTCCCCAGTGACGTTGCTCAGATGCCCTTTCTCCTCTGTGCAGCTTCTCTCAAAGCTCTGATGGTCACTGTGGCCCTGCCATCCAAACCCATCTATTCCAGAAGCCAGTGGTATGCCCCAACCCTGACACTTCTCACATGGTCTGCTGCCACCCACCCTAAAACTCATCCAGCTCCTCTGTCCCCCACTTTGGTGAATGGCCAGCAACCTGGAGCTCTCCTTTCTATGTTTGATTGATCAGCAGTCCTGTTGATTCTACCTTCCAAATATCTCCAGAACAGACTTCTATCCATCTCCCCTGCTATCCTAGTTTGGTCTTTAAAAAAAAAAATTTTTTTTAAAATTGATTTTTACAGAGAGAGGGATAGAGAGATAGAAATCTTGATGAGAGGGAAACATTGATTGCCTGCCTCCTGCACACCCCCCACTAGGGATCGAGCCCACAAACAGGGCATGTGCCATGACTGGGATCAAAGTGGTGACCTCTTAATTCCTTCATCGACTCTAAACCACTGAGCCATACCAGCCAGGCCTGGTTCCGTCTTTCATCTCACACCTGGAAAGCCTGGGGCCCTCCTGCCTGACGAGGTCTCCCTGCAGGTCCCGCCATGCCTGGTCTCTGCCCTCCCCACCACCTTACCAGCCCCAGATCCCTTTCTCACTCTGGTCCCATTGCCTTCTGCTCCTTTCTGAGCACAGCAAGCTGGTTCCCTCTCTTCCTCGAGAAGGCTCTCCCACCAGATCAGCAGTTTCCAACTCTTTGGTCCCATGACTCCATTTCACTCTTAAAAATCTCGGACCCCAAAGAATGTGTGTTCATGTGAGTTCTATCTATCAACATTTGCCAAAACACTAGATACACAAGCACATGCCTGTTAGCTGTCAGCATGGTGACATCATCACACCTCACAGGACACCTCCAAACTCCCCATGCATGCAGGAGTGTAAGAGGAGGAGCATATAGCATCTCAGAGAACCTTCAGCTATGCAGGTCCCCAGGCCACACTAGACCACCCTTTGAGAAGTGCTGTGCCAACGGATACCTGTTTCTTTTACTTCATTTAAGTCTCAGCACAAATGTTACCTCCTCGAGCCTTCTCTGCCCCTCTCACCCCCTCCCCAAGTCATCCTATGCCGATACTGTCTCTCACCCCACTAGGATGCGAGCCCCATGTGTTGAGATCCAGGCGCTCTGTCCACCTCAGAGCCCAGATGATACACAGTAGACACCCAAGAAAAGACTCTTAAACAAATGAGTTGAATAAAAGCGTTTTTTTCTCAGCCTTGACTGCACAGTAAAGTCACTGGGGAGAGAACGTGCTTTTAAAATTCCTGCATCCCAGTCAATTAAATCAGACTCTTCTGGTGGACAAAGGCACCGGCGCTTTATAAAGCTCCCGGAGAGACGCCAACTGCAGCCAAGAAGAACCGCTGGTTTAAATCCCTAAATCTTCGCTGGTGAAGACTTCACTCCTCACTGGGCGGGAGTTTCGAGGGTGTAAATGGGCGGGCGGCCGCTAGGGACAGTGGTGGGGAAGCTATCCGGCTGCAGTCCTTGGTGGTGAGAGGTGCCCTCCTCGCTCCTCGGTCCTCGCTCCTCACGTTGGGCCTTGGATAGAAGCGATGGGCCCTGCAGCCTGCACAGGTGATGTCGGTCACTCACACGTCTGCACAGCTTGCAGCATGGAATTCTAAGGCGTGGGCGACGGGCTGAGAATTATGGTGATTTCAATAGAGATAGAAATGAGACAGGTCCCCAGACTGTCTCTGGGCAAGCAGGAGGCTCACATCCCTGGCCTTGCCTCCTAAGTGTAGCCAAGTGTCGCAGGAAACTCCAGGAAACCACGGCTCCCCCATGAAGTCAGTCCCCACCAACCCAAAGATACTCTCGAGGCCAGGGCTGCCAGTGAGAGAAAACGCACCAGCACTGTGCCCAGGGTCTACACACAGGGACTCTCTGGCTCCAGAGGCTATCACAAGGAGATGACGGTCTTCACTGCACAGAGGGGGAAATGGGCACCAAGGGCTTAGGTGACTTGACTGAGGACACCTACCCAGCCCTGTCTCAGACAACTGTGCAGTAGATTGGAGCTAGAGTTCATCAACACTTTAAATCTCAGACCAGCTATGTGATCTTCCTGAATCAGTGTCATTACCTGGAAAACTCGGGAGATAGTACCTGCCTCACAGGGTTGTTGTAATGGAGAGAAAACACTATACAGCCCTGGCCAGTGTAGCTCAGTTGGTTGGGCATCATCTCATGCACCAAAAGGTTGGTGGCTCCATCCCCAATAGGGGGCGTGCACAAAACAGCCAACTGATACTTCACTGTCAGGTATAAGCCCCTCGACCAGGCACTTGACCTCCTTGGACGCATTGAAAGAAGACATGAGGAGTCGTTGACGTATAGGAGACTTTATTGCAGACTAAGTAGCTATTGCTACTATAGGAGCTCTTAGACAAAACAGTTCTTCAAAGTAGCCCTACAAAACAGCCACGCACCAGCTGGTAAGTAACACATCTGTAAACCAACTTAGACACAAGACTTCTTGCTCAACAGTAACATCAATATGTGGGTTATAGACAGGTACGCCTGCACAGTGCATCCAGTTGTGTCATTGCCTTTGCACATGCGTGTGGCTAATTGGCCTTGAATATCTAGCGTACTCTGATTAGGGTCCCCACACACTCTGACATCAATATTTCTCTTATTTCCTCTCTCTAAAAAAAAAAATTAATTAAAAATCTTTAAAAGAAAAAAAGAAGAAGCACTAGACATAGGCATGAAGCAGAGAAACTGCTCAATAAATAGTAATTATAGCCTTATTGTTAGTGGCTCCCAAATTATTTCCATTACATCCTGCTGCTTCTCAGAGGAAATTTACTTAAATTTGTATGACAGGGCTTAAAGCCCTTTCACATACTTTAACCCACTTTAACTGGCAGTGGCCTTATGAAGTTGAATCTGTTGTCTATCACCCTACTTTGTGTTTGCTTACTCAATGAAGACCCTGGGCCCAGAGAAGTCAAGCCACCTGCTTAGATCCCACAGGGGTGATGGTAGATGTCCCTACTCCCTCTCCAGAACCTTCCCCACCATTCAGCGGCAGCCATGGAGACCCATGGTTAACCCCGGCCCCAAGCAGAGGTTATAAACTGGGTTCTCTGGGAAAGAGAGAGGCAGGGAAGCCTGAGGTTTGAGGGGGTGCAAATGGGAGGGTGGAGCTGTGCCCTTGATGTGGTTGCTGGGCCCAGTTGGGGCTGTCTGTCGCCTCTGGCCCAGGGTTTGGCTGGGACAGCAACCACTGTTTCCGTTGGTGTGGCAATGACGGGTGGATCTGGGAGCCCAGGCCAGGCGGGGTTGCGGGAGGGAGGGATACTCTACTCAGTCTGGTCCGAGGCTCTTTGTCATTGGGGTGGGGTCCACTCCTGTCCCGTTTCCCTTCCATCACCGGCCCAGCTCCTAGACCACAGCCCCTCCACAGGAGCAGGCGCTTCCTCCTGATGGAATGCGTTAACTAGAAGTCTCTTCTGAAAGGTGATAAGGGGCGAGGAGCTGGTGAGGACACTTAAGGAATTGGTATGGGAAGGGCAGTTAGATACTGTGGTGTGATAGATTGGTAGAGGTTGGCTGTAACCAGAAGACTGGGTAGCAGGGGCCTTTGGGACTGGGACAAGGCCAGATTCCTCATTAAAAAACAAGCCCTTCCTCAGTGGGTTGAGCGACATCCCATGTACCAAAAGGTTGCCGATTGGATTCCCAGTCAGGGCACATGCCCGGGTTGCGGGTTCCATCCCCAGTAGGGGTATGTATGCAGGAGGCAGCTGATCAATGTTTCTCTCTCGCATGCTCCCCCTCTCACTTCCTCTTTGTCCAAAATCAGTAAAGACATTTTAAACCAACAAGAAAGTAAACTGCTTTGTGCAGGCCTAAACTTGGACTTGGGAGGAGAGAGGATCTGTCTACAGCTTTGGGGAAGTTACTTGCAATAGGACCAGAGACATAATTTGCAGGGCCCTATGCAAATGAAACCCAACCTCTTGTTAAAAAAAAAAACTATGAAGAGTTTCAAGAGGGTGACAGCAGAGCATTAGGCCAAGCTGGGGACCCTTGTAAGCAAAGGTCACACACCCATGAAGTCACCCTGAAGTGGGGTCCAGAGAAAGTGAGCAAAGGATGAGGCCACATGAAGGGCAGCCACAGGGGTCTCCTTCTGACATAGAGGTCTCCTGACCAAAAGAGAGAACCTGTCGACACACAGGTGAATCAACCAACATTTCCTAAATGGATAGCACGCAGCTTTCCCAAGTCACGAGAACACCTCGGGCCAACCAGCATCCTCAGTGGCCAGGTCTTCCCTTATTGGGAGGAGGAAGGGCATTTAAATTTCATTTCCAGCTTAGGGAGCTCGAAATGCTGGGGCAAGGCTTCCTGCTTGGAGACCATGTGGGAAAAGGCCCTCTAGAGCGGTTTCTTTAATTGACAGACCAGACAACCTAGGATGGGGCCCTTTGGCAAGAACTAAAGGTGATGCCCCTCATTTCTCTGTTGCCTTTAAAGAGGCCGCAGAGCGTTGAAAAACAAGTCCAAGTTGAAAGAGACAAGTGCAAAAATGCAAACTGGGCAAGGGGACAGAGCCGCCAGCTGGACAAAATGTGCCTGGAAAACAGCATCTCCGCTTGGCAGGTGCCGGGGATTTATGGTTGAGTTTTGCAGACGTTTCATCACGTTATGAGCCAGCTCAGGAGACCCTCATAAAACTCTTATATGAAAGAACAAACTAGCTGATAAAAGTCAGCTGCTGCCTATAAACGCACTGTGGGGACTGCAATTGAGTGGAGGATTTATTAGTCTGGGCTCTCTGTGCAAATTGAGTACTACTGCTCACGTCTGAACCGAGAAGAGCAGAACCTGAGTGCGGAGGGTGGCTCCCGGCCCACAGGTTGGCCGCCCGGCCTGCTGGCACCCTCCCCCTCACTTTCCTCTGGTACAGACAAGGGGAAAGATTCCCACCGAAATCAAGCTGCTGGGGGCCTGCTCTTACGTTTCCCTTTCTTGCTTCTCACAAAACCCCACAGAATCAGTCACTCCATCTACTGCATTCCCTGTACACCATGGGCTTATGGATCTGTCTGGTGCACTCAACTGTGTGCCTCTTACTTAACTTTGTATCACTGGTCATTGGTTCTGTGCTGGGCACGCAGGAGGCCTCTGAATGAGTAAATGCAGATGTGGCCGGCTGTAAGGCACCGTGTACATAAGTTGTTCCTACCCTACTCCAAACGCATGGAGGTGGGGGGGGGGGAGGGTGTGGACAGAGCTGATGTGCCTGTTGGACTTCCAAGATGAGCTGGGTGTTGAGAAGCAACAGGGAAGAAGCGGGCAATGAGGAAGTTATTAAGGCTAGTTTCTTCCCCAGAGAGGGCAATTCTTGTGGCTACTCTGCCAGCTCGTGCTCTCACGCTGAGTTGCTTCTTTTTCTCTAGATTAGGTTATTTCTTAAAGAAAATGAGGCCTACTTGATAAGAAGGCTGACACACCTAGACCCTCCCCACACATACTGGGTCAGAATCTCTGGGGCTCAGAAAAGATAACTTTCCTTTGCACGATGTAGAAACCAAGAAGGAGCCTTCCAGGAATGACAGGAGGGAGAGTGCCTGGAAGCGGCAGCCTCCTCCACACGCTCCCCCCCTCCATCCCCCAACACACCACTGGCTCTCTCCTCCCAGCCCCTGGCATAAAGAGTAAAAGTGTAAGACTCTGGCAGACAGCCCAGGATTCACTCCAGCCCTCCTGGCTAGGGGACCAGAAGGGAGGGTAACTGGCAAGGTTGCAGCTGCCCAGAGCCTTGGATGCCCTGTGCCACTGGCACGCCAGACGGGGAAGCACTGCACTTACCTCTACTGTTTGGAGGAACCATGTCCCATGCAGGGCTGTTGTCCCCAGAGGAGGGGTCAGGGATGCCTTTGCCTCTGTGGCAAGGAGGAAACAGTGGTGGGGACCCCTCTCACCAGAACCTCGTGCAAATTCTGGCATGTCACTGACAAGCTCTGCACACTCGGAAAATACCGTCTCTCCAGCATACCCGTTCCACAGCAGAGCTATGCACTTGGTAGGTGACCAATAAATCTCAAGTGAATTTCAACCCCTTAAATGTTCATGAATTTACCAAAAGCCCTCACATACCTCCTCTCACTTAAAACGTACAACGCTGAGGACATATATCATCATCTCCATTATACAGATGAAGAAACCGAAACTTGGAGGGGAAATGACTCACTCAAGGTCACCTGTGCTGAACTTAAACCCAGGTCTAAGTTACTTGCAATTCAGCAAGCCTTCCCTGAGCTATCAATGCACCCTCATCCCTGAGCCTGCTGCTCCATGGGAAGAAGAAATTACTAACACCTAATGCTTGAACAAGTCAGACGGTTCCTGACCCCTATCATCCAGATTGAAATCAAACATAATACAATCATTATAGAGCCTGGACTCGCGTTGGGTGGGGAGAAGTCCTCTTCTGAATTAGGATCTTGTTGACTTTGAAAAACCCCTACTCTGCCTGAGAGAACAGTCTTGAGGTTGATGTCTATCTAAAAGGGGAGAGAGTAGAGACAAGAAAGAAAGAAATCTAAATTCATTTCATCCCAACTGGCTATCTCACAGACAGGAAATGTGTTCTGAACTCAGAGCCTATTTTCCCAACTGAGGGAAACAGAAAAGAACTCACATTTGCTATCTCAACCCAAAGCCAGTGGCACGGTTGGAGGAGTGTTACGACTCCCACTGTGATTCTCCCTAAATTAGTTTCTAAATGTAATATGATTCCAGTAAAAATACCAACAGAATTCTTTTTTATTGAGGCTGAGTGGGTGGGATGGGGTCAGCTAATTGAAAAAAAGCATCATGAGCAGGGGTGGGAGTGGAGGGAGGGTTGCTGATACCTAACCAACATTAAGACTATAGACAGCCTACTCGTCCACAAGTCAGGGACTAGTTAAATACATTATGATTTGCTCACACTACAGAAAATTCTGCAACTGCTTTAGAAAAAACAAGGCACGAAACTAGTACTATACTTTACTATTTGTGTAAAATTATGGAGAAGACACACGAACATATTTGCTTGTTGTATTCGTTAACAATTGCTGTGGAACCCAAAGCTTAATGACTTCAGACATTTATTATCTGCTTCCACGGGTCAGGAATCTGGGCACAGCTTAGCTGCTTGCCTCTGGCGTGGTCCTCATGAGGGGGTCGTCAAGCAGTCAGCTGGGGCTGTGGTCTCAGTGGAGGAGGATCTGCTTCCAGGCTCACCCCGGGGGTTGTTGGCAGGCTTGTCTCTGACCTGGGCTCGCCACAGGTTGCCCCCAGCATCACCGCTGACTTGCCCCAGGATGAGGGATCCAAGAGAGGGGCAGATATCACCCAAGATGGAAGTTGCAGTCTTTTTCATAATTTAGTTTCAGAAGTGACAGACATCTCACCATGTCTGTAGTATTCTATTCCCTAGAAGCAAATCTGGAAGTCCAGCCCACACTGACGGGGAAGGGATGTACACGGGCGTGAGATTGCTCTGGGTTGTCTTAGAGGTTACCCACCACTGTACTTACATAAGCAAGGAGTATTTTGGGGAGGATATGCCAGAAACATTCAACACTGGCTGAATTGAGGAAAGGGACTGAGTAATTGGGGGAGAACTTTTCAATCAATATATGTTTTGTCTAAAGCAACAAGCACAACACCTGGAACACAGCACTCTGCTTAGCCCGCCCCTGTGCATGGAATGCCCTGCAGTCCTCTCCTAGCCCCAGGTAAAATGAGCCTCAAGCTTAACTGAGCTGTCACTATGAAGTCTTCTCACAGTGAGTTATCGCCGCTCTTCTCCCACAGCTTTCTATTTTTAGCTCCGATACAACACTTTTATTACCGTATTACAATTCAAATCTCTTCAACTCAGTCTTGTCCCTGGATCATCAGCATCAATATTACCTGGAACCTCATTAGAAATCCAGACTCTAGAACCTCACCCCAGAACTACAGAATCTGAATCTAAATTTTAACAAGACACCAGGAACTTGTATGCACATTAAAGCTTGAGAAACACTGATTTAGATCTTTCCCTGGTTGCACTGCAAACCTTTCTCAGCTTTTTCATCTCTGTGACGAAAACACATCATAAGACCTGATCACTGACTCTGGGCTGGGGTTCCTCCACCCCTGCAGCTATTCCAAGATCAGAGGAATGTGGCATGTCAGTTGTCAGCATTGGTCATAAAACATCATTTTAGGAGTCCCACTATCCTGTTACTCTCACAGAGTAAGCAACAGAGGACAGCATTCAGAATCATTCATGCCGCACCACCTCCCCCTGGTGGTAGGCTCTGGGAATTGAAACTGGCTTGATAAGGAGCTATATTGCACTTGGAAAACAATTACTGTTTTCTATCAATATCACCCTTATTTCCTTAAATTATCAAAGTCACTTTCTCGTTCTTCAAAGAATTAGATACGAACACAAATACACCAAACCGAGACTTGATGCCAACCAGGCTCAGAGCTTTGGGTGATGACAAGGGCGGTGCCACTCTATCTGACCTTCCTTCCTTACCACTTCTGTGGCTGCTGCTTCCATCCTGGGTGTTCAATGCCTCTCCTGCATCTCTCTGCCTCCACCCACTCCCCTGAGCCTTAGGAAAGAGCGAGGTGTGGCCCACGTACCCTCAGCCATGACCTGGCAGGGCGAAAGAAGCCCCAACAATTCTCCCAAGAGCCAGTCCTTAGGTTGTAGGCCATTTTTCAAATAAGCCCGCTTGCAATATCAATGTTTCTTAAGAAATAGCAGACTTGAATGCCGTTTGTCTTTAACTGTGTCCCTCTGGTCTCCAGATAAACACATGGCTTCCTTACTCTTCCAGGAAGAAGGAAACGTTCAGTAGGATGTCTGGAATAGGAAGAGAGAACTGTGATATAGCACCTCTCCAGGTTGACAGGAGAGACAGAGGCACTGTGAGGGCACCTCTACAATGCTCCCAAAGAAGCGAGACACGGGGACAGAACGGAGGAGAGGGAGACATGGAGTAAGCCAAAAGCAGTACCTGGTACCAAGTCCTGGTGTTCATCTTCCAAAATCTGGTCCCAGGCTGTGGGCAAAGCTTGGATGCTTGCCAAGTCTCCCCAATGGATTGAAGACAGGAGGTACTTTCTCTTCATGTACCTTCCTGGAAGTTAAGGACCGCTCAAAAAGAAAAGGAAGCTCTGATCTGTTTGGCTCAGTGGATAGAGCGTCAGACTGCAGACTGAGGGATCCCAGGTTCGATTCCAATCAAGGGCATGTACCTTGGTTGCGGGCACATGCCCAGTGGGGCATGTGCAGGAGGCAGCTAATCGATGTTTCTAGCTCTCTAAAAAATAAAGTATATTAAAAATAAAGGAAATACACTGAAGGAGAAAAATACCTGGAGAGAGCTAAAGAGCACATAAAAGTGACAGTGCAGCTATCGTGAAATTTTCCACTGCAAGACTGGCCCATGCTACCCATCTTCACAGGGCACCGCTTCACTCAGGTGGCTCTATGCTCAGGGACAGAGGAGTAGAACACTGCCCTGCAGTCCAGGACCTCGCCATGGTGAGGAAACATCAGAAACTGAGGAGAAAGAATCTAAGTGACACATGAGGTAAAAGTCACAGGATGTGTGAGGATGAATTTATCCCGTTTAGAGGCATCAGAAGATTCCAGCTGGCAGGAAATACATAAGCAAAGGCACAGAAGTGGGGTCTGGGATGGAGTCAGGGACAAGTAAACCTTCTGGCGTGGCTGGCATGGAACAATGTGTCGAGTAGCAGGAAAGGTGGTTGAGCCAGAACACAAAGAGCATTGCAGCCCAGCGTGGGGATTCTGCATTTTGCCCACCTCTCAACAGGAGCTACTAAAAACTTCTACACACGCAATAGGATCAGAACTCGACCTGCTGAAGAAATGTGGGGTGAGGTCACTCATTTGGGGATGGCTTACAGGGAAAGAAGCTAGAGACAGAAGCAAGAGGCTGCATGTGATTAAAAGTCCAAGTGAGAGGTAAGAAACCATGGAAGAGGCAATGTGGATAGAGAAACAATATATGTAACGCACCAGGGCAACAGGTTAAAAGGATTTGACAGGTGACTGTGTAAACATGCTCGGAGCAGTACCTGGCACATAATAAGTGCTCAGTAATGTTGGCTGCAGCTGCAGCTCCTACTGCCCATGCTGCTGCTGGGATTGACAAAGGAAACAGAAGGAAAGGGGGAGGATACTGCTTAAGTCTTCAGAGTGGGTGATTATACATGGTTGATTCTATAACTAAAGGAAAAGGAAGTAGAATGTGAGGGCTAGATAGAGGAGCTCAATTCTAAATCTGAGTGTGCCGGTCCATAAGCAATCCAGTTGGAGGCATCTAAAGAAAGCTTGGATTTGGGAGTTACTTAAATGAAGATAGACACTTAAGTCAGTGTATCAGGCAAGAGTCAAGAAAAAAAGGCCAGACCTTTGCGGGCCATGCATCCGGGCCTGAAGCAACTGGGGTCACCCTGAGCTGCAGATCTCAACGCGATGCTGAGCAAGTCCCTGGGCCCGCGCTATCTCCAACTGGCCAAGAACTGGATCCCCACAGCGGGCATGTGAGGCGTCGTGGGGCTAGTGTGGGCCACTGACTGGCGGCTGATTCTGGACTGGGTGCCCTACATCAATGGCAAGTTTAAGAAGGACGACTAATTAAAATGACCTCCTCAGACCCCTCTGGTGACTGATGGTGCCAACAGCTTCCTTCTCAGCACGTGCTGCATCTGGAACAGCCCAGCCTTCAGCATGGATGGAGAGGATGTCTACAGTGTGACTTAGGACTTTCTATGTTTCTGAACATAACTTTGATGCGTGAATGTATTAAACCTTGCTCTGAAGCCTGAAAAAAAGGCCATCCAATTAAGTGATCTTTCCACTTCTACCCTTGCTCCACACCATCCCAAGTCTTTCCTCAGAACAAAGCCAGGGTGGTTTTGTTTAAAACAGGTTTGCTTGTGTAAAAACCTTCTAATAGCTTTCCATCTCATTCAAAGTGAAAGTCAAAACCCTTATGAAGACCTCAAGGCCCTCCAAGACCTAGCCCCTCTCCTGTTAGGCTTCCCCTCTGTGCTCTAACCACACTGGCTTCCTTGCTATTTCCTGAACATTCAGGCATGCTCTCACTTCAGGGTCTTTGCACTTGATGTCTTCTCTCAGGTGTCACTTTCTCAGTGAGGCCTGCCCTGCCCATCCTATTTAAAATCACAACCTCACCCTCAGGCCTCACTTCCTCTGCTTTATTTTTCTCCATAGCACTCACCATCTGACATTCTCTATGTTTTCCTTTTTTAACGCCCAGAAACTAGAAAAATGCCTGGTAGGTAATAGCTACTCAATAAATGAGTTGAGAAATAATTGTAGGAAGAATCAAAGTTCAGGAACCAAAGAGAACTGACCCATACTATACAATGTTGTAATTCTGTGAAAAATGAAATTAAAAGATTTCCTGGGCCCTAGCTGATTTGGCTCAGTGGATAGAGCATCAGCATGTGGACCGAAGAGTCCCAGGTTCGATTCCGGTCAAAGGCACGTACCTCAGTTGCAGGCTCCTCCCCAGCTAGGAGGCAACCCAATCCATGTGTTTCTCTCACATCGATATTTTTCTCTGTCTTTCCCTCTCTCTAAAAATCAATGGGAAAAAGAAAAAGATAAATAAATAAAAATCAATGGAAAAATATCCTCAGGTGAGGATTAAAAAAAAAAAGGAAAAAGAACACTTCTTGGAACAGCCCTGGATACTATTTGAAATGTGTGCAAAGGATACGCACTTCGATAATGTCTCTCAATATCTTGCAGCCATTCCAACATGTCAGCCATAGAGGGGCTCACCGCCGAAGCCTGCAGGGCAGCGTCAATGCTGATTGCGTCTGCGTGCTGCTCATAGACCTGAAGCACTTGTCCCACGTGGCTGCTGACAGTGTCGCGCACCTTGAGGAGGGCAGCTCTGGGGGAAAGGGTCTGATATTAGGCATTATCATGAGAAAGGCAGAAGACAGGGTTCCTCGCCATTGGCACACTGACATTTTGGACCACATGATTCTTTGTGGAGGAGTGCTGCCCTGTGCACTGTAGGATATTTAGCATCATCCCTGGCCTCTACCCACTCGATGGCAGAACCAAAACATGCCCCCACTCTCTCTAAGCTGTGACAAATCAATAATGTCTTCAGGTATTGCCAAATGTCCCAATGGGGAAAAACTGCCTCCAAATGACACCCACTTAAGATTGGTGACGGTGCCTTGGAAGTAGGGGTGGCTCAAGAATTAAGAATTTACTTAAAGATGGAGAAGATACATAAGTTACATGGCTTTCAAAGAAAGTAATGATCAAGGGGCCTGTCTGAGGCTGCCATAAAGCTGTATAAGAAAAGCAACTGCTCACACATGAATGTGAAAAGGGAGTAAGAGGCAACTGAAGCAACAAACCAGTACTATCCAATGTTGTCCCGCCCCACCCAAGTAAATTCTTGAATGGTAAAAGTGTAGGCTTGCAGTGCACACAGACTAATGTGGACTTAGGAAAGTTTCTTTTTCTCTCTCATATAAAGCCAGTCTGTTTTGCTCACTGCACATCCTAAGTACCTCGAACACTGAGACTGGCACATAGAACAAATACTTGTTGAATGAATAAAAAAAGTTATTGTGAAGATTAAGTGCAATAATGCAAATGAAATGCTGAGAGAAGTTCCCAGCTTGTGGTAAATATTGTTATTACTCCATTGGTGACTCCAAGGGGCCCAGCCACCAAGGCAAAGTTTACAATTTCCTAAAGGGCAAGACATTCCTTAGCTTGGAATTGTGGCCTTCAAAAATGTTTGCCCATGATCCATAATTTTAAAATAGATTTAAAATATCAGCCCAATATCTACACACACACACATGTAAACAATTAAAATAAAATAAAATTCATTCTCTTAGACTATACCATGACATAACATTTAATTGACTATCTCTTGTACTCGACTAAGGAGTTAAATCCACTTCACTGTTGTAGTCCCAGAACTGTATGCTTGGCATCCCACTGGTGCTTAATAAATGTATTTTGTACAAATGAATACAAAGAAGGTCCCCATTTTTGACAGTTTCGTATTAGTCTATAGCATATACTCTACGCACTAGATAGAACCATCTTCTGTTCTGGTCAAGGAAAGGCCATATGTGCCCTGCCTTTCTCTACTCTCATAACCTGTAACTAAGGTAGAGTCTAACATCAGGCATAATAAGGGTTGACAGATGTGCTACTCCTGATTGCAGACACTAATGTACAGTAGAACAAAGTGGTGATGCAGGCACACTTGGGTGAGAACCCCAGCTTTGCTATTTACTAGCTGTGAGACCAAAGGCAATCTGAGCCTCAGTTTTCTCACCTGCAAAATGGGATTAAGTGAGGTTAAGACACAGGGGTGCTGAAAAACTTTTATCTAATACTGTTTGTAACATCCTTAGCTCTGACACCCTCCAAGTTCACAACATACAACTGACCCTTAAACAATATGGGCTTTAACTGTGCAGGTCTACTTTATGGGGATTTTTTTTTCAATTGACCAGCACAGCTCAAACCTGCATTGTTCAAGGGTTAACTCTGCAGTCGGGAACCCATGTATGAGGGGGCCAACTGTAGTCATAGGTAGATTTTCCACGGCACTGGACGTTTTCCCTAACCCCAAGTGTTGTTCAAGGGTCCACTGTAGTTCCTCGTTGCTTTTTGCCAAAGGAGACTACAGAAGAGAGCTAAATCAGCATTTTTCCACTGCTTCTCTCTTTGACTGTCAAAAATGGGGACCTTTTACTTTTTTAACTTCTACTAAGTCCACCGCGGCCACACCTGGCCTCTGACCAGGGAAATGCCAGAAGATGGGTTTCTGAAAAGGTCCCCCTGCAACAGATGCAAAGAAGGTAGGGGCTGAGGCACCTCCAAACGGCCATGCCCTCGAGTTAAGAAAGAAAACACCTTCCTGACGGAGCCTAGCGACTTTATGGGACACCCGGTTTTAACATCTTTCTGCCAAGAGCGCCAAGGAGCCTCTGCCCTTACAGCCGCTCCCCCAGCTTGTCCAGGACCGTGTCCCCGGCCTCCAGCTGCTTGCGCCTCAGCCGCTCCTTTAACCCCGGGAAGGCCTGGAGCGCCGCCACATCCTCAAACCGCACGTTCTGCGCCGCCTGCAGCTGCTCCGCCAGGTTGCCGAGGGAGGCCAGCAGCGGCGGGCAGTCCCCCAGGGTGCTCTGCCACAGGCCCTGCTGCTCCTCCACCACCGGAAAGCACTTCTTCAGGGCCTCCTGCACAGCCAGCAAAGACCCGTCCTGAGTCATCTGTGGCGGGGTGGGGGGGGGGGGGAGGAGAAAAAACAGCATTCGGGTCCCAAGTCGGTAGGGGAAATACCAGGTCAAGGGTGGGAGGAGTTATTTCCGCGCCCGGATGAGTTTCAGGGAGGGCTGTCTAATCCCGCCTACAGGAGCTGCGGGCGCGAGGCGCCGGCTTACCTTGAGAGGGGCCCTCGGGAGGCGGGTCGCTGGTCTCGCCGCTCGGGAAGGGTTTCCCCGACGGTCCCTAGGAGGATCGGACCGGGGTGCAGACTGCAGAGTCTTCGGGGCACAAGCGCCAAACCGGTTGTGCTTCCGGAATCTTGTCTCTTGCCCTTGAAACAGCCGGTCGCTTCCCTTAAACCTGCGGAGAAAACCCAAAAGCTGAAAGAATTGTGAGGACCCGCCGGAGCCACTAAGCCTACACCCGCAGTTCCTCTGCGCACGGTCGGCTGCGCAGTGAAGGCTCAAAATTATGCTGTAATGCCGCAATGCTTTCTGGAGACTGTAGTCCTCCTACCTGTGAACCGGCGGCCGACCCAGAGCTTCTCTGTGATTGGGTGTCGTGGACCCGCCTTCCAAGACCGCGACTTCTCATTCGCCAGCCTGTGGCAGTTTGAATTTCGTGACGGCGGTCGCACGTCTCGGTAGCCCCAGAGCCGCTCCCTTGCTGTTTGAGCGGCGAGGTTTCCCCTTGTTTGGGATCCGCAGGTACGTTCCTCGCGGCTGCTTCACGCTCAGGCCGCGAAGGTCAACCCCCTCCACGAACCCCTTGGGGCGCGCGTCCGCCCTCTCCCGCGCCTTCGCGGCCCCCTACTTTCCCTCCCCAGGCTCCGCCTCTAACCCCTTGGGGCTCGGTTCCCCGCTCCCCGCAGCCGCCACCGAGGCGCCATGGCTCCGGCTAGGAAGGGCAGCCGTCGGGTGACCAAAACCAACTTGTTACGGAACCGGAAGCTTGCCTCCTTCCTTAAGGACTTCGACCGGGAAGGTAAGGGCCGAGCCCGGGTCGTCGCGGCTACGGGGCGATCGCGGGGTGCTGGCGCCTTGGCCGCGGGCAGCACGGGTTCCATCCAGGCTCCGTTCACCCACCGGGGACCCCGGTTCTGTCGCCTTTGCTCTATCGCAGTGCAAATACGATCCAAGCAAATTCTGTCCGACGGGCTGAACATCCTCAAGGAGATGGATAACTTGTACAACATCGAGATCCTGCGGCTCCCCAAGGCGCTGCGCGAGATGAACTGCCTCGACTACTTCGGTGAGCGCCGCCCGAGTGTCCGCGGGCTTCGCCCTGGAGCCCGCTGCTCACCGACAGCCTTCACCTTAGTCAGGTCCCCCCTGGTCACTGCAGGAAATACGTGGAAGGTTTGCTCCGGCCCGGGGCTCCGTGGGTAAAGCGCCAGCCTGTGCACGGGGTGGGTGGGACCAATCGATGTCTCTCTCTGACATCAGTTTCTTTCTCTCCTCCGCCTTCCTCCTTCTCTCCCTTCCTCCTTCTCTCCCTCCTTTTCTCCCTCCCAATCGATGTCTCTCTCTTACATCAGAGTTTCTTTCTCTCCTCCGCCTTCCTCCTTCTCTCCCTCCCACGCTAAAAATCAATGGGAAAAATATCCTGGGGTGAGGATTTAAAAAAAAAGCTGCAGATTTCATCTGCTTAGCACTTACTATCATTACCCCTGCAGGTAGTCAAATGTTTTCTCTAAAAGGCCGTATATCTTAAGGCCTTCTGGGTCAGAGGGCTATTATTAATTACCCAGTATGCAGCCTCCTTCTGAGAGAGAAATGCATGGTTTCCTTAGAAAGTAGACGTTTAATGATCCTTTTGGCTTGCCCTTTTGCTTATTAATCCGTTTGTTTGCACATTTCTACAAATATTCATTGAACATGTATCAGCCCCAATGAAGCGATGTCGAGTTAAAACTCTGTTATTCAAGGACTGGCTGTTTTAACTACTTTGTCCTCATAAACAATGTATTATTAAAATTACCCCTGTTTTATAGATGACAAGATTAAGGCACAGAAAGATTGGTTGCTTTGCTCAAGATCTCATGAGCTGGTTAGTGCAGAGTTTATTTGAATGTAGGCGTATTCTGGTTCCAAACCCTGAGTTCTTAACTGTCATACAGGATACCTTGAGAGTTGCTAGCAGGAAGACCTAATCTAACTTTTTATTCTACATCTAACCTTGCACAGACCTCTTCATTCAACACGCATTAACCACGTACCTACTGTATGGCACATTTTGCCAGAAACTATGGATATTATCTCTGTCCTCAAGGAATTCAGTTCAAGACCTAGGGGATGAGAGGAGAGAAAAGACTTAAATTGCTTTGAGAGGTTGTTGGGTAGGGTGGGGATGCACAACTAACACAGCACTTAGCAGCAATCTACTGTCATAGACAAGAAGAGTTTTGTGTTTGAGCTCAATTTCAAAGGATGAGTTAGAAATTGTTTGAGTGCAGAGGAATATTTTGGGCACAAGAAATAATACCAGGGCACTGAGTCTCAGAAAAGTGGCACGTTTGGGAACTAACGGGATCTTTTTAGTTTAGTAGAACATAGACTAGGTCTGAGGGGGACAAGTCAAGCTTGGAGAAGGATTAGACTAGATTATGAAGGTCCTCATATTATTGGAGCAAGGGCTTACTCTGGTCCCGTTTTAGAAAGATAGCTCATCATGGGAAGAGGATTTATAATTAAACTGATAGTAACTGAACAAAATGTTCTTTTTCAAGCCCTTGGAGGAAACAAGCAGGCCCTGGAGGAGGCAGCGACGGTGAGTGACTTGACCTGTTTTGGAACTGTAAGTTGGGTCTGTCCACACATCCAACCAATGGATGCTTACTATGGAAGAGGCTCCATAGGGGACTTTATCTGTACATAGGCACCTCTGATAAAGTTTAATGTATAAATTAGGCATGGTAAGAGATTAATAATACAATGGAACAATTATAATAATATACTTTAGTAATAGTTATGTGAACGTGGTGTCTCTCAGAGTAGCTTACTGTATTATATTGCCTTTTCACTTAATGAAGCACTTTCCACTTCTTTTTGGCATATCCAGAATTGCCCACATCACTACTCTTTTTTTTTTTTTAATATATTTTATTGACTCTTCACAGAGAGGAAGGGAGAGGGATAGAGAATTAGAAACATGGATGAGAGATAGCCATCTGGGGATATGCCCGCAACCAAGGTACATGCCCTTGACTGGAATCGAACCCAGGACCTCTCAGTCCGCAGGCCGATGCTCTACCACTGAGCCAAACCGGTTTCGGCCACATCACTACTCTTATGCTTGGGGCCAGATGGGTAGGTAGCATATCCACAGCATGGAAACGCTGGATAAAGGGATGATTCATGTCTTAGGACACAGCTGGACGATGCAAGATTTCATCACCTACTCAGAACAGCATGCAATTCAGAACTTGTGGTTTATTTCTGGTATTTTCCATTTAATATTTTGCAGGTTGACTGCAAGTTAACTGAAATTGCAGAAAGTGAAACTATGAATTGGGGTGGCATCCTTACAGTGAAAGGATTACTGTGCTATGATTTATTACAATGGAAGGATTTAAAGCAGATCAGCAAAGGGAAAAATGCATGGGGCAAAGTCCAGAGGAAACCAGGCTCAAGCTCCCAAGAGTCCTCTCCCAGTGGAGACACACAGGACATGGTTAATTCAGCACCTTAGCTACAGAAAAGCTCCTTGGAGACTTAATGTGCAGGGTTTTATTAGGGATGGTCACATCTTCTGCCTAGCAATACCAAAATTCCAGACTTCCAGAAGAAAAGCAGGTATTCAGCCTAAACCATGTTGTTTGTATAAATCTTAGGCACAGGGAGCCTTTCATCAGAGAATAGTGGGGATCCTGGAATCCAAGTTCTAGTGCCATCCACTGGCCAACCATGTAAACATGGATATCAGTTAACTCTTCTGCATGTTAGATAATGATGTCCTGCCACCAATGATCCCTTCATAACATGCCAGCTGGCTGTAGAGATGGCAGAAAGTTGGCCAGCACTTTCTATCCCATCAACCATCAGACATCACTAACCTACTACAGCACTGTTTCTTGCTAAGCCTGGACAGCCCCAGAATCCTCTGAGTGCTCCATAAAGTCCCTACCAACCCAGAGATGAAACCTTTTCACTCAGAGTCTATGGCAACTCTTCTGATAGTTACACATGCCCTACAAAGAAAAACCTATGAATCATGCCTGCTCTTGACTAGTCTCATACATATAGGTAGCCACCATTGGGAAAAAGTTTAAGTAAAAGGGCGACTGGAAGCCTTTTTGAAGGACCCAAGATCACAGGGAAAACCTAGACCTAAAAAGAGGAAAATGAGAAGTCTGACACAGCACCAGGTGTTATCCAATGTGGGTCATTTTGAACTTGTATTGGTTGATGATGGAATGTAAACAAGTATACCCACTTTGGAAAATGATTTGGCATAATGTCAAGACTAAACATTTGTGTACCCTATAGCCCTATAATGCCCTATCTCTAAGTATATATAGCCAAGAGCAAACTTGGACATATATGTCTGACAGTTCAAAGTAGCAGTGTTTGTGATAGCAAAAGACTGGACAAGAGGTTAGACAAATCCACTATGACAGAGTCACAGTAGGGTATTATATAAAAAGAGATTACTACAAATAGTGGTCAGAAACAAAACTAAACTAAGTATTATTTTAAGCACAGATATATTTGTGAAAATATATACACACTCTGTCAAGCAAATGGAATGAATGGTAGTTGTTATTTCTGGAGAATGACAGAGTTAGAAGACTGGTCATCTTTGGAGGAAAGACAAGGAAATGGAACAGGGAAGAGTAGATACCTAGGAGCAAGTTATTGTCGATGCTTTGGGTCCTAGGTGATATGGTGGGCTTATGAGAGTCTGTTGTGTTATAATTAACATAATCTTTCGAATGTATTAAGTGATATGCTTTAAAAAGAATTGTTTTTCATTTAAAAATATTGTTCCTCTTATTTGATGGACTATACTTAGTGTTTTCTGGCTGTTTTTTATCACAGGCTGACCTGGATATCACAGAAATAAACAAGCTAACAGCAAAAGCTATTCAGACACCTCTGAAATCTACCAGAAGTGAGTACTTTTCAAAATCCCTTGTTAAACTGAGAGAGCTGAGGCCCAGGGTAGTTGGCTGGCTGCATAGGGAGGCCTCACTGATGGAGTCTCTTCCCTCTCATGTCTGATCCTCAGTCTTGTAAATAAAAAAATGTGATTTTGCAGCTGCATTCAGTTAATTATATGCAAGAATAATACTAACCAAACTCCCCAGACTGATGTATGAGTGAAAGTGAAAGGATAAAAACAAAAGTTGTGCCCTAACTGGTTTGGCTCAGTGGATAGAGCATTGGCCTGCAGACTGACAGGTTCCAGGTTTGATTCTGGTCAAGGGCACATGCCTGGGTTGCAGGCTTGATCCCCATTGAGGGATGTGCAGGAGGCAGCGAACAGTAATTCTCTCTCATCATTGATGTTTCTCTTTTTCCATCTCTCTTCCTCTCTGAAATCAATAAAGATATATTTAAAAAAAAAAAGTTATGCTGCAAACCAAACATGTCTGCTTACTTCCCCTAAGTTGGAGAAGTTAGCAAGATTTACAGAAGTGTTACAGGATGGGGCCATACCAGCTGCAGCTCTCCCTGATCAGAGGGTTGAGAGAGAACTGTAAAAGGACTAACTTTCTCAGCACATTAATTTCATGTTACTAGATTCAGTGACCCACACGTGTAAATGGCTCTCACAAATATGCCCCACACTGGAAACATCAAATAAAAGTAACAAAGATCTTGTTCTTATGGAGCACACATTCTAGGTCTCATGATAGCCCTGTAAAGTGACCACTGCTTTTTATAGATAAGGATACTGAGGAGCCATCATGAAGCCATGTGATCAAGTTACTGGTGAGGCCAGGTCTCAAGCTCATGTCTATCCGATTACACAGTCTACACTTCTTTTTTTTTAATCCTCACCCGAGGATATCTTTCCATTGATTTTTAGGGAGAGTGGAAGAGAGGGAAAGACAGAGAAATACTGATGTCAGAGAAACACATTGATTGGTTGTCTCTTGCACGTGCTGGACTAAGGCCTGGGCTGGGGAGGAACCTGCAACCGAGGTACATGCCCTTACCCGGAATCGAACCCAGGACACTGGATCTGCAGGCCAACACTATCCACTGAGCCAAACCAGCGAGGGCTCTTTTTATTTTATTTTTTTTATGTTTTTATTGATTTGAGAGAGGAAGAGGAGGGAGAGATAGAAACACTGATGAGAGACAAACATTGATCAGCTGCCTCCTGCATGTCCCCTACTGGGGATAGAGCCCCTAACCCGGGCCTGTGCTCTGACAGGAAATCCAACTGAGACCTCTTTGTTCCTGGGTTGATGTTTAACCACTGAACCACACCTGCCAGGCAGTCTACACTCTTAACACGTTAAGTGCCATGTCAGTCACCAGTGACTGACACTATACTTTCCATTTGGACCTCATCAGTCTCTGGCCACCAGCATTATCAGTGAAATCGGTTATCGCCTGCTAAACCGAAAGGAAGACAAAACAGATTTGGTACTTATTAATTAGAATGCTGGCTGACCATAACAGGGCAGAATATCAGGTTTCTTAACCACTACAGTTTCCTTTATCTAAATCCTCTTTTGTAAAAAATTATCTTTATATATATTGGATCTATTTGCTTATAACCTAAGATTGCTTTAGTTTTTTTTCCTATAAGAAATGTGAATGGATGAAAATTTATTCTCATGAGAAATATCATTTCGTGTTTCTTATAGCACGAAAGGTAATGAATGAAATGAAAGTGCAAGAAGAAGAAGATGAAGAAGAAGAAGAAGAAGAAGAAAATAAAAATAAGAAACTTAAAACTTGTAAAGTAAGTAGGTATTCAGATTTTTGTATTTCCCCGTCTGTGGTCTGACAGATGGGGAAATACAAAAATACTTAAAATACAGTGTTGCCCTCGCAGAGTTCACAGTTTAGTAGAGAAGATTCACAGTTAAATAGCTGATAACAAACATGATCATAGAAGTATGTACAGAGTGCGTAGGCGTAGAGAGGAAGCTATTAAGGCTTACCTATTCTCTTAGGACACAACCAGGCCTTTAAGGTGAATGAGATTTCATTAACTGGAAAAGAAAGGGAAGGGAATTCCCAGAGGAGGTATGAGAGTGCCCATATAAGGTACAGGAAGCAGTTTGAAATGGCTGGGGTGTAAGTTGTGAAGGAGTAGGGATCAGATAATGAATGGCCTTGTGCACCAGGTTTGGAAGTTCAGTTTCGTCCGGTAGGAAGTGGTGAGTGACCTCATCAGATCTGTATATCAGAACAGTATTTAGGATAAATGGGAGAGGGCAAAAACAGGGGAGAAGGAAACCAGTAGGGAGGCTATTGCAACTCGTGGATGAGCCTCTGACCCTATCAAAAGAGCTGGTGTTGAGATAAGATTTAAAAGGGAGAATGGGCAAGATTGGTGGAGGGAGGAACGGAAACCAGAGGTGACTAAATGGTTTCTTGCTTAGGCAGCTGTTATCTGGTGGCATGTGGGACAGGAGGAAGAGTGGTGCTGGGTTTGGGGAACAGTTGACATGTTAGTTGTTTGACATGCTGAGCATGTAACACTTTTCTGGGACATGTAGCCTAGACCGAAATTTCAGCCTGGGGCTAGGGAAGAAGAGGAGATTGAGAGTCACACTGGCTCCCAGGTCTTCAGGTGGTGTCCCAGAGTGGGAGTCAGTGCTGTGCAGGGAGAGCATGGAGAAGGAGGTGAGAGAAAGAAATTTGTGAGACAGAGCAGAGGGAAGGGGAGGGAGGAGGGAATCTTCAGAAGATAAGAAGTGGTTCTTGTCACGAATCTCCCAGGACACAGGAGGCGTGAGCACTGCTGCGGTTCCCTGTAGTGGGCACCTGGGATGCACCTTTGCAGTGGGTTGGAGGGGCGTGACCAGCCAGGCTGCAATCAGTTCAGAAGACATTTAACCTTAATTTTGGCCAAAATCCTCTCTTTTGGAAACCAAGCCAGGTTTGAGGCCTTAGTTGATCAGTTAGGTTCTGAGTTACATCTGTGAGGGAGACCTTCCTAGGTTTAATATTAGATTTCCAGAGCTGGTTTCCCTGTCCCCTTTGCAGGAAAGGCTTTTTGTAACCTCATTTTCATTTGATTGTGACTTCAGGTCAAAAGGTGCCCTCCATCCAGGAAAAGAATGCAGTCCATACAAGGAAAAGGCAAAAGCAAAAGGTAATGGCTTTTCCCAGTTCAGCTGTGTGGTGTTGGTTTTATTGGAGAGCCATATTCATTATGGCAGAACTAGGGGGCCAGAGGATTTTTGTGGCTTGTATTCTTGTAGAGCTTAAAGTCATCAAATCCTTGAGTATCTGAACTGAGGGCCTTCTTGAAATGTTCTAAACCAATACCTCCTCCAGTTTTGCCCACATTCTTTATGTTCCCCCACATTTTTCAATGCAAACAGGGAGAATGAGGCCCAGCAATGTATTGTAAGCATTGCAGATTATTGTTTTTAGTTGCCTGACAGTCCTGTGCAGAGTTAATACCATAGTCGGTCACAAAGCAGCTGTCACTTACCCCTATGGATAGTTTCTTCAAATGTCCTCCTGGTCCTACTAAATAAAGAATCTCCATCGAGCCCAACCATCTTGGTTCAGTGGTTGAGGGTCCGATCTATGAACCAGAGATCACGCTTCAATTCCCGGTCAGGGCACATGCCCAGGTTGTGGGCTCAATCCCCAGTGTGGGGTAGGGGGGGCAGCCAACCAGTGATTCTCTCTCATCATTGATGTCTTTATCTCTCTATCCCTTCCCCTTCCTCTCTGAAATAGATTTAAAAAAAAATTTTTTTTTTTTAAAGAAGAATCTCCATGGGCCTAACCTGATTCTGCAGGACTCCACTAAACCATTTGGGAATGGGGGCTGCATCTTACACAAGGTGGGGAAAGTAGTGATGGGGGTGCCTGAAGGAGTGGACTCTGCTCTGTTCTTCCTGAGCAGTGGTAACTCCTGGCAAGAGGACCAGAACCCAGCTGCTAGGGGGGCCTGTCTCCTCTTCTCATTCTGTTAGCTTAATTGAGGAGTTAGATTCTGGAAGTTGACTGCTTGGGTCCAAAGTTGTGGCTCTCCTGATTGGCTGTGTGATCTTGGGCAAGTTATTTGAAAATAAGTTTCTGTATCTCTGAATGAGGATAATAGTGGTGCTTCTCATAAAGTTGTTGAGAGAATTACATGAGATTATGTAGGCACTCAGGACAGGATCTGACAAGATCAGTGCTCCAAGTGTGACCTGCCCCTACTGCTGCTGTCATTGGACCTGAGTTGTGCA
Organism: Lasiurus cinereus; assembly: GCA_011751065.1. Classification (NCBI taxonomy): domain Eukaryota; kingdom Metazoa; phylum Chordata; class Mammalia; order Chiroptera; family Vespertilionidae; genus Lasiurus; species Lasiurus cinereus. The sequence continues at coordinate 7,624,040 of JAAGEH010000030.1, forward strand.
CCTAATGGCCGTTTCTTACCTGTAGGTCAAGCAGTTTTAACACTGTTACCCCAGCTGTGGGCCGAATGGAGCTGTCCCTGGTGAAACCTACTCCAGGCCTGACGCCCAGATTTGACTCAAGGTGAGTACTGAAGCCGGGCTTGGATTTGGGTGGGAGCCCAGTATTTAACTTCAGAAAAGAACATTGTTTAAGAAAATAATTCCTGACTCCTTGGCTCGAGCCCTCTCAGAAGAGGTGATGGGCTGAGCTTCCTGGTGTACTTTGCCTCTCCCTTGAGTGCAGGTTCATCTGTTTCAGCAACAAAATGATTCTTCTCTTTATCTGATGAGAGAGTGATCTTTGTCTCTGATGACTAGGAACTCTAGTGAATTTGGCTCTATTCTGAGTCTAATCAAAAGTTTTTTTTTAATGGGTAGGCATTCTCCTATACCCTTGGGGGAAATTGATATCCTCTTTTAGAAGACTAGTATAAACAATGATGTTCTTGCAGTATAATTTATCCCTTCCCTTGGGCTGGTTAACTAAATAGGAAATGCCATCTAGACATTTAAAAAGAAGATCTGTGTGTGTGTGTGTGTGTGTGTGTGTGTGTGTGGTGGGGTGGGGGCGGCAGCTTCAGGATTACAAGCAGTTGCTACACAGTATGTCCTAGATCAGTGGTCGCCAACGTAGCAGACCTCGCGGACCGTCGGTTGGCGACCACTGTCCTAGATGGATAGTCCCATCTGCTTTTACATACATAGAGAGTTTCTGGAAGGATACACTAGGAACTGAGAGTGGTTATCCCTAGGGTGCGGGGAGGAGGAAGACCTACCTTCCACTTTTTTTTTTTAATTAATTTTTATTAATTTTTTTACATATCTCCCCATGCCCCCCCTCCCTCCCAGGCATACCCCGACCCCCCAGTGTCTGTGATCATTGGTTATGTTTATAAGCATGCATACAAGTCCGTTGATTGATCACTTATTTACCTCACCTAACTTTAATCTTTCTGCTATAATTTCACAGTCTGTTTGATGCTTTATGATTTTTGTCCTCCTGAGAATTATCAGTCTACTCCCTTTCTGTGCTCCTGATTCTATTATATTCACCAGTTTATTCTGTTGATCAGATTTTTAATTCACTTAATTTTTAGATTCACTTGTTGACAGATGTGTATTTGTTGTTCATAATTTTTTGTCTTTTACCTTTTTCTTCTTCCTCTTCTAAAAGGGTACCTTTCAGCATTTCATATAATACTGGTTTGGAGTTGATGAACTCCTTTAGCTTTTTCTTCTCTGTGAAGGTCTTTATCTGCCCTTCAATTCTGAATGATAGCTTTGCTGGATAGATTATTCTTGGTTGTAGGTTCTTGTTGTTCATCACGTTGAATATTTCTTGCCACTCCCGTCTGGCCTGCATCGTTTCTGTTGAGAAATCAGCTGACAGTCGTATGGGTGCTCCCTTGTAGGTAATAAACTGTTTTTCTCTTGCTGCTTTTAATATTCTCTCTTTCTCTTTTGCTCTTGGCATTTTAATTATGATGTGTCTTGGTGTAGTCCTCTTTCTTTGGGGTTCTGTGTGCTTCCTGGACTTGTAAGTCTATTTCTTTTACCAGATGTGGGAAGTTTTCAGTCATTATTTCTTTAAACAGGTTTTCAGTATCTTGCTCTCTCTCTTCTTCTGGCACCCCCACAATTCTGATGTTGGTACGCTTGAAGCTGTCCCAGAGGCTCCTTACATTATCTTCACATTTTTGGATTCTTTTCTCTTCTTGCTTTTCCAGTTGAATGTTTTCTGCTTCTTTATATTTCAAATTTTTGACTTGATCCTTGCCTTTCTCTAGTCTGCTGTTAGTACTCTATATAATAGTTTTTATTTCAGTCAGTGTATTTATCATCTCCTCTTGGGTCTCACTAAATTTATCCATCTTTTCTAGCATATTCTTGAAAAACCTTATAAGCATGGTTTTGAACTCTATATCCAGTCGTTTTTTTTCCTCCATTTCTTTTGCTTGTAATCCCTTCCCTTGTCTCGGCATTTTCACTGTGCCGGGGAAACTTCTGTGCTGGATTCAGCCGAAGAAGCCTCTGCTGAGCTTGGGAGGGGTGGAGTCTCAGGGCTTAAGGGACCGCCTTGCCTTCCAGTCGGCCCCGCCCTCCACGGCCCCTGAGTCTCACGTGACTGGGTAATGGCTGGAGCGGTCCTTGTGCGTGCGCGCACCCGCAGTGCCTCTAACCGCTGCCTTTCCGGCTCCCTTGCAAACCAGGACCACACGAGTCTAGGTCCCCAGGGTTTCGCCCAAAACAGGGGCTCAGTGGACTCAGAAGTGGCACAGTTCGGAAGGTCTGTCTCCTGCCCACTCGCGAAAGCCAGCGGCACAATCAGCAATCTGTCCTCCACGTGGTGCCGTGCGCGACCAGACCTCCGATCCTTTGCAACTCCCCTAAATTTCCGTGCACTTCTCCCTTTTCACAGTCCAAACTCCCCCCGTATGAGTTTCAGCTGGATCTGGGGTTTAGTGTCGCAGGACAAGGGGTTCAATGCCTTTGAGAGTCTCCATCTCCCTCCCGCCAGAGAAAGCCAGCCAGGTACTCCGGCACCCGCTGGCACCCGCTCTCTCCTTGCGCGCGTCTCCGTACCTCAGCTTTTTGCAGCTCCACTGGGTCTCTGTGAGCCCCTCTCTTTCCCTCTCGTTGTAGAACTTCCACTCAGCCTGCTTTCCTGTGGTTCTGGATGATGTCTGTTCTGTCTTTTAGTTGTAGTTTTGAAATTGTTGTGCGAGGCAGCAGTGTAGGTGTTTACCTATGCCGCCATCTTGGATTTCTCCCTACTTTCCACTTTTAATTCCCATCTTCTTTAGCTTTGTTTTTCACAGGAGCATATAGCAAAGGACACTTGAGGAAAAATAGTAGCCTTGTAACTAACTGTCTTGTGAAAGTTAGAATTTGGGAATTAATATAATGATGTAATCTCTGAATCCTCCTCCTTGGATCCTGAAATTCCTCTTGATATAAACACTTAGCTACCCTTGGAAGTACATTAACCATAGTTTATGGATGGATGGATAGATAGATGACTGGCATTTATATGGAACTCTGGACCTAAAATTGACATGGATAAGAATTGACCTTCTAAATATATGCTTGATAATTATAGTTTCCCTTCTCCAGCTGTGTTTAGTCATTACTGCTTAGAAAGATTTCTCCCCCCCCACCCCACCCCACCCCCCTGCTTCAATTTAGAACTCGCCTTCTTAAAAATGTGTGATTTAAAAAGTGCGGATTGAGGCCAGGTGGCCTTTGATTTTTGTTTTGTTTTGTTTTAATCCTCACCCGAGGGTATTTTCCCATTGATTTTCAGAGAGAGTGAAAAAGGAAGGGAAAAGCAGAGAGAAATATCAGTGTGAAAGAAACACATTGGTTGCCTCTTGCATGAGGCCCGACCAGGGCCTAGGCCAGGGAGGAACCTGCAACCGAGATACACGCCCTTGACCGGAATCGAACCCCGGACCCTTCCATCCACAGGCTGACCCTCAAACCACTGAGCCAAACCGGGTAGGGCAAGGCCAGGTCGGCTCTGGAAGGGCTCAGCACCTGGTGTCATGCAGTCTGCCAAGCCGTCTTTACAGAGACTTCTCCCACTTTCTAGGGTCTTCAAGACCCCAGGCCTGCGAACTCCAGCAGCCAGAGAGCGGATCTACAATGTCTCAGTGAACGGCAGCCCTCTGGCCGACAGCAAAGAGATTTTCCTCACTGTGCCAGTGGGAGGCGGAGAGGTAAGTGTTTCAGTCTAAAGGATGCCTGGCCACCGTATGTGTCTCAGTCAGCATTTCTTTCCCTGGTCTGTCAACCACTTCCCTCCCCCAGAGTCCTTTTAGTTGCATGGATCCTGATCTCCACACTTGTATAAGACTCAGAACCCAGTTTCCTCTCCCAGATTAGGGGCCCAGACTGGGAAGATCCTTGCCCAGCGTGGGTTCCATATGTTTATCTGCTAACATTTGGGCATCTATCTGTAGCAGACCCAAGATGTAGAAGACCTTCCTGCCCTGGAGAAGCAGTTCAGTAGTCGTACAGGTTAACAGTTAAGGACACTGTCATTATGCAATGTATGCAGTAATGGAGACACAGTGTGTCGTCTAGGAAGGGAAACACGAGCTGTCTCTTCCACTTTGTGTAACTCCCAGGGGTTCTGAAGCAGACTGAGCCCAGTTTCTCCGGGCTGAGTAGAGCAAGTTGTTGACCTCACCTCCTGGAAGGAAGGGTGTTTTATTTCAGGTGTGGTCTGCAGGGCCTTTCTAAGCTGATGGGGATGCCCTGGTACCCAAGTGGTCCAGTGATGAGCACTGATGTCACTGTATCCTTAAGGACAACAGTGACCTGTGTCATGTCTACTTTGCCTCATCCCTTCTTCCCTTCAAGGGCAGGACATGAAGGGAACACACTGGGCTGCTGGATGGAGGTTCCCGCACTGAAGGACGTGCAGTTTAACCCACTCTCCCCTCCCCACAGAGCATGCGGTTATTGGCCAGTGACTTGAAGAGGGTCGATATTGCACAGCTGGATCCAGAGGCCTTGGGGAACATTAAGCAGCTGTCCGTAAGTCTCACACTCGTCTCCACACCTGAGCTGCCTCCAGGAGCTTTCTTGGTTAGCTTTCCTTGGATTGTCTTTCAGGTCCAGGCTCACTCTGTGCTTACAGCCTTCTTTCCCCCAGTGGATTTTGACTGATGTCAGCTTACCTGGTAGCAGTTCTGTCCCTAAATTGATGTTGCATTTAGGTCCATCCAGAGTGCCTGCCACAGAAGTTCCTTAACAGAATTAAAATTCTGCCTCATTCAGGCAGTTGGTGCCTATATGTTAGGGCACAGTTGACCTCCAAGAACTTAAGACTTCTTCACAGCAGTTCAGGAATGGGTTGTTGGGGTGGGGAGTCTTATTACAAAGAATCCACAGAATCAAAGAAAGCGCTGAACAGCCAGGCCTTGGAGTGATGGGACCATCAGCAACAGGAGGTTACGGAGCTCCACTCTGGTGCACCAGCTCCTTCAGCTCCTCTTGTTTCTGGGGCCCCACTCACGTCTTATTTCCTCTCCCTCCACCCCGCCCCTCTCTACAAGGCTCTTGGTTCTGTCCTCCCTCTGTGTTGGTTTGTAGGTGACCTTGGGTAACCACATTTTCAACTCTTGTGTCATTTCCCAACACTTGGCTTCGTAAATGCTCAAGAGGAAGAAGTTAATTGGCTCAGGTTTGGTCACATGGGCCTCCCTGGTTCAGTCAGCATGGTCTTGGTTGGTGGGTGGAAGCACTTAGTGCAAACATGACTGCCATAGCCCCGCCTATCTGGGCACTGGGGAAGGGGACACCCAAGGAAGGGGACAAGGTGGGCTGCTTTCCCAAACGTCCTATTGCACATAGGCCCAGTGCTGAGATCACACAGCCAGCCACCCAAATCTGGTGACATTCATCATGTACAGCCAAACTCTTCCCAAATTACACTTTCACTGTCTCAGGTGAGATGTTATTTTGCTCCTTTGTTCAGATGAGAAAAAGAGAATCAGGAAGGTGAATTCATTTGTGAAACAGACAGACTAGAGGGCTGAGATTCCCTCAGACCTGCCTCAGACACGTGCAGTGCTAACTAGACTGTGAATGGCTCTTTGGACAAGCATGCTCAGTGCCATTCTCTCTAAACGACCTGTCTCCTTTTCTTTATAGAGCCGTCTTGCCCAAATCTGCAGCACCATACGGACTCACAAATGAGGCTGTTATTCCAAGAAGCCAAACGACAGGATGGATCTTCAGTGGGCATTTCTGGGACCTTCTTCCCTTCAAGCTTATTATCTGTTTGAGTGTGATGTTCCAGAGCAGGAAGTGATGTTCTCTTGGAGAATTCGGGACGTGGGGAGATACTGTTCCCTCATCTGTTAGACAAAATTTTACTATTCACACCTTCCAAAGACACTGCCCACTGCGTCTGTGCGATCAAAACTTCCTGTCCTTCTCCCTCCTGAATTCTTCCTGCTCTCAGAGCTGCCGCTGTCTGCCTCCTGGGACTCGGTGTCCTCTTTGCCCTGCCCTGACTCCAGTGGAAGTGGCATGGAAGGACCTCATGTTCTTGGGCAGACTGTCTACTCACCCTCGCCTGAGAACCCTGTGCATCTGGCATTTCCACTCTGTATGCTTGAGGCTGGGAGTTTGGGGCTCAGAGGAGTGAGTTCTGGGCCATGAGAGGGCAGATCCAGAATGCTGGAACTATATAAGTGGGGCCAGGACAGTGAGTCAGGACCTGTCCCAGCAGTGACCACAGCAGAACACCCCTCCCCTCCCAGACCCATTCCCTCCTCCTGTGGAATCTCACACCTGCTGTGCCAGTGATTTTCAGCCTGACTTATGGAATGGTGTTTTGTATGTATCTCCACCGAAGACCAAAAATTGGTGTGAAGGCAGTTCCCATGTCTTTCTCTTCTACCTCTCCAGCTAGTGGGGATTTGGATAAGGGAATCAGAGGGCTGAGATTAGTCTGGGATTTTATGTGACTGGCACAGAGGAGCTCTGTAAGCTCTCCACGGCCCTGTGGTCCCTGCCAGGTCTGTAGACTGCAGTGAGCACTTCTCTCTTACTGGCTTCATTGAGGGAGGTGTAAATGGCCTGGTCACCTCATTTCACATTTGGTCTATGCCCTAGGTATGGACTAGTTCCTTAGCACTGAAATCCCTGTGTGCCAGCCAGTGTCTCTGCCCTAAAGAATCATGGGATGTGGTCCAAAAATATGGGAACAGTTCCCACCCAGGCTTGGGGACCACCGTTTTCTCATATGTGTCTCTTTGCTGTACTTTGTATTATTTTGCAACATGACCATCCTAGTAACCCAGTCCTGTTGAAGTATTCAATTCGAGTTGTTTTATGCTCCCTTTCCTGAGATTTTTGTACATATTGTTTTCCTGAGTAATGGTATCTCTGATTTTTTCTAAGAGCTCCTGAGAGGTACCTGTTTTCAATAAATGGTGTGTTTGTTATTAATATGCATCTGCCTGTCATTTACAAGCTGTGCTCCCCAGACTGGAGGCAGTTTTGGAGCTGCAGCTATCAGGGTGGAGCTTTTGAACAGGATGTGTGAAAACCTTTACTCCAGGCAAAAACTCGGATACCTGAAGAAGAGCCCTCACGCCAAGATCCAGGACATGGAGAACCTACTCGAAGACATTTTTCTCCAACACATTCGTTCCATGAGCTAGAAGTGTACACTGAGGAGGATAAAATCTGTCTAGCATGTGTTTGCCTATGTAGTCTCGTTGGCCAGGACAAGAAGGGTGTGCACAGGTAATCAGTTAAGTGGGTTCCTTACTTCTCAGTTTTTTACAAGGAAAACGATCAGCATGGAATGAAATCTGGGTCATTGCTTAGCTCAGTCATCTGACATGGATAGTTTATGGTGAAGGACCTTTGGTCAGTGACAGCACATTGAATAATGGTTACTTCTTTCAAGTAATCATGTCCCCAAAGATTTCTCCCATTCCCATTCCCATCATTCTCTGGTACAGTATGGGGAAGAGCTCGACATCAAGGAAACAGGATCCAACATGCCTGACCCAGAGCCAGGTTCACCCGATTTCACTCCACGTGCAGCACTGCCCAAATGAACCCAATTGTGGGGAGTGTGTAGTATGTATCAGGTGCCTACATGATGCAATCTGAACAGTCCATTCCACATAAAGGGCTGACTTGGAAAGTAATGCGTCCCCATCCCAGGATTTAAAGCATGGCCTGAATTATCAAGGGGCTGAAATGCTGCAAAGAAAATTTAAATCTTACTAGCGGACCTGACCGATGTGGCCCAGTGGTTGAATATCAATCTATGAATCAGGAGGTCACGGTTCGGTTTCCGGTTGGTTGGGGCACATGCCCAGGTTTTGGACTTGATCCCCAGTGGGGGGCATACAGGAGGCAGCCAATCAATAATTCTCATCATTGATATTTCTTTCCCTCTCTGAAATTTATATATATTATATATATATCTGAGCCAAAGAAAGAGCAAAAACAGCCCATAGACATGTTCACATTTTTTTTAAATGACTTTATAACAATTTAAAAATTGCCAAAGTTCACAAAAATGATTGCTAGCTCCAAAAAAGAAGATCTGGCAACACGGGCCACAGTAGACCGAGTCCTCGGCAGTCGAGTAGCAGCTTTCTCTGGCCCTTAGCCCTCTTCCCACTCTGACTTCCCCTTGTTACTACTTTGTACCTCTGGGCAATTTACTTTGTGCCCTAAGCAGAGCTGCTTTGGGTTGAAGGGAAGATGGGGCCTGGAGTCCCCTTCCCTGGGGCCCCTGAGGCCGTTTCATAGAACTCTAGAATTTCAGTAAAGTTTCATTCTTTGCCCTGCAAGCCCCCTGATCTTTCCAAAGCCCTCCTTGGGGCTTCCTATTGAAAGAATTCCAAATGTAGTGCCTCACGAAGAGTTAGGTTAAATTATTCATAGAAAGAGCTTGAGGTGTGTGACAGGACATCACCTGAGCATCGTTTATTCACAGCATCAGGCATAGCTCTTAGCTCAAAGGATCTACTATCCCCAGCTCTGCCAGAGATAATGACTTCACATGCCAAAAGAGAGCTTATCACGCTGTGTCCTACACCCCTGAAAAGTACTGGTATGTCTCAATGTCCACATGTGCACCAGGCCTGACAAATGTTTTCCTCTAATTTACACAAGTTGTTGACCCATACCTAAAACTCAGCGTGACACATACATGCTGAAGATTTAATAGAAGACAATTCAGAAATGGAAGGAGAGACAATGAGAGATCAATCAGAACTGGGGCTACATTGAGTTCCCACTTAATGGGAATCTGGAACCCAATTTGCTTTGGCTAAGGTGCCTTCTCGTTGCCCGTTACAGGATTAAGCATTTTCCCAGTCCCCTTTACTAGTACAGCCCCCCTACTTCACCCAACCCACAGAACAAGCCTCCTCTCCCTCCTACTCCCTCCCCACCAGCTGTAACCCACACTTCTTGCCTCCTACACTTCATGATTGTCTTAGTTGATATTAGCATCCATGCCATTAGTGTTTTCTGATCCTCAGATGATGCATATGATGGAAGACATAACATACCCTTGGCACCAAGACACCAGGAAGAGCCCAGCATCCCATCAGCAAATTGGCAGTGCCCACAAGCACATGCTCTGTCACAATATGCTCAGAGCCCATGGGATGGCCACGGATGACAGTCTCCAAGGAGACACCCCTTCAAATCTGATGCAAAGATCATGCTGGCAAACCTACTGGGGCCCTGATCACAGTGTCTTGTCAGTTCCCCACTAAATAGGGGTCTTTCATGAAAGGGACACTCTAATTTGTTTCCATGCAGAGGGATTTCAGACACACTGTGGAGAACCCCCAAAGAGGGGGAACTCTCAAAACTACTTAATGGTGAAACAATTATCACTGAAAGAGACACCATATCACAGACAAATTTTTATTACTTATCCTCCATATAGAACCCCAAATTATAAAAACATCTCTAGCACTAATCAAAGGAACTACCTCCCCAACCGGCCCCTTCCCTCCCTGGGTGGGCTCAAATGGGGTACTGGGGGGTTACAGGCCACCTCCCCCTATCCAATGAATGAGTTCCATATAAAAATAGATCTATAGGGGGTTCCTAAAGAGCCATCAGCTTGCATCACACCAGCACCCGTTCAGGGCTGAGGCCTGGGACCCCTCAGGATTCTGGGACCTCACTCCAGTGGAGGGAGATCTACCCTGGACACCGAAGTCCTGCCCATAGGGGCTACTCTGCAGAACAGCTGTTGGGGGGGAGGGACTTTGACTTTTAGACCTCAACTGATGGAGCTGGAGCTGGAGATGAGTCTCCCTCCACACAAGACTGTACGCTGGTTCCCACACCATGTCTTCTCCAAGCTTCCCGGGAGCAGGGGCTGGGGGTGCCGAGCCTAAAGGGCACCTAGCACGGGACCCTCCAGCCCTGTCAAAGGTGGAAGCAATATCTTGGTCTCCCCTAGTACCCCCTGAGTCTCTGAGCTGGGGCAGGTGCCCAGTAAACAGAAAGCAGGTTGAGGGGATGCGGGTGGGGACCTAAGGAGAAAAGAGCTGGCAGGGCCAGGCCAAAGGCACTGCTGTGAGGCACCATCCCCACCACCGGTGCTCCCCAAAGGTGCACTGCATCTTCCAGCCCCCAGACTCCTCAGCTCGCCCTTCTGCCTGGGCTCCTCCTTTCCTAGGGCCTCCATCTGGGCTGGCTGGAAGTTTCACCCCCTAAGTAAGGACCCTCCCCCACCTTTAAAGCCCATGAACTTCCAAGTCAGCCACGAAGCCCTCCAGACATCCCACCACACACACCATTAAGAGTGTCCAGCTGCCCCTCCAGCCCACTGGCCCAAAGGTCTCCCCTGGAGCCCTGGGCACTGTGGGAAGGCACCCTTGGGGTGCTTCTTGGAGCCTGAGCTCATCTCCCCACCTGGCCTAAGCCTGTCTCATTCACCTCATTGATCCCATCCCATCCCATCCCATCCCACCCCACCCCACACACAGCCAAACCCAGAGAGGCCTGTCAGCAGTAACCTGAAAGACAGCCCCATGGCCCTACCCAGCCCCAGCGCCTTCCGGACGTACGACAGCCTGGCCTCATGGTCACCACCACTTTTAGGGAGCTCCTCTAGACAAGGAACTCTGGAGTCAGCCTAGTGCACCCGCTTTGGTCAGCAGCCTGCAGAAGCCCCAAGGAGGAGGCGCTTTGTGGGGGCTGGGTGGTGGCCAGGGGATGGAACTCCCCATTGGGGCTCACCTCAGAGTACCCCTGGCTGCCACATGGCAGGGGGTGGTGTCCCAGGGCAGGACCAAAGCCTCTCTCCAGAGCCAGCCTCACCCCTGCACAGGGCCCTGCCCCAGAGTCCTCCCTGGGCCTCAGTTTTCCCCATCTGAACAGTGAGGGCTGGCCCAGCCTGTCAGAGAGAAAGGTCCATCTGAGAGTCTCTTCTTCGCCATCCCCAAGGCTGGACACAAAGCCCGAGGTCCCACTGGAGAGAACACATCTCCCCTCCTGCTCATCCCAGGGGTCCTGGCCACTGAGTGTATAAAAGGAATGCAAAGTACAAAGAGAGGCTCGAGGGGCCTCAGGGGAGCACCAGGACCTCAAGTGGCCCAGCCGGGACCCTTCCCCTCCCCCCAAACTGTCTGCCCAAAAGCAAGGGAAGCAGAAACCAGCTCGAGAGTCCAGGGCCTCGGGGTCCAGCCTCTAGCTCAGCACCTCCTCTGCTTGCCTGCACCTCGGGGACCAACGTCCAGTCAGGGCTGAGCCAGGGCGCAAGGAGCTGAGGAACCTGCCCTCCAGGGCCCATCAGGACGGGCTTCCCGGCAGCTTGGTCACTCAGGCCTAAAGAGAGCCCAGCAGGGACCCAGGCTGCCTGCTGGCCAAAGGGCCTGTGGGATACGGGGTAGGTCCCAGCCCCCCATGGATGTGGGAGACAGGAGGGCATGCGCCCGGTGATTTGAAACTCTGTCTTTCCTCCCTGCCCAGCTCCATCTCAGTGTCTGAAACCCTGCGCCTCCTCCCTCTTCTCTCGAGGGTCTTCTCCAGCGATGTGACCCTTTTCCCAGGGAGACTGAGTCAGCCAAGGCGCTCAGACTGAGGAAGATGATGGGACGAGTGCTCACTTCTGCACGGTGGAGCGCAGCTTGCCAGGGTGCTATCAAGGCTGGGGTCGCAGCCCACTGGGGTCCCGGCCTGGGAGTGGGGGCTGCTCACACCTGCACCCCCCGGCCCTGCAGCTGGAGCACTCGTGCCCGCAGGGCACCGACCCCGCTGAGGAGGGCCTCCCGGTGTTCGGCCGACGAGATGCCCAAGCTCACCAGGTCTCTGCGAAGAAGAACAACGGGTCAGACCCAGCCGCTCAAGCCCCCTCCCTCTGTCTGGACAGGGAACAGCCAGAATCAGGACCCACTGGGCCTCCCGTGGAGGCGGAGGCAGGGCCCTGGGTTCCGCCCACTCACTGCGCAGTCATGCTGGCCACGGCCTCCAGGCTCCCATAGCCGGCTGCCGTGAAGCTGTCCTTGTAGCGGCCCAGGTCCAGGGCCTCCAGCCAGGCGCCCACGGAGCCAAAGGAGGGGAAGGTGGAGAAGGCACGGTCCGCCAGGGGAGTGGGTGGCCTGGGGGCAGAGGAGGGGTGGCCAATCAACAGCAGGATCTGGTGCCCCGCCCACCTGCTTGCTGTCCTGTGGACAGGCCAGCTGTGCAAGGACAGACAGGGAGGCCTGGACCCAGGGCAGACCTGGTTCATACCGCAGGCCACGCATTCTGAGAGCAGGTGAGTGTTCGAGACTCAGGGGGGGGTGGGAGTGGGTTGCACCTGAGCCAGCCAAAGGTCCTGGGAGTCTTGGGGTAGGACAGACCTAGAATAGTTTTGGAGGCAACTCATATTTGGGACAACTCATACTAATTTCACTTATTTTATTTACTGGAATTACAAATCAGTTTGGACTGTTACCCCATACACTGAGTGGCTAGATTATGATCTCTGAATGCATAATAATCAGGCCTGGTGTATGAATTCATGCATGGGTGGGGTCCGCCCAGCCTGACCAGGGGGAGGGGACATGGGCAGTTGGCCAGCCTACCTGCTGGTCGAACTCCTGGTCAAGGGGACAATTTGCATATTAGCCTTTTATTATATAGGACATACACAGAGTGGCCAGATTATTATGCGTTTAGAGATCATAATAATCTGGCCACTCAGTGTATTTATCCAATGGTCACTGCCTCTGGGATACATGGGCACAACCCAGAACAAGCGAAAGTGACTAAGATGGATGAAGGTTGCATGTACCTCAGGAATGCAGATTTATAAAACTGGAATATCAGATTTATCTGGGACAGCTGGGTGAGCAGCCCTACCTAACAGGTGGGGTAGGAGAGATGGGACTATTGTATGAGGGGCCTGTGGGAGGACATTCATGGGCAGGTGAGAGGCTGCTGAAGCTGCTATGGTGGGGACAGATGGGAATGTACCTGGGACAGGGGGCCGTAGCACACTTCGGGGGATCTGGGTCCTGCACCATCTTGCTCAGGATGCTGTGGATCTGGGAGAACCTGGGCCGCTCACCCGGGTCCTTCTGCCAGCAGTCCAGCATCAGCCGGTGCAGCGGGGAGGGGCAGTTCCTGGGGGGTGGCAGCCGGAAGCCATCCTCCACGGCCTTGATTACCTGGACCATGGGGTGGGGAGTGCAGAGGGAGGCTTTAGATACCCAGCACGCACACACGCGCACACACACACACACTAAGACTGGGGTGGCCAGGCAGGACTAGAAACAAAGAAACAGTGAAGAGGAACCAGAGAACTGAGGTCAGAGGGCAGGAGGATCAGAAGGCCAGGAGCTGGAGCTGAGGTCACTCACGTCCTGGCTGGACATGTCCCAGTAGGGCCGCTCCCCAAACGCCATCACCTCCCACATGACAACACCGAAGCTCCACACGTCGCTGGCAGAGCTGAAGTGGCCGAACTGCAGCGTCTCTGGGGCGGCCCACAGCGCCGGGCTCCGGCCACTCTGCGGGCGGGCCGGCAGGTCAAGGGCAGGGAGGGACACCCAGCTTCCCCACACCACAGGGTCCCCGATCCAGCCCCACCTGCCATCCTCCCAGCTGCACATCTGGGGAAAGCACACAGCTGACCACAAAGCAGTGTCCACACTGGCATTTATCCAGGACCGACTGGGGAGGGGCGGGGTGGGGGCAGTTGGCGTGACCCAGCAGGGAAGCGGGGAGCGGGGAGATGGGGCCTCTGGGGCAGTTGATGGAAACAGGAGCAGGCTTGCCTGAGGGAAACCACTCCTCACCATGGTGGTGTAGACAGCCTCTGCTCGGTCCCGAGGTCCCCGCCCGAAGCCGGAAATCTTGCAGATAAGGTCACTGCTGACCAGCACGCGGCGGGCAGCCAGGCCCCGGTGAACGTAGCCCATTTCCGACAGATACTTCATGGCTGACGCCAGCCCCGGCAGCAGCCCCAGCAGCTGCCCAGCCACCATCTGGACCTCGTGCCGCTGAGGGAGGAAAGAGATGGAGGCCAGGGCTGCACACTCAGCTCCCCTGGGGCTGTGTGACCCCAGGAAAGTCCCGTCGCCCTCTCTGTGCTTCAGTCTGCCCTGCCCTGTCACCCCCCAGGTCGGCCTGGCCAGTGGGTGCCTTTTCAGGGAAGGATGCCGCTCCAAGTCCCAACAAAGAGAAAATAACGTGGTCATTTCTCCCCAGGGCCCACAGCACTCACCCTGAGGAAGCTGTCCAGGGCCCCGTGGCTCATGTACTCAGTGACGATCATCAGGGTGCTTCCTGTGCCCGGGGACGTGGACACACACAGGCTAAGACGGCTGCTCCCTCTGGGCGCAGGCTCCCCTATCTGGGCCCCGACCTGGGCCATGATGCCCAGAACCAAGGCCACACTCCCCTCATCTTGCCACCCTCCTTCAGGACCCAGGGCCCCCTATGCTGAAGAACAAGAGGAGGCGTCTACAGGGGTCAAAGGCCCAGGTCAAGAGCCACAAGTTTGCTAAGAAAAATCACCCAAGGTCCAAGCAGCCTATCCCCCAGAGTGTCACCACAAGTCAGAAAGGTCTCAGGGACAGAGGGGCCACCCTGAGACCTTCCCCCATGCTGGGCATTTCAGGAGCTCCCTCTCAGCTTAGGGAAGGGCCTTGGGGCACAGGAGCACCCACCTCCCACCGTGTTATCCCCACCTCCATTCTGTGGAGCCCTGGGTCCTACCTCGGGTGACCACGCCTTCCAGCCGCACGATGTGGCTGTGGTCAAACTGGCCCAGTGTGAGGGCCTCGGCCAGGAAACTGAGCCTTTGGGAGTCGGAGCAGCCTTCCCGTAGCGTGTGCACAGCCACGGGGAGCCCCTGGCGGCCAGGGAGCTGCAGGCAGCCACAGCACAGCTCCCCAAACCGCCCTGTGGGGAAACAGCACCTCATACACCCGCCGGAGGCCACTCCCTTGGCTAACCCGGGCAGGGTGAGCTGAGGAGAGAGCAACTTCTGGATCATGAGCTGCTTCCTGTCTGGGACTCGGAGCTCTCGGGTTCAAATCGTGCTAAGCTGAGTACCAGCAGAGTGATGTGGTTCCATCTCTCTTACCCTCTCCCGCCTGGTGTCCCTGTGAAAGGGGGCTCCTTCCTGCCTGCCTCAAAGAGAGGGCTTGGCATATGCCAGCACATCAAAGGCCTCTCTCCAGCCCGGTGTGACTCAGGATGGCGATGGCACCCATTCTGCCACACTGCCGCTTTCTGGCTTCTGCCCCGTGGGTCTGACAACCATGTCAGGGCTTGGCTTCTGGCTCCTGGTGAGCATGGCTGCCTTCCCCAGCACAGGCCAAGGGTGTGTAGACAGGAAGAAAGAGAGTCAGGAGACTGACCATTAGGGGTCGAGCATCTACCATGAGCCAGGCTTTGGACTGAGCCTGTGAAGTCCCTTACAGCTCAGTCTGAGGCAGCCGTCATGCCCATTTTACAGATGGGAATCGGGCTCAGAGCAGAAGGATGTGGCCCTGATCACACAGCTGGTTAGTGATAGAGCGGGAACTGAAGCTCAGGTATGTCTGGTCCCTAAGCTTGCAAAGGCCCCCCTCACTGCCCCATGAAGGCCTGGGACTGAACGTCCGCCATGGCAGTCTGAATAGGCCAGCTCTGAAAGGGCATTGGGGTGGAGGCAGGCTCCGAGAATCAAAGCGGGTGGGCGGTGCTGGGACTTCAGGAGTGGGGCTAGGGCAGAGGTGATGCTCCCCAAGGACAAGGCTTTCTGGGTACCCAGCTTGCCTGCTCCAAGGCTCCTCTCCACTGTGACACTTTTTGCATCCAGCTCCTTGGCAAACAGGTGCAGAGCCTGCAGTGGGTCCCCACAGCTCTGGGGGTCCATGAACGTGCGGCGAGTCGGCACTTTGACTGGGAACACAGACAAAGAGAGAGGGTCCTGAGGAGAGGGGCTTCCATGGCTAGAGGGGGTGGGTGTGTGTGCAGCGGATGCAGGAAGAAGGATGAGGAGTGAGGTAGGAGGCGCCCACCCCACCCCACACTGGTACTCACAGTGGAAATACAGCTCCTCCTCATCATGGGCATCCTGACCTCCTTTGCCATAGTTGCAGGGCCTGGGGGTGCAGAGTCATTCCTTGAGCCAGGCTGCCCAGCCCTCCCCATTTCACCAGGAGGGGGTGGGGGGACACCTCTCTGTCCCTTCAAAAGGACAAGGTCTGTGCCCCAGGGGAGGGACCTTCTTATTCAGCTGGTTTGAAAGCTCCCCCCCACAGCACTCAGATAACCCTAGCGCCAGATGTAACTCCTCACCCTCATCAGCATTCCTAGTTACTGTCACTTTGAGTCACAGGGCATATTCTTGCCACTCTGGAGTCGCCCAAATCTATACCCCCTGACTTGCAGCTCAAGCTGCCCCCCCCTGGCTACAGGGGAACAGAGCAAACAGGCCTTGCACTTGAGGGCAGCTTCCGGCGTAGGCAGAAAAACCAACACTGGGCGTTCCCCACAGCGCCACTCACAGCACCCAGCAATGGAGAGGGCTGTGCGCTGCGGAGTACAGAGTGGATAGAAACGACCCCTTCCTGGCCATCAGGATGGCTGCCTGAGACAGAGGCCGCTGGGGACCAGAGGACTACATCCCAACCAACAGAGGCTGGTATACAGGGGCGGGGGGTGGGGGCGTGGATCCTGAGGCTGGGCCTTGCTGGCCCAGATAAAGACTTTGACTTTTATTCCAGATTGGAGGAGAGCCCCTAGGGGATTCTGAGCAAGGGAGTGCTGAGATGCCATTTGCATTTTAGAAAGATCATCCTAGCTGCTGCTGCTGTCCCTGCTGGCAATGGTGGCTCAGACTCTGGGGTGAGAAACGTGAGAGGACTCAAGAGACATGCAGGTGATGGGGAGGCAGAAAGGGAGAGGAAGAAGGCTTGCCCAGCAGAGTTCACAGATGAAAGTTCATGTCGAGACATCTGAGTTCACAGGGCCTCTGGGATAAACAGGGAGGATGGGGGGCAGGTGGAATTAGTCTGTGTGTGTCTGTGTCTGAAGTTTGGAACACAAATTCAGGAGCTGTGAGAAGTGGGACTAGGAACAAGTCAGAGGACCCCCTACATTTTGACTTTAGGTAGGGGAGAAGGAAGCCCAGGAGATCACAAGGAACCGCCAGAGAAGTGGGAGGGAAATTGGCTTGGTGATGTCACAGGAACCAAGGAAAGAAAAGCAGCAGGGAGAGAGGTTAGTCATGGCAACCTGGAGGAAGAGGGATTAGGGGAGGCTGGAGAGAGATGGTCATGGTTCCATACCAACAGGGAAGGGGAGAAAGGCTGTCTGTCACATAGGAGGAAGGAGTCACAGGGGCAGTTAACAGCGTGGGCTCTGGAACCTCACTCACTGCACGTACTGGCTTCCCAGCTCCTCCACGCAGCAGAGGAGGGGCTGAGTGGCTTGGTTTTCTCTTTAATAAAATCAGGAAATAACCAAAGACCTTGTATGCATATATGCAGAACCCATGGACACAGATAATAGGTTGGTGAAGGTCTAGGATGGGGGCAAGGCGGGCTGGAGGGGGGCCAATGGAGGAAGAAAGGAAACATATGTAATGCTTTCAACAATAAAGATTTTTTAAATCTTTATTGTTCAAATTATTACAATTGTTCCTCTTTTTCCCCCCCATAGCTCCCCTCCACCTGGCTCCCACCCCACCCTCTGCCCTTACCCGCCCCCTACTGTCCTCATCTATAGGTGTAGGATTTTTATCCAGTTTCTTCCCACACCCTCCACACCTCTTCCCTTCGAGAATTGTCAATGCACTCCCTTTCTATGCCCCTGATTCTAATCTATTCACCAGTTTATTCTGTTCATCAGATTTTTTATTCACTTGATTTTTAGATTTACTCCTTGATAGATATGTATTTGTTGTTCATAATTTTTATCTTTACCTTTTTTTTCTCCTTCCTCTTCTTAAAGAATACCTTTCAGCATTTCATATAATAAGGGTTTGGTGGTGATGAACTCCTTTAGCTTTTTCTTATCTGTGAAGATCTTTATCTAACCTTCAATTCTGAATGATAGCTTTGCTGGGTAGAGTAATCTTGGTTGTAGGTTCTTGCTATTCATCACTTTGAATAGTTCTTGCCACTCCCATCTGGCCTGCATAATTTCTGTTGAGAAATCAGCTGACAATTGTATGGGTGCTCCCTTGTAGGTAACTATTTTTCTCTTGCTTCTTTTAATATTCTTTGTCTTTTACTCTTGGCATTTTAATTATGATGTATATTGGTATAGTCCTCTTTGGATTCCTTTCGTTTGGGGTTCTTTGTGCTTCCTGGACTTGTAAATCTATTTCTTTTACCAGGTGGGGAAGTTTTCAGTCATTATTTCTTCAAATAGGTTTTCAATATCTTGCTCTCTTTCTCCTTCTGGCACCCCCATAGTTCAGATGTTGGTACACTTGAAGTTGTCCCAGAGGCTCCTTACACTATCTTCATATTTTTGGATTCTTTTTGCTTTTCTAGTTGGGTGTTTTTTTGTTTGTTTGTTTGTTTTTGTTTTGCTTCTTTGTACTTCAAATCTTTGACTTGATTATTGTGATCCTCTAGTCTGCTGTTGTGTCTCTGTATATTGTTTTTTATTTCAGTCAGTGTATGCTTAATTTCTAGTTGGTCCTTTTTCATATCCTTGAGGGTCTCACTAAATTTATCAGCCTTTTCTAGAAAATTCTTGAAAAACCTTATAACTGTGGTTTTGAACTCTATATCCAGTTGTCTGCTTTCCTCCATTTCTTTCATTTGTGACCTGTTTCTTTGTCTCCACATTTTGGTTGCTTCCCTGAGTTGGTAGAGTGGCTTTGTGTGCTAGATGTCATATAGGGCCCAGTGGCTCAGCCTGTGAGTTTGCATTTTATTTTTTTAAATAATTTTATTAAATTTTTTACAGAGAAGAAAGGTGAGGGATAGAGAGTTGGAAACATTGAGAGAAAGAAACACCGATCAACTGCCTCCTACACACCACCAACTGGGGATGTGCCCACAACCAAGGTACATGCCCTTGACCAGAATCGAACCTGGGATCCTTCAGTCCGCAGGCCAATGCTCTATCCACTGAGCCAAACCGATTAGGCTGAGTTTGCATTTTAGAAAGATCATCCTAGCTGCTGCTGCTGACCCTGCTGAGTTTGCATTTTAGAAAGATCATCCTATCTACTGAGGTGGACGCTCTTGGTGCACCCCTTTGTGGGCTGTGTGCACAGTCTCGTTGTAGTTAAACATTGATTATTCTTAGTATCACTGGGAGGAATTGACCTCCAGGCCAATTGGCTGCAAAGATCAGCTGTGTCTACGCTGGGAGAACTTCTGTGCTGGAGACACCTTTATGAGACAAGAGTGTGTCCCTTATGAATCTGAGGAATTGTAATATGGATGGTCCCACTCTGACCCCTGGGTACACTGGCTCTTGGATCTCCAAGGAGATGCTAATTTAACCTCTGCCTGAGGAGCTATGGAGAGATCACAGATTCCTCTTCCCTGTTTGGGCCCTGGAGGTGCCCAGATGAGGCCCAGCCATGAAGCAATGCAAGCTGCTACAGGGCCTTGGGCCTTCCTTTGGATGTTCCGGGTCTCACTGACTCAGCTGCAGCTTGTTATGAAAGATTAGAATTCAAAGGACCAGGATATTAATATGCAAAAGCCCCTGCACTCAGCTTGGATGGGGCAGAGTCTCAGGGTGGAGCAAACAACAATGTTTTCCCATCAGTCCTGCCCTAAGAGGTCCCCAGGCCTCAGTGTCCTGGCCATAATCACTGCAAGCACCTCTGAGAGAAAGCCACTGCCAGACAGTCCAGTTTTCCCCCATATGAGTCTGGGTCCCCAGAGATTCACCCAGAACTGGAGTTTAAAATAGTCTAGAGCTTCTGTCTCCCTCCGGATTGAGAAAGCCAGCCACATACTCAGTTGCCAGCCCTCTCCGTGCGCGAGCCTCCCTTTCCGTGTACCTCTGTACCTCTGCCTTCTGCAGCTCCTGTGAGTCTCAGTGTGCTTTTCTCTTTTCTTCTAGTTGTAGAATTTCCACTCAGCCAGCCTTCCTGTGGTTCTGGATGATGTCCGTTTTGTCTTTTAGTTGTAGTTTTGAAATTGTGCCAGGCAGCAGTTTAGGTGTTCACCTATGCTGCCATCTTGGTTTCTCCCTCAACAATAAAGATTTTAAAAAGAAAAGACGGCCTCATCTGATAGCACTGTTGCAAAGAGCTTACTAATCACTCAGTAAATGTTAGCTGTTACGTGACGGGGGGAGAGAGGGACATTATAAATAGAACGGGTTCCTAAGATGTGAGAGGGAGTGGGCTCAGGTCTAGGTAGGAAGACTAATCCTGGCTAGGAGGAAGGTACCTGCTCTACAGCAAAAGAAAGGAGAGGAGGACATGAGAGACGCAGGCCTGTTGACCTGGTGGTGAGAAGATGAGGGGCTAACAATAAAGTTGAAGGGGGGCAGGGCGCAGCAGAGGGAGCAAGCTGCAGGGACAGGGAGCCTGAAGGACCAAAATAGAAATGGACCAGTATCCCAGGTGATGTCCAGGTCCTTGTCAGGAAAAGAGGGAGGGAGAGGGATAGGGAGGAGGAAGTGGAACAGAAAAGAAGGTCCTTGGGAACAAGGAAGTCAAAGAACGAAGAGGCAGGGAGCTGGGACTAGCCATCCAATGGCTACACAAGTCACTCAGCACGGTGACAGGACTTCCATGAGTGAGGGGACATCCAGGAGAGGGGGTTGAGATGAAGGGAAAGGGCAAGGTGAGTGGGTGTTGGAGTGGCAGAGGAAATGGGAAGCTTCCACTGGAAGACATTCTCTAGTGACAAGTGGGATGAGCCACGATAGATCGAGGAGGGGAAGAGGAAGTGAGACCACTGCACAGGGTAAGGGCTGCAGAGGTCTGGAGTGTGCCCTGTGCCCATCAGCACTAGACCGGCTGGTTCTCCCCACTTCACTGTCGTTTGATGTTGAGCAGGTGGTGAAACCCATCCCCTGGCTTGCTCTGCCTGCTCAGTACATCTGTCTCTGAGCCCTCCCGGGCAGTGGCTCCGGCCCGCAGAGTCCTCCCAGGGAGGTGCTCCTCGTTCACCTCTCTCCCCTTTCCTTTCTGCCTCCCTGAGCCCCCAAACTCAGAGGCAGGACAGAGTGCTCTTGGCTCCTGTCCACGGCTGCTTTTCCAATAGGCCCAACATATGAAGTTAGAGGCTCTGTGAGGAAGGAGTTTGCTACTCTGACCCCTTGCCCAGGCGAGCTTGCTCCCAGACCCACAGGACAAGGTCCTCTCCCCCTCAGTCACATTCTGTCATGCACAACGAATGCTCACTGTCCCTCCAGCTTCAGGCAGTTCGTTCCAGGATGCTGAGGTGTGTGGAGCTGTGGCCCCCTGGCCAGCCCATTTCTCTCCTCTGCTCCCCCAACCGCAGCCCTTTGCAGGCAGACTTTGCAAATGAGCTCAGCTCCTCTCCTCCCCACCTGGGGAGCATGTGCCATGAGATTTCTGCTGCAAGCAAAAGGACTGGAATCTTCTGTGAGCTAGATTCCAGAGCCAACTTCCCCTCCCTCTTCCCAGCCCCCTTCTCTGCCCGCTCTCCTGCAGGCTTCCTTCTGCTGGGGGCTGGGGGTTTCTGGTTTATCAGTTCCCCTCCCCATCCTCCTCCCTCCCACACACAACACAATTTATGCCTTTCTTCCCTTTGCTCATGTTCAAGGGCCTCAGGACCCCTCGGGGCAGCAGCTGGGGGCCTCGGAGTGCCTCAGGAGAATCCTAATCGCACTGGAGCAGCCACAGCTTGATTCCATCCTCAGTGATGCCTTCTGACATTTAATGAGGTAAGGAGCTAAATCCCCTTCATCCCAGAGCGGCTGAGCTAGCTGCAGTGCTGGCTGCTGCAGGAGCAGTGGGTGGGGGCGGGGCCAGGACTAGACTAGCCATGCCTGCATCTGTACAGCAATGTGCTTGTCTGTGCAAATCCACGTGTGTGCAAATGCTGGCATAGATACAGGTGCCTGTGAGCACAGGGTCACAACCCACCAGAGGTCAGTCAGGCTCGGCCACCTACCTCCTCCAAATAGCCAGCACGCTCATCACAGAGCCCAGGACAAGGAGGGCTGAGATGGTCACCACGGTGACGACAACTGCGGGGCTCTGGTCCCTGGAGCCGGAGGCAGCTGGGAGGAAGAGCAGGAGGTTGAGGCAGGAGAGCACCGGGCTCCTGGGGAAGTGTCCTCGCCCCACAGAAGGATTTCCGCAGCACCTTTGCCTCCCAGCGGCAGAGGGATCAAGGCAGTCCCGCCAAACACAAAAGCGCCTACAGCTTCCAGCTTCCAGTTCTCCCAGGGCTGGGCACTTCCACTGAAGCCCAGCTCTGGGAGAGAGGCGCAGGGGTCCAGACAGGCAGACCCGGGACTCCCGTTTTGCCTTTCAGATGGGGAAGGACAGACTTAAGGTAGCTCTGCAGGGGGAACGGCCTCTTGCCTGAGCTCCCCAACCCCAAGCAAGACCATTCACCACCAATAATAATAAAAGTAAACGTTTAGCTGACACTTATGCCATTCAAGACACCAGGCCATGTGCCTGAACTGAATGATCCTGTTTCATCATCACAACCAGCCAGTACAGTGCTCCTGTCTCCATTTTACAGCTGAGGAAACTGACATTGAGGCAAGCTGTAAAACTTGTTCAAGGTCACAGAGCTAATAAATAATGAACCTAAGATTTGAACGTGATTTCAAACCTCTGCTTTGAATTATTTCACCAAGGGAGAGGCCTCGAGGAGCTAAGGCTCTCAGCCCTATTCACCCATCCATCCATCCACCCATCCACCCATCCATCCATCCAAGAGAAAGTGATGTATGAGCCAGAGTCCCTGCCCGGGAGCGGTGTACAGATCACCAGGAAAGAGAGAAACAAAAAACTTATCTGTAGAATAAAATAAGAAACAGGGAAAGCTGAGCAGGGCTGAATATAGGAACAATAATTTCTTCCCAAAGGCTTTGAAGAATATGGCAAAAGTAATGGGTATCATTTCCAAGATTAGGTTACGAGAGAGAGTGCCTTCTGTCTCGGGTGTTCTCTCGCTCATTCACAGTCTCTAAAAGAATCTAGTGGCTGTGTTGTGACCGATGGAGAAGCCAATGAGCCAAGGAATTGCATGCCTCCGCCAAAGAGCCAGCAAGAACCCAAGTAGGGCCCCGGTTTGGGTCGGTGAATAAAGCGTCAGCCTGCGGACCGAAGGGTCCCAAGTTCAATGCCGGTCAAGGGCACACGCCTGTGTTGCAGACTTGGTCCAACCTGCAGGAGGCAGCTAATCAATGATTCCCTCTCATCATTGATGTTTCTGCTCTCTCTTCCTCTTTGAAATATGTGTGTGTGTGTGTGTGTGTGTGTGTGTGTGTGTGTGTGTGTATCCCAAGTAGTGAGACAGAGTCTCCCACAGTTAAGCCTTCAGATGAATCACAACCCCAGAGGACACCTTGACTACATTCTTGTGAGAGACCCTGAGTCAAGTGGCATCCAGTTAAGCTGCACCCATTCCCTTGACCCACAAAAAAACATGAGATAACAAATTGTTGTCATTTTCAGCTGCTAAGTTTTGGGGGCCATTTGTTATGCAGTAAGGGAGCATTGAAGCATGGTCTTTCCTCATGAACCTGATCTGGGGTTATAGCTCACTGGAAAAAAATGCTATGCAGACTGGGAGGCCCAAGCCTCCATAGCCAGGGCCACAGCAAAGGATGCAGGGCAGCTGAGCAGTATCCACTAACCAAAAAGCACCAGATGAATGTTAGCCCCTTCCGCTAACAGTCCCAGCTCCTGCCCACACCACACTCACTCCAGCCAAATCCACGCGCCTTTGTTCAGATGGCTTCATCTTTCCAAAATGCCTTTCCTGCCCATCTCCGCACAATCATGTTCCCCAGCCTTCCAGACATGGCTCTAATCTCTGTTTGCCAGCACCTGGCCAAGGTCTGGCACAGACAGGCATTCGAGCAAGAAGTGCTGTCTCCCTTCCCAGAACTCAAACTCCCTCAACATTTTATCTCCACGTCCCTTTGGGCTCAGAGCTCTTCCTATCTTGGATTAGACTCATGTAGCAGGTTGGGAAGAATTATTATCTTGACAGCTGGTGCCAGAATGCCTCTTAGGGGGAACTGCCTTTGTCCAGGAAAATACTTTCATGAGCTGCTTGGGGTAGATAGAGGTGAGACCCCGAGGACTGGGTTAGCAGCAAGAGAAACAACAAAAGAGACAGCTAACTGCTCTTTATGCATCCCTGAAAGGGAGTTTGGGGGTGCAGGGCGGAGGAACCAGGGGAGGGTGTGAAGGGGATGGCGGAACAATGCGGTGTAGAAGTGGAGCTGTTTTAGAATCAGTCTATCTCATGTTCCGCTTTTGTTTTGTTTTGATAACAGCTGTGCTGAGAAACTGTTCACCAGTGAGAATGTATAACTCGAGTTCGGTTGCACTGACTGCTGCGGTGCCACCCCTTCACCGCCCCCAACCTTCAGTGAAGCCTGTTTCAATACTTTAAGGCCTCAGGGGAACAGGACAGTGCCCCAGGTTTGGGTCCAAATCATGGCGGAGAGAAAGAAGCAGAATGGGAACAAGAATTTAGCTGTCAGCTCGGCTGGCGTGGCTCAGTGGTACGTGCCTGGGTTGCCGGCTCAATCCCCAGTGGGTCAACCCCCAGTGTGGGCATGCAGGAGGCAGTCCATCAGTGATTCTCTCTCATCACTGATGTTTCTATTTCTCTCCTTCTCCCTTCCCCTCTGAAATCAATAAAAATATATTTTATATATTAAAAAGAATTAGCGGTCAAAGCAAGAGGTGACCATGAGACTAAAACTCCTCCCAAGGAAATAGCAAGAATCTTGGGGAGGACACAGGATGTTTCCACAAGACGTGGGATAGGTCCTGAGAGGCAGGGAGCCACCAGCCAAGGCCTGGGGTGTTTGTGACCTCCTTCCTCCAGCAGAGGTAACCCGTCTAATTCACATCCTGAACAGGTATCAGGTGGGTTCCGAATGCATTAGTCAATTGGTTGTCATTAAACTGTGCCGCAGGCTCCCTTAGTTGTACAGATAACCACCCCGCTCCAGTCTGTCTCCTTGCCCCATTCCCGCCCAGTCCCGGGCGCAGCTCACTTACCCTCCCCTGGGGTCTGTACTTCAATGCTGGGGTTGAAGTTCTGGGTCTCCCAGGAGGGCTCCGGGGAAGCCGCCCGGATCTGAAAGATGTAGCGAGTAGCTGGCTTCAGGTTGGTGACGGTGACCGCAGGCGCCCCGGTCTTCACTGTGGAGTAAGTCTGCTCGTTCTGACCCTGGGGAGGGACCGAGAAGTGAGGCCTAGACCAAGGGCCAGACCCAGGCTCTTGGGAGAATGACGGAGGGGGGTTGGGGGGGAGGCAGGAGGAAGGAGGCAGGAGAGCACCCTTAGGAGGAAGAACCTGACTCCAGTCTTCCCGGGGGTGGAGGGTAGGGAGAGGGGGGTTTCACAGGTTTCTCCCAAAGCATCTACAACCCCTTCCCCCACCACAAGTTCCCACCCACACTCGCTAAGGGAAACTTTAGGGAAGGGGCTAGATCTTCCTTCACGGGGGTGACAGGGTGACGGGCAGTCCAGGGGCTGAGCGGGGCCTGCTGCCGAGGAAAGAATAAGAAAATGAGCCCTGACACCTGCCCAGTCCTTGCTGCTCACAAAACCTTTCCTTCCCCTGCTCATCTGATTTTCACAACTGCTCGCCCTGCAAGGCACAGGACAGGAGGTATCATCTTTTTGAGAAAAGGAAATGGAGCTCAGAGGGTAGAGGGGTTCCCTCCACCTTCCTGTTCAACATACCATCCCCCAACGCACAGCTCCCAATAGACTTCCGGTATTCAAAACCTATTATGTGATTCAGCAAAGAAGCTCCTCCAGCGACTGAGCCCGTGAAGCTCTGACACAGGCAGTGCTGAAGCGGAAAGCAAGGCTTCCCAGTAATGAAGATGTGTGCTGGGAAACAGTTTAACAGCAGATTCTGTGTCAGATTTAAAGACAATACAGCTGTGGGGAAGAGAGACAGTGGATCGGGAGATAAGTCCCTTTGTCAAATCATGGCGGGACTGCGACCGTGGATTGACAACAGACACAAGAGGGGAGCAAAAAGTCAGCAAGAGTTTCCTATCAGAATCAGTAGGCTGTAGGCGTTTACAATAAGTGTTACTTATATAATGTCACCTCAGGTTTCAATGCC
Source organism: Lasiurus cinereus (assembly GCA_011751065.1). Taxonomy (NCBI): domain Eukaryota; kingdom Metazoa; phylum Chordata; class Mammalia; order Chiroptera; family Vespertilionidae; genus Lasiurus; species Lasiurus cinereus. The sequence continues at coordinate 7,650,313 of JAAGEH010000030.1, forward strand.
AAATTAGTTCCAGGAAAGATTCTGGTTTGGCTGTCAGAACTATAGACGAAGGACTATAAATCTATACACAGATCAGATCCTGTTGCTGACCAGAACCAGGTTCCTCAGCATGGCTTTGATGGAAAATCTCATGTGATCTTCTTTATACTACCCATGCCTTCTTCTCTTATCGAATCATAAAAGTTACATAAGGCAACTTTAATTTTCTGTATTTTCTAAATCCATACAGTAAATATATATTTAAAATTGAAAGCACTGAAATTTCACTTGAAATTTTATAAAGCTGGGACAGTAGGATGTCCACACCTAGTGTGTGTGTGTAGGGGGGTTGACGGTTGACATGCTGAAAACTTAACTTTGCTTTTGCTTTTCGCTGCTGTAGCATGAAGTTCTCCCATCTGTGGGTACCTCATTAGAAAGAGGGAAAGGAATCCCCTCCTGTTCATCAACCTCCTCTTCCTCTCCCCACCCTTGACTCTCACAAAACAGGCCTCTGTGTACTACCATCTTACTAAGGTAATGTCAGGACGCTGGTTTCAAGTGGTAAGAGCCAAGTTCCACAGGAATGGGTGTGTGTGTGGCGGGGGTGGGGGTGGGGTGGCTGCCTCACCTTAGGCTGGCATAACGCCTCTAAGGCAGCAGGATCTCAGAGAATGATCCCCTGGGGCTTAGAATGGTTGGTAACTAATTGGGATGGTGTTTAGAGCCCAGATTGCTTAGCATGGAGGGGGTGACGTTGGGATCTACATAAGCAAAGCTTCATGGACCAGCAGGGCCACTGTATATTTTTATTATTATTTGTAAATGATGTTACATATCCTTTATGTCAGTACAATTACTATAATAACCCATCCATTCCCTGTTCCGGAGAGCTGATGGTTAAACACTTACCAGCACACCTCAGAGCCCGAGCAGGCCACCTGACCTATACTCATATGCTGAGACAATCATGCATTTTTGTAAAATTTGAAGCAATATAATATTTCTGCATTACTTTTTTTTTTAAGGATTGTAAAATTGTATGTCTACGATTCGGGTACACAAAATCTGGATCAGCCCGCAGAGAAAGCTCTTTGTCCACTGTAAACACCGGGCCCAGCGGGGGAGATGGAGGTGACGGTTAGTGATGCAGGGAGATCTGAGGGAAAGAGGAAGAGTGGGGCGTTCCCCAGGAGCAGGGCCAGGAAGAAGCTCCAGCCTGGAAGGCCGCTCCGGAGGCCAGGGGGTATGTTTGGAAAGGAGGAAGGATTTTGCTGGGAAAAGACTGTGAAGAGGAGGAAACGATGGGCTGGCCAGGGCACAGACTGCACCTGGGAACGAGAGCCGGGTGCCTCCTGGGACCCGGACCCACCTTCTCGTAGTAGCGGATCTCGTATTCTGTGCCATTGGCCCCCGAGGCTCCAGCAGGGATGGGCTCCCGCCATGACAGGGACACGCTCTGGGGCTCCACTCGGTCCCTGCGAATCTCATCCTCCTCCCAGGGCCCTGAAAGAAAGGAATGTAGATTTTTCGACCTTATCTGACTGCAGGGCAGGGTCAGGGGGCTGGAAGGGTTGGGCCTGTGAGGACTGGGGATGGGGCTGGGGAAGGCTGAGGGGCGTGGCCTATTGGCTGTGGGTGGGGGCAACGGGCTCCAGCAGGGGCCATGAGCTACAGGGGGGCAATGGGCTACAGAGCGGGTGAGGGGCAGAATCTCTGAAGCCAGAGGCAAGCGAGGCCCCCAGTCACTCCACACACTGCTCCCTACTAACGTGAGTCCTATGGGAGGAAGTGCCAGGCCTCCTGCTGCTTGCCCATCCCCTATCCTCCAGCACCCCTCCTGGTGGTAGGTTCTAATCCCCCAGGCTCTGCCTAATTTTCCTGTGGTTTAGAGACATGAGAGAGTGTAAGGGCCAGCAAGACCAGCTACTTAACTATTCTAATGATCTGGTTAAGAGGTAATATTCTCAACATACACAAAATAAAACTATTTCAACACAATAAAAACCAATATGAAAAGCCCACAGCCGACATATTACTCAACAGTGAAAGGTTGAAAGCTTTCCCTCTAAAATCAGGAACAAGACAAGGATGTCCACTCTTGCCACTTTGATTCAACATAATATTGGAAGTCATAGCCAGAGCAATTAGGCACAAAATAAAAGGAATCCAGATTGGAAAGGAAGAAGTAAAATTATCTCTGTCTGCAGCTGACATGATCTTATATAAAGAAAATCGTAATAATTTCACACACATGCAAAAAATAAATAAATAAAAACACCTGTTAGAACTAATTAACAAATACAGCAAAGTTGCAGGATACAAAAATCAACACACAAAAATCAGTTACATTAGCCGAAACCGGTTTGGCTCAGTGGATAGAGCGTCGGCCTGTGGACTGAGGAGTGGTCCCGGGTTCGATTCCGATCAAGGGCATGTATCTTGGTTGTGGGCACATCCCCAGTGGGGGCATGCAGGAGGCGGCTGCTCAATGTTTCTCTCTCATCGATGTTTCTGGCTTCCTATCCCTCTCCCTTCCTCTCTGTGAAAAATGAATAAAATATATATTTTTTAAATCAGTTACATTATACACTAACAGTGGACAGTCTTAAAAAATTAAGAAAATAACTTCATTTACAATAACATTAAAAATAAAAAACTACTCAAGCATAAACTTAATGTAGATGGACAGCAACAAAGAAGAAGAAGGAGAAGGAGAAGGAGAAGGAGAAGGAGAAGGAGAAGGAGAAGGAGAAGGAGAAGAAGAAGAAAAGAAAAAAGAACAGGTACTAATGCCTAAACCGAAGCAGAAACCAGCAGGTTACTGGGAAAGATCATGACTGGACTGTGTGTGTGGAGCCAAGGGGTCTCCAAGAGCAGATGCTGGAAAGGCAGCTGGGTAAGGGGTTCCAGGGCTCACGAAAGGGGTCTGCGAGGAAGGTGGCGATCCCAGAGCCATCGGACAAGGACTGGAAGAAACTGCCAGAAAGAGAGGAGGAAACGCTTTTAGGGCATAAGCCAAAGACACGACATTGAAGAGGCAGGTGAAGAGGCGGGTGAGGAGGAGGCACAGAAGCGCTGGGGGAGCATTTCAGAAGCTTCTCTCCGGACACCTCCCCTCATTAGCTCTGTGTCCACCAGCTGGAGCCACTGTTCCCATTTTCACCTGCGGAATGGAAACAGTGATGACGCCGCACAGGCCGGCTGGGCGGATTGTATGGAGTAATGACAGGCAGAGCATAAACACAGTGCTCACACAGTTTGCTAACAAGAGGGGCCCGCAGTCAGCAGTGTCACGTGCTGAGAAGAGACAGGGGTAAGATGATGATGCCAAGTGCCCTTTGGCGTCCACACTGTGTAGGTTCCTAGTGGCTTCAAGGGGTAAAAGGCAAGGTGGTGTCAGGTGGTGAGGGACCCAGGAAGGGGAGGCAGAGCGTCTGTGGCTCCCTCTTTGAAAAGTGTGTTAGTGTGGCTTCCAGTTTTAAATGGTATTCATCCAGCAGCCCCACCTCCAGGGTTTCTCAAATTGTAGTTAAAGCCCTGGATGGTTCAGTTCAGTGGTTAGGCATCGGCCCAGGGACCTAAGAGGCTGCAGGTTCAACCACCAGTCAAGGGCAGGTTCAATCCCTGGCCCTGGTCGGGGCACATGCCAGAGGCAACCAATCGATGTGTCTCTCTCATCTGGATGTTTCTCCCCCTCCTGCCTCCCTTTCACTCCTTTAAAAAGAGAAAAGAAAAAAAAAGTCTATGGAAAAATATCCTAGGATGAGGATTTTAAAAAAATTCCTGTTCAAACAGGGATCCAGAAGGAGTTAAAAACCCAGAACAGCACCATAAACTACTCTTGACAGCTGATGGCCAGAATGGGGGCAGGGAAGGGGAAATGGGGTGGCATATTTCTGCCTGTGATAAAGCCAGTGGAACTAGACTGAAAAGTGCAATTGTAGTGAACCCCAGGCTAAGCTGCCCACAGACTGACATGGCCTCTCATCCTAAAAATAATTTCAAAGGTCCTGTATCCTTCCTCACAATATCTGACCCTTAAAAAATAGCAAGGTCTTTGTCCACTGGACAATGCACAACCATCCCTCGACTACACAGCTGCTTTCAGGAAAAGTGCTCTTCCTTATCCCAGGGAGTGCCTCTCCGCCTGAATCCGGGTGCAGACAGCAGCTCCCAGAAGAGACGTGGCGCAAAGGGGAGCGAGGGATGAAGTGTCCTAGGAGGTGGCACAGTCCCTTGCAGAGACAGAGGGATGGCACAGGTAGAACGGGGCTAGGAATGCCATTTTTTTAAAACTACATTTGTTGAAAGCATCAGATGGACAGGATATAGCGGTAAGAGAAGGTTCCATTTCAGCCCCGTAGAGATACATCAGATGAGAGCCTGATAAATCCTGAGCCCAGGCATCTGCTCTCCCGCTGCAGGTGTGTGATGAGACTCATCTGCATCAAGTGGGGCCAAGAGCGCAGCAGGCACTGGTGGAAACCTGTTCAACAGCCACGTCCCCCTTTCCTGATGGCTGAGTGCAATTTTTGACTCAGGAGCTATTGTCTCCCCTCAGATGACGCAGGTTAATTCTGATTGTTCTAACACATCTGTGTGCACTCATTCCCTTTGCCAATGATTGCTTTAGGGTTGGGCTCGCAATCCAGTTCTGGCCAACAAAAGGAGCAATCAGCGAAGAAGAGGAGGGATTCTGGAAAAGGTTTCTTGCTCTTAAAAAGATGCCTACAAGGAAGAAGCAGTTCCTTTTCTGCTCTGGAGGGTAAGGATGTGATTTCTGGGGCCAACCTACCACCATGAAGGAGCCAGCCTATGTGCTAAGGACGTCAGCCTGTGTGATAATGAAAAGATGGAAAGAACCGGTCCTTGAGGACATTGCTGAGCTGCTGGATTACCCAGGCTTTAACTCTACTCTTTTTAGGTAAACTCAGACATCGTTCTAATCAAATGTCAGATGGATTGAGATTTATTGTACTTGCAGCTGAAAGTCTCACAATCAAAGGACAATTCACACATCTCGAGTTTTTTTTTTTTTCAAACATCAGCTTTTTTATTGTTCAAGAACAAGTAAACAGAAAACACCAAGAAATTGGGCATATGAAAATACTTCTGACTAAGCAAACAAAAATATTATTCTGAAGACTCAGGAGAGGCAGATCTCTAAGAGTGGTTTAGTATGACAAAAGAACAAGTAAGGAGATCCTTTGGCCTCTTCAAGAAGGTGAAAGTAACACAGACCCCACAAAATAGAAGCAAAGGCCATAAGGAGAAGACAGGTGAAGAAGAAAAGCAGCAAGACAAGATAAAAGTGGTGATATTGTGCCCTGGCTGGGTTGGCTCAGTGGATAGAGCATCGGCCTGGGGACTAAAGGGTCCCAGGTTCAATTCCAGTTGGGGGCACATGCCCAATGTGGGGCGTGCAGGAGGCGACCGATCAGTGATTCTCTCTCATCATTGATGTTTCTCTCTCTCTTTCCCTCTCTTTTTCTCTCCCCCTTCCTCTCTGAAATCAAATAAAATATATTTTTTAAAAAGTGGTGATATTGCAAAAGGTTTGAGGAGAAACTAAAAGCACATTAACAAAAAAATAAAAGAAAATTCATTACAAATACTGTATAAGAGATTTTAACAAAATCACAAGCAGAATAGGAAAACGTAACTCTCTCAATCTTTGGAACACCAAGTACGCAATTAGAAGAAAAGAGACTTGGAAAAAAGCATATATAAATATATATATGTAAAAATATATATGTATATATACATATGTGTGTGTGTATGTATGTGTGTGTGTGTATATATATATATATATAGAGAGAGAGAGAGAGAGAGAGAGAGAAAGAGAGAGAGAGAGAGAGAGAGAGAAAGAGAGAGAGAGAGAGAGAGAGAGAGAGAGAGAGAGAGAGAGAGAGAAGGGGAGGGAGAGAAACACAACAGAACAAATATACTACACTTTTGAGAGAAACCAAGATGGCGACATAGGTGAACACCTAAACTGCTGCCTCACACAACAATTTCAAAACTATAACTAAAAGACAGATCAGACATCATCTAGAACCACAGGAAAGCTGGCTGAGTAGAAATTCTACAACTAGAAGGAAAGAGAGGGGCTCATAGAGACTTAGAAGAGCTTCTAAAAGCTGAGGTATGGAGACATGCACATGGAGAGAGTGGGCGGTGGAGTGCCTGGCTGGCTTCCTCTGGTGGGAGGGAGATACAGACTCCCGACTGCACTGAACCCCTTCTCCTACTCCACTGAACCCCAGTTCCGGGTGAAACTCATATGAGGGGAGTCTGGACTGTCATGAAAAGGGAGGAGTGCATGGAAACTTAAGGGAGCCACGAAAGGGCAGAAGTCTGGGGGCGCGCCAGCACTACGCACAGAGAGGACAGACTGCTTATTGTGCCGCTGGCTTTCTCTAGTAGGCAGGAGACAGAGCCTGCCAACTGCACTGAACTCCACTTCTGACTGTACTGAACCCCAGTTTCGGGTAAGACCCTGGGGACCCAGACTCATACGGATTCCAGAGCACAAGGGAACTGGAAAGGCAGAGGTCTAGAGGCATGAGCACGCACGTGCAGAGAGGGCAGCAGCAATTACTGAGAGACGCTTGAGACCCAGGGACCACGTAGGGCAGGGCTGACTGGAAGCCAATGCTGTCTCTGCTCAGCCTTGAAACTCCACCCCATCCAAGCTCAACAGAGAGGCTTTTGCAGTTTTGCAAGTTTTGTATCATAAGGCTAACTCCAGCACAGAAGTTCTCCCAGCGTAGCGAAAATGCGGAGACAAAGAAACAGATCACAAACAAAGGAAATGGAGGAAATCAAAAGACTGGATATAGAGTTCAAAACCACGATTATAAGTTTTTTCAAGAATTTCCTAGAAAAAGATGGATAAATTTAGTGAAACCCCAGAGGATATGAAAAAGGACCAACTAGAAATTAAACATACACTGACTGAAATAAAAAATATTATACAGAGACCTAATAGCAGACTAGAGGAAAGCAAGAATCACGTCAAAGATTTGAAATACAAAGAAGCAGAAAACACTCAACTGTAAAAGCAAAAAAGAAAAAAGAGTCCAAAAAGTTGAAGATAGTGTAAGGAGCCTCTAGGACAATTTCAAACATACCAACATCAGAATTATGGGGGTGCCAGAAGAAGAGAGAGAGCAAGATACTGAAAACCTATTTGAAGAAATAATAACTGAAAACTTCCCCCACCTGCTGAAAGAAATAGACTTACAAGTCCAGGAAGCACACAGAACACCAAATAAAAGGAATCCAAAGAGGAACACACCAAGACACACCATAATTAAAATACCAAGAGCAAAAGACAAAGAGAGAATATTAAAAGCAGCAAGAGAAAAACAGTTAGTTACCTACAAGGGAGTACCCATACAACTGTCAGCTGATTTCTCAACAGAAACTATGCAGGCCAGATGGGAGTGGCAAGAAATATTCAAAGTGATGAATAGCAAGAACCTACAACCAAGATTACACTAACCAGCAAAGCTATCATTCAGAATTGAAGGTCAAATAAAGAGCTTCACAGATAAGAAAAAACTAATGGAGTTCATCACCACCAAACCAGTATTACATGAAATGCTGAAAGGTTTTCTTTAGAAGAGGAAGCAGAAGAAAAGGGTAAAGATAAAAATTATGAACAACAAATACATATCTATCAACAAGTGAATCTAAAAATCAAGTGAATAAAAAAAATCTGATGAACACAATAAACTGGTGACTATAATAGAATCAGGGCATAGAAAGGGAATGGACTGTCAATTCTCAGCGGGAAAGGAATATGAGGGTGAAGGAAGAGACTGGACAAAAACTGTACACCTATGGATGAGGACAATGCAGGGAGGTAATGACAGAGGGTGGGTGGGAACCAAGTGGAAGGGAGCTATGGAGGGAAAGAGAGGAACAATTGTAATAATCTGAACAATAAAGATTTATTAAATTTAAAAAATGGGCAGCCCTAGCCTGTTTGGCTCAGTGGCTAGAGCATCGGCCTGCAGACTGAAGGGTTCTAGGTTCAATTCGGCCAAGGGCATATGCCCAGGTTTTGGGCTCGATTCCCAGTAGGGGTGTGCAGGAGGCAGCCGATTGATGATTCTCATCATTGATGTTTCTCTCTCTCTCTCCCTCTCCCTTCCTCTCTGAAATCAATAAAAATATATTTTAAAAAGAAGCAACCAATGAATGCATAAATAAGTGGAACAAATGGATGTTTCTCTCTCTATATATAAAATCAATGTAAAAAATTTTTAATAAAAAAAAACAATTAAAAAAAATGGGCAGAGGACCTAAACAGATACTTCTCCAAAGAGGATATACAGATGGCCTATAGACACATGCAAAGAAGCTAAATATCACTCATCTGGAAAATGCAAATTAAAACCACAATGACATATCACCTCACACCTGTCAGAATGTCCATCACCAATAAGCCAACAAACAAATGTTGGTGTGCAGTGTTAATGGGAATGCAGATTGATTCAGCCATAATGGAAAACAGTATGGATGTTCCTCAAAAAATTAAAAATAGAACTGCCTTATGACCCATCAATTCCACTTC
>JAAGEH010000030.1:7658888-7683799 GCA_011751065.1 Lasiurus cinereus
CAAAAAATTAAAAATAGAACTGCCTTATGACCCATCAATTCCACTTCTCAGTATATATCTGAAAAAAAAATCCAAAACACTAATTTGAAAAGATATATGTCCATTACAGCATTACTTACAAGAGCCAAGATATGGAATCAATCCAAGTGTCCATTAAAAGACAAGTGGGTTAAAAAACTGGGTTCATATATACAATGGAATATTACTTGGCCATAAAAAATGAGATCTTACCATTTGTGGCAGCATTGATGGACCTAGACTGTATTATACTAAGTGAAATAAGTCAGAAAGAGAAGTAACGTATGATTTCACTTATATGCAAAAATCTAAAGATCAAAATAAATGAACAAACAAAACAGAAACAGACTCATAAAGAGAACAAACTGATGGCTACCAAAGGGAAGAGGGGTAAGGGAGCTGGGTGAAAAAGGTGAAGGGATTAAGAAGTACAAATTGGACTCTGACTAGGGTGGCTCAGCTGGTTGGAGCACCATCCCGTATACCAAAAGGTTGGCAGTTTGATTCATGGTCCGGACATAGATCTAGGTTGCAGGTTTGATCCCCTGGTCAGGTACATACAGAAGGCAGCCAATCAATGTTCTCTCTCTCAAAAAAAAAACACAAAAAACACACACACACACACACAAAACACACACACACAAAAAAAAACACACACACACAAAACACACACACAAAAAAAAACACGCACAAATTGGTAGTAACAAAATAGTCATGGCGATGTAAAGTACAGCATAGAAAATATAGTCAATAATATTGTAATAACTATGTATGGTGCCAGGTGGATACTTTAAAGATTGAGAATATCATCAAACTTCCCCCCCCCAAAAAAAAGATGCATGACCCAGAGAGCTATTCATGCCTTCAAAGAATGTATAATTGTGCTATTTAAATTATGCCAGCAGAGGAGAAAAAGAAGAGTTTCTTCCTGATTCCTTTCCCTAAGCCAGAATCACCACCATGCCAAAAGTTGGTAAAGAACGAAATGAAAAACACTACACAAATCTCTCTTAAACATGTGGGTGGAGAGAAATGTTTTCAATCAAATTAGTTCAGCAAAATATTAAAAGAATAATGCACTCATATCCAGCAGGGTATCCCGATCAGGGTGGCCGGCCAGACCCCACCCGTGCACTGGGCCCCTAGTCATCTAAGAATGCAAAGAGAGTTCACATAGAGAAATCCATTATAATAGAATTCACCCTTCCAATAAATAGGTCAAAAGAGAAGAGAACACATGGTCATCGTAAAAGATGATTAAGAGGAATTTTATAAAATTAGCATCCATTCCTTATTTTTACAGAAAGTTCACTAAAAAGTGGAAGCATTATATAGCCAAGGGGCCTTTGGTGGTACACAGGCCTGGATTCAAAGACTGGTGTCTACCTACCAGCTGATTGACTTTAGACAACTCATTTCAATTCTCAGACCTTAGTTTTATCGTCTGAAAGATGATTATCATTCCATTTAAATGAATTAATGTAGACAATCATATTGCACACTGCCAAGCATAAAGCAGCATTCAATCAGTGGAAGTTTTGTATTTTTGTTAATAAATAAAAATAAAGAGTATTTCCTTAACATAATCTCTAAATTCATCTCCATAAAAAAAACAGGATTACAGTATTAATATGAAATACCAGATAAAAGTTTGTATTGCATATAGTATTATACAAAAAGATTTTCTAGTAGATAGTTCTTTATATGGGTATTGAGATAACGACAGGGGGAAAAAGGCAGGAAAAAATGTGGAAGGATATATTCCAAGATATTAATAGTTGCTTATCTCTGGGTAATAGAATTATGAGTGCTTTTTTCCATACTGAATTTTTAAAATGTAAGTGCAATAGCAAATGTTAATCACGCAGAGATAGTAAGAAACCAGAACTGCTGCTCCAGAAAACCAGACAAATTGGCCAATCGTTTCCCAAAAGGCAAAGGAAATGGATTAAGAGCTAAAAATGATAAAGGAAGTGACAAGATTTGAGGATCAGAAAATGAATGTACAACCCAAGGCTTAGAGAGATTCTTAAGAGAGATACTGGAGTTACCAGAAGTCCTCATCAAAGGAATAACTGGAAATATTTTTTCCAGAAAGAAAAAAAGTTGCACAAATCAAATGTTTTACTATGTTCCAGCCAAACTCAATGAAAATAGAGTGGTACTGGGTTCAATTTTATTTTCATCAGTATGTATGTGTGGCCACACTCTTCTACACTGTTTGCTGATGTTTACTGGTGATTTCCAAGTGTTTTCAGACACTTTTGTACAGTTTTCTTCCATTTAGAAGTGAATTCCAAGTAGTTTCAAACACTTACAAAGGAATGAGAATTCCTGGCCTCAGACTTTCTGCAATATACAACTCTCAGAAGAGAGGAAAGCTGAGTCACAAACCCATCATCTCTTCTCAGATATGGAAAGGCAGAAACTATACCACTCACTTACCCTTTTTAAAAATGTATATTGATTGATTTCAGAGAGGCAGGGAGAGGCAGAAAGTGACAGAAACATCAATGATGAGAGAGAATCATTGATGGGCTGCCTCCTGCACGCCCCCTACTGGGGGTCCATGTGCCTTGACCCCAATTAAAACCCTGACCTCTCGGTTCATGGGTGGATGCTCAACCACTGAGCCTCACCGGCTGGGCCACTTATCCTTCTTGCAAAAGGTGAACCCCAGCTGAATGAGAGACAAATCAAAGGGAATTTCAAGGATGAAGAATGTGTATATAGTATAAAAGGGTTCTAGGACTTCATTTCCTCATCGCAGTTCTATCGTCCCTGCAGCCTGACCCTAGAGCTTCCTCGCTCTTCTCCAGGACCAGGAAAGAGGTTGACCAAGGCAACAAGGCAACAAAAAGAGGCTGAGGGAGGGGTGGGGGGTCCCGCTAAGTCAGCTTCCTGCTGACTTTTTTAAAGGGGAAGACACACGACTGCGGGGCTTCCCCCCTCTTTTCCCTGGGAAAGCAAGGGCCAGGCAGCGCCCAGGTGGGTGCAGGGCAAGGGCGCTCTGCGCAGGCAGGAGCGCCCACTGGCTCCCAGGGACTCGCAGCCTCGTGGGCTCAGCGGCAAGGAGGCACTGCACCCTCACTCCCTCCGCCTGGCCTTTGGGAAGGGGCTGGCCTGCGTGGGCATCACCGCGCTCGGGGGGTTGGGGGTTCACTTCGCCCGCTGACGAGACGCCGGCAGTGACGGCGGTCTCTCGGAGCGGCCGCGGGGTGTGGGGGTGCTCCCGTGGGGCGCGCGCAGGCTGCCTGCGGAGGGCGCGGGCCGGGGCGCGGGGCGGCCTTACCGCCGGGCCCGGTGGAGACGGTGATCTGCGCGTAGGTGGCTCCCGCGGCGGCCGCCGGGCCCGAGACGCCGTTGAGCGCCGCCACGCGCACGGTGTAGCGCGCGCCGGGCCGCAGGTGGAGCAGCGTGGCGGCGCGCTCGCGGAGCCCGGCCTGGCGCGGCACGAAGGCCACGCGCGGCTCGCACGGCTCGCAGGCGCCCGGGCCCGCGCGGCCGCAGCGCAGGCACAGCAGCGAGTACGTGACGTCCGAGCGGCCGCCCGAGTCGGCCGGCGGCAGCCAGCGCAGCCTCAGCGCCAGCGGCGAGCGGCTCAGGCTGTACTGCAGGTCCCGCGGCGCCGACGGCGGCCCTGGCGGCACAGGGGGGCGTCAGCGGGGGCGGGGGCGGGGCGCGAGGGGGCCCGGCGAGGGGGCGGGACGGGGTGCGAGGGGGCCCGGCGAGGGGGAGGGATGAGACCGTGGGGCGAGGTCAGTGGTGGGGTGGGCGGAGGTGAGTGAGGGACAAGGATGAGGGTTTTGGGGCCGAGAACACAGTGAGCCGCCTCCTGGCTGGAGAGGGAGGGGAGGGGGGCGGTCCACTAGGACCCTCTGCCGAGAAGCCCCTCCTCCTCCAGCTGTCGGATTCTCCCCGTTTATTCCAACCCAAACCCTGGGCCCCCATTCCCACCCGGCTCCCCTCCCTCCACCCCACCCTTCTGGCTGGCCTTTACCCTCCCCAACACTTGGATCCGACTTTGTAGACGCCCCCGTCCCCCACCCTCCGTGGGCAGTGCGTTCCCCGGGGGGACTCACGGGTGCAGGAGGCCCAGGGCGGGTCGGTGGGCGAGCGCGCGTAGCTGTCCTGGCACACGCAGAACGTGGAGGCGGTTTCCAGGGCCCGGCTGTGCTCCGGGCACGGGGAGCAGAGGGGCCGCCGGGAGGATACCTTGTAAAACCCTGGGGGACAGGCTGCAAGCAGGAGCCACGTGAGGACCGGGAAGGGGGTCCTCCACAGCTTCTTTCTCCCCCGCTTTCCTGCCTGCCCTCCTTAGGACGGGGCGATCTCCTCTAACTGCGGGGGGCTCAGCTACTCCAGCACTGCCCTGGGGCGAGGTCGCTCCTGACTGAGCAACCCCATACTCCCTAACGCACAGAGCTTAACGCACAGAGCCAGAACACTGTTTGACTGCTCGTCATCCTCTTAACACGCACACCAACCTGCGAGGTAGGTGCTGGGTCCCCATGTTAAGAATGAGGACACTCAGGCTCAGAGAGGCTACGTCACTTGCCCAAGGTCCCACAGCTAGTAAAGGGTGGGATTCCAACCAGAGTCCCAGGGCCCAGGGAGAAAATGAGGCAAATGTTCCAGTCTCCATGTGAGGACCAGAGAGGTATGTGCACAGTTACCAAGGGACAGACACCCACACACTCCCAGCCACAGAGACAAACACTCTGACACACACATGTTGTCAGAGCTTGTCCTCCCACCACTATTGGGGGTTAATGCATCATCAATCCTCAACTCACACACTTGGTTCCAGTTGGAAAGTGGGGCCAGCCAGTTGGAGGGCAGGGGATCAGAAAAAGAAGATGGACAGGGCCACGAGCTCTCGTCTTGACATCTTCTCAGTTACTCTGCTTCTCTCACCTCGCCCAGGACCCAGGTTGTTCAGAGCACAGGCTTTTAAAACGGAACAACCTGGATTTGCAGCCCCTTGTGTGCTGAGGGGTCTTGGGCAACTCGGTCGACCTCTCTGAGCCTTGTTGTGGAATACCTCCACAAGGTTTTTGGAGGGTTAACCGAAATAAAACATGTAAACTGCTTAGCCAAGTAGAGACAACATTTACACAATGATGGTAGTAATTACTGTTCGCCCATCACCAGCCTGAAATGGAAACTGCTGCACGCCCACTTTAAGAAATGGGTCCCCAGCTGGGCCAGGGGAGGAGGTAGTGGCTCCAGGCCCCTCCTCTCAGGGACTGGGTGGTTCTCCCTTGCTCCTTAGCTCCATCAGGGTTCCCCTGCAACTTAGCTGGTGATGGAAGGCAGGCTGCTCTCCAGCACCATGAGGACATAGTGTAAAGGAAGGGATGGAGACTAGCCCTGGGGAAGGATGTCCAGCCTGCTTGGGAGGAGAGGCGCAGAGCTGAGTGTTTCCATCATCTGGAAGCTCAGGCTTGGGAGAGTCCATCTTGCCTAGAATCCTGGGCAACAGGATCCTTTGGACCTCTCTGCCTCCGAACAAAGCATGGAACCCCCTAACTTTGTGGTCTGTAGCGTAGTGAGCAGCAGTGACCCCAGCGGGGACTCAGAAGTCCTGGGTTCCCAGTGTCAGCTCTGCCACTTCCTTTGCCTCTGTGGTCTCAGGAAACCCTCAGTCAAATGAGAGATGGAGGTGAGGGATGGAGGGTCCCTCTAAGACAGAAGAGGAGGTATGATCCTGCTTCCTACTGGCTTTTTTAAAGGGGGACTTTCCACCTCTTTTAACAGCCATGGCCTGCTCACCTCTGTGGTAAGATAAGAGAGGGCCTCGCAGCTGTCGGGAGAGAATGCTAGGGGCTCCCTTGCTCTGTGGGCATGTGAGCATCTGTGTCTCGGAGATGGGTGGTCCCATCAGGGGCAGCATTGGTGATCTCGGCTTTGAGAGGCTTTGTTTAGAAGAGGTTTGTGTTGAATGGCAGACACAAGAAGGGACTCTCTCTTCCTCAAGGTCACAGTCGGAATTTCAGAGGTCATCTAGATCAGCTGGCCCAGTCCTCCAGCAGCTTTCCTAGCAGTAGCTGTACTAGCCTTTGCTCCTGCACTTTGTAATGAGGAGCCCACCCTGTTCTGAAGCTGCAAGCAACACTGGCTATTGGAAAGCACTGCCTGAGATTGAGCCCCAGTCGGTCTCCCTGCCTGTAGTCCCCCTAGTGCCACCACATCACAGGGTCTCAGTGTGCCCTGCGGAGCCTTGAATGGCATCTGCTCCAAGGGTTCCTCTGCTCCAGGGGAGTCCTACAGAGATTTGGAGACACAGGTTAGACACCGTGATTTTCTCCCCAAGTCTTTCAACAGTTTAGGGTCTGGGAGAGGGGGAGCAAAAGTCAAGATCACTAAGGAGAGGAACAAAGGCACATGGAAGGCCTTCGCTTTCTAAATACAATTCTGACCATTTCACACCCCCTCCAACAGCTCCGCATGGCCATCACGCCAGCCATGCCTCCATGAACTCTTCCCTCACAACGCGGGGTCTAGTCCTAGAGTGTCTTCCACCCTTTCTCTCCTGTTAAAATCCCATGCTTCTCCAAACCCCAGTTTAAAATAATACCTTCTTGTGCAGCTTTCCTTGGCATCCTCCCCAGCTCCCTGCTTCCCGAGGCAGAGCTGATGCCATGCCAAGTGATCTCTGGTCTCAGCCTAAGGAGAGGGAACTCGGCACAGCTCCAGGGTGGGATTGGGTTTCTGAGTGTGTTGGGTGCATGTGTGTGATCTAAACCTCCCGCTCCAGCCCCAATCCATTCACTCAATTTTTATTAAAGCATCTACTATGAGCCAGGTGCTGTTCTAGGCTCTGGAGGGAAAGCAGGATGCTACCTACTGTCCACTGGTACAGATGCTCTCCTCCCACCTTGTAGAAAGTTGGTAATTACCTCAATATCTGGCCATCAAATCCACATCTAGCCACACCCTCTCCTTCCTTCCTTCCAAGCCTAGTGGATCCTTCACTCTGGATCCCACCCCTTTATCTCTTCCCAGGCTATATCCCATCCAAACTCTTACACTGGCCTTTTCTATTGGCTCTTTCCAGTGGCAGAACACAGGGGCGGAGCAAAAAAAAAAAAAAATCGACCCATTTAGAGTACAGACAGTAAGGCCCTGCCTATATTTTGTTTAAAAACAATAAAACTAACTGAAACATAGTCTGATTTTATTAGCAACTATTATTAGCAGCTATCCTAACCCACAGCAGTAATAAAATACTCCCCCCCACACACACCTGAGGCAGACCGCTCCTACCACCCCCTCCTTGGTACCCCACTGGTTCTTTCCTTTATCATATAAGCAAAGCTCTCCTCTACAGCAAAAATCCACTCTCACCCCACACAGTATCCCCAAGATACCATGCCCTGTCCCCCCCCCTTTCAAGCCCAGCCTTCTGGGAAGTTGTTTATATTCCGACTCTGGCTCCTCTGCTCCCTTCACCCTTCAACCTCCTGCAGATGGTCGCCCTCTCCATCACTCAGCTGAGACTGCTCTCACCCAGCAGACATGGTCCTGTCCTCACATTCCCTGACTGCTCCCCAGCACTGTAGTCCATTCCCTCCCAGACACCCCCATCTCCCTTGGCTGCCATGAATTCACACTCTCCGACCTCTGATCACTGCCTTCCTTGTGGGCTCCATTTCTTACACCTCCTCTTAAATACTGCTGTTCTGTGAGACTTTGTCATTGGCCTTTGGCTTCTTCCCCTACACATTCTCCTTGATCTGTCCCAATCACACCCACAAATTCAAGTAGCATCTACCTCCCTGTTGCTGAGCTCCAGACCCACTTTCTAGCTACCTCCACTCGAATGCACCATGGACACACCACGAATCCAACATGTCCACCCATGTCCCGTGTTCCCTACCCCAGTGAATGACCTCTGCTCACTCATTTCTCCAGAAGCATCGGAGTCAAAAAGGACTCCTGTATCACACGGCCACCAAGTGTTATAGATGCTGTTTCATTGTCACAACCATCCTCCTCTCTCAATGATCTCTGCTACTGCCTTAGTTCAAACCTCGTGCTCCTTCTCCTGGACTGTTGTATCCTTTTCCTTCCTCATCTTCGGGCCTCTGATTCTTCCTTCTCTAATCCTTTCTTTTTAATTGCCACTTGAGTGATCTTTTGAAACTACAAATTTGAACATGTCAGATTCCTTCTTCAAATATTCCCCATTGGTCTAAATTAAAAAGTCTACGCTCTTTATCCCAGTGTTCAAGAGCCTTCATGATTTGCCCTTACCCCCTCCCCAGCTTCATCACCCCTCCCATCCCCAAATGCCCTCTGTTCCAGCCATGCTGACTTTTTGCCTCGCCCCAACCACGCTGCATTCTCTCCTGCCTCCATGCTTCTGCACTCAATCTCTTAACTCAGAATGCTCTCGGCTGCCTCTGACTGGCATATTGTCAGTGACAGATAGCCCATTCCCTATAATGTAACCAATGCCACTAGCCCATAGCTATACCAGGGTGAGTTCTTTCTTATGCACAGGGAGGCGCCAAGGTGTAAAAGAAACAGCTTGAGCGGAAACCGGTTTGACTCAATGGATAGAGCGACGGCCTGCGGACTGAAAGGTCCCAGGTTCCATTTTGGTCAAGGGCATGTATCTTGGATTCCAGCACATCCCCAGTGGGGGGCGTGCAGGAGGCGGCTGATCGATGTCTCCCTCTCATCGATGTTTCTAACTCTCTATCCCTCTCCCTTCCTCTCTGTAAAAAATCAATAAAATATATTTACGAAAGAAAGAAAGAAAGAAAGAAAGAAAGAAAGAAAGAAAGAAAGAAAGAAAGAAAGAAAGAAAGAAACAGCTTGAGAGGCAAATC
Source organism: Lasiurus cinereus (assembly GCA_011751065.1). Taxonomy (NCBI): domain Eukaryota; kingdom Metazoa; phylum Chordata; class Mammalia; order Chiroptera; family Vespertilionidae; genus Lasiurus; species Lasiurus cinereus. Next base: position 7,667,747 of record JAAGEH010000030.1, read on the forward strand.
TGGATTCAGATCCTGGTTCCCCATTTCCTAATTTTACAAATGTATTAAGTCTCTCTGGGCCTGTTTCCCCATTTGCAAAACAAAGATAATGATGACTAACTTTATTGAATAAATGGAAAGGCCTTGCGAGGCATTTATCATAGCGTCTGAAATATAGGCTCCTGATGTCCCTTTATTTGGAGTCAAATTCACCTCCTAGTAACTCCCCTCATTGGTCCTAGCTGGACCCAGGGGAAGCTCCACGAAAGCTCAGGACTTCCGGGCTCCCCCAGCCCACGGCTTCTCCAACCCCTCCTGCTGCTTTCGTGCAGGGCACCCTCTCTCCCAGTCGCCACCCGCGCGCTGCAGCCCCACGCCACGCCCCCTCGCTCGCTGGCTACCTTCACAGACGTCCCCGCGTTCCTGGAATCCGGCGCTGCAGCTGCAGCGGCCCACCGGCACCAGCCACTCGCCATCGGCCCCGCAGTGCATGCGCGGGGGGCTGCCGGGCTCCCCTTCCGAGTGCGCCACGCACGTCCCGGTGACCTCCACCAGCGTGGAGAAGGCGCTCTCGGCCGCGGTGGCCGGGAACGCCGCCAGGCCCCGCACCGTGGCGCGGCACTGCTTGTAGTAGACGCGCACGGAGACCAGCGCCACGCATGCGCCCACGTCCTGGAAGGCCAGGTGGAAACCCCGCCGGCTGAGCGGCCCCAGCTCGCGCACCTCGGTGTTGAGCTTCATCTTGCGCTCGCCTAGGTCGCCCTGGGTGAAGCTCTCGTCGGCCGCGATCGTGTCGATCTTGCGGGGCCGGCCGCTGCCCGGCCGGGGGCGCCCGCGGCCCAGGTCGGCCTCGGTTTCCAGGTAGTAGACGTTGAAAGTCTCCTTGCAGGTGCCCGCGGCGCCGGGGATGCTGCTGCAGTCGCGCAGGGTGAACTGCAGCTCCACGAAGATGCGCTGCCCGCGGCCGCGGCTGATCCAGCCGGTCTGCAGCCAGTTGTCCTGGTTGGGCTCCAGCACGTTGCACACCTGGTACGTGCGGATGGGCCGGTCGTGCTCGTCCACACCGCTGATCTCCTCCCACTGAGGAGGAGGAAGAACAAAGATGTGGGCACCTCAGAGCCAGGGCGCCCCCTCGTAGGCAGAGTCCCGGCGGCGACGGAGGCTGAAACCCCCCCGCCCCACCATTTCGCATTCTCCTCTCCCGCCTACCCACGCTGCCCACCCCCCATACACACCCCTGAAGTTTTAAGATGCAAAGCAAGGTGAAACGTGGAAGACAACTGAGTCCAGTTTTAAGTTTTATAGATGGGCAACTGAGGCTTCCGAGTGACAGGGACTTGGCTGGTAACCACAGGGAGTTGGGAGCAGAGGGCGAGATGGTGCCTGGGGTTTCTTGGCTCTCCACCCGGCCTCTCCATGACACCAACCTGCTGTCGCGTGCCACATCCCCCCATTCTGACCCTCTTTCCAAGCCTTTTTTTTTTTTTAGAATCCCAAGTCTTGTTTATTCTATCATTCCATCAATCAACAACATTGCTTGTAGGATCTACTGCGTGTAAGGCCCTGTCTAGCATTGGCTCCACCCAGAGGCCACATTTCTGTTCCTAGAACAGACAGATCTTGCCTCACTTATGGTTTTGTGTTTTGTTTTGTTTTTGTTGATTTTTTTACTGTCCGACTGAAGACTCAACGTTTTCTAACAGGCGATTCTGGCTTGAAGCCAGGGCTGCTGCAGACCACATGTTCCATGGAGCATTTTGATGTGATGTAACCATGGGAAGCTAAAGGGACTGAGTCCTGGACCACCACAGGATCCCCGTGACAGTGGGGGAAAGGTTTATACTTACCCCATTGCTCGGCAGTGCCGTCCAGCCCAGTTCAACCTGGGAGGCTTTAGAATCCAGGAGGATGACTAGGGAGAGGGGAGAACAGAGATGTCAGAAAGCCAGGAGGTCAGGAGGGTAGACCTTTGGTGGGATCACTGTAAATTTGCTAACAGAAGGGATGGCGAACGTGACAAAGAACACAAACTAGTTTTTTTTTCCACTTCATACAACCCCAGAAGGCTCAAGTCCAGAGAGGAGTAGCCATAAGATTAGGGAAGGAGCCTGTATTCATTTCCTATGGCTGCTGTAACAAGCCACCATAATTTGGCAGCTTACAAGAGCAGAAATTCATTCTCTTACAGTTCTGGAGGTCAGAAGTTGGAAATCAGTTTCACAGCTCTAAAGTCAGGGTGTCAAGAGGATGGGTTCCTTCTGGAGGTTCAGAGGGGAGAACCCATTTCCTTGACTTCTTCGGCTTCTAGTCGCCACCTTGACTCCTTGGCTTGTGGCCTCCTCCTCCATTTTCAAAGTGCATCACTCCAATCTCTGCTTCTGCCATCATATTGCCTTCTCCTCTGGCTCTGACTCCTCCCAAATCCCATTTATAAGGATCATTGCAATTATATTGGGCCCATCCAAGTAATCCAGGGTAATCTCTCCATCTCAAGTTCCTTAATCACATCTGATAAGCCTTTTACCATTTAGGATAGCATTCAAAGGTGTGGGGATCAGGATGCAGACATGTTGGGAGGAGCCATTATTCAGCTTGCCACAGAGCCTATGACAAGTACTCTAAGGTTGCCTATAAAATGGGGGGGGAGTGTTGTCAGTGACACCCCCCAGCCTTCCTAGGTTTTCTGAATTTTAACTAAGCATCAAGAAAAGGGAGAAAGTGAGTATATCAGAAGACAGCCCAGGATTCATGTAGACTCAGGGGCTCTTCTGAGATGTGGCGTCACCAGAGGGGAAACTTGAGCCTCTTTTACTTTGACTTTTAGGGCCTCTAGGAATAACAAATAAAAACTTCTAATTTCCCCAGCCACCCCCTTTCCCAGGGCTGTCACCTCCACTGCCTTTGTCCTGAGCAGACGCAGAGCATACCTCCACTGCCTTTAAAAGAATGGCTGTGGTCCTTTTATATATAAAACCATGACCCCTCCTGCACCAGAGAGGCTTGGAGTCATTTCCCCACCCCCAGGAGGCATTGGCTCAGAAGTCTGAATCCTGCTCTCAGTATGGGTCCTAGAAAAGCACAGGTTTGGACAGCACAGCAGCAGCTCAGAGACAGGAGCCCAGACCACAGACAAATCTTAGAAGATTACGCATCTGGAGCTTACACAAGGGATGGGGCTCCAAAGTGAGGGCCTCTACAAGGTTTGGCCCCAAAGGCATCAGCGACAGTGGGCAGCATCGCCAACAGGGGGGTCTGACAGCACATAGGAAATTTCATATTGGAAAGCCTCAGAAATCCGGCGCCTCAACCAACCTCGCCGTTAAAGCCTCAAATCCCAACTCCTCAGGATTATGCACCTGGATATGACGCCTCTGTATTCAACTATGCATACAGCTCCCCCAAATTCAGAATCAGAGGCAAGACTCGGGCTCTGGTACTGCAGGCAGCCCCAAACCCGCAACAAGGACCCCTCTGCATAGTCTATGCTCCAGATTCAGCACTGCGGACAGCTCCATGATCCATCCATCTCTCTCTCTCTCTCTCTCTCTCTCTCTCTCTCTCTCACACACACACACACACCACCACCACCACCACCACCACCACCACCACCACCACCAGCAGCGTTCCACCTCCAGTTCGCTGCACAGTGGTCCCTTAGCCCCCGCTGTTCGGGCTGCATCTCGTCCCCTCATACTCCTGTCTCACCTCGGCATCCCCCTTCTCTTCTGCTCTCTTTTTCTCCCCGCCCCCACACCTCCCACCTCCAATTGCTCAGCGGGTCTGTCTCACGGCCCCTGGACCACCGCCTCTGGCTCCCACAGTTCCTGGTGTATTTCTTCGCCAGCCTCCCAGGTCTCCAGACCCAGAGCTCCGGCATGCCCCTCTCTTTCCTATTGCTTATTCACCTTTTTCTCTGTCTCTCCAGTTCTTTGCTTCCCGCGTCCGCTTGCTTCAAACCCCAATACAGACTCCAGTCTCTCCATAGGACTCCTTCGCCAGCACTCCTGCTTTTCAGCCCCCTATCTTTTGGCACCCCAGGCTCCAAGAACAGCCTCCAGTCTCACCTTCCTCGGCGGTCCCGGGCCTCCCTGGTCCCAAAAGCAACGCGAGAGAAAGTGGCATCAGGCAAATGAACTGGCGCAGCGGATGTGGGCCGGCGCCGGTCTCCATGGTCCGCAGACCGAGCTGTCAGTGCGGCGCGGCTCAAGCCGCGCCAGCCTCAGCACCGCTGAGCAGTGCCCCAGTGCCCGGCGCCAGCTGGGGGCGGGACCTCACCGGTTACCGTCATCCATGGGAACCAATCACCAGACACCTCGCTGGAGCTCCACCAATCACCGTCCGCAGAGGGTAGAGGGGCGGAGTTTTGTAGGCCAGGGGCGGAACAGCGAACTAGATGGGGGAAAGGATGGGGTCCCTCCAGTCTTCAAACTGTGGGGGTGGGGTAGTGCTGAGCGCTGGCTGGGCTCCTGGGGAGGAGGATGAACTGGCGCCCGTAGTCCCGAGGGCTAAACCTTAGCTCCTCATAACTGAGAAGTAAATAGTGTGGGCGTGGCTTAAAAAGGGGCGAAACTCGGGAAAATAGCGACACTTGCAGCCTCTGAGCTAGCCTGGAAGGCCCCCTGTTCCCAGGACCTGCAGGGGTTTTGGTGCTCTGACCCCAAGTCCTGGGAACTCCTCTGTCTCCCAGGCCTTGGCTGCTTCCAGTGTCTGCGGTTCCCCGTGTCTCCTGGCTGGATCCGGCTCCTTTAGCTCCCCGCCCCCGTCACACACACACACACACACACACACACACACACACACACACCGGCTGGAGGAAGGGACCAACCCCGCCTCCCTTCCCCCCTGGAAGCTGCTTGAGAAGAGAGCAAAGTGGGAAAGACTCCCGCCCTACCAGCCTCACTTGTGAAGCTGGGAAACCATGTGGAGGCAGGGATAGGGCGGTGGTAGATTTTGCATCAACGATCAATTTCACGGGTTCTGGCTCTGGCTGCCAGGACACAGGCAGCACGCTCCACAGCCCGCCGCGTCCCCAGCCGGCTCCGAGCCCGGAGTTACCCCTGTGCTAATCCCTCTGCGCCCACCCCAGGGGACCGGCGAAGCGTGCTGCGGCCGCGACTGCCAGGCATCTGCTGGAGAGGCGGAGCCATCCTCGGCGGCGCGTTCAACCAGCCCGGGAGGAGCCGCGAGGAAACACGACCTCTATCTAGTGAAGGTCATTTATGTGCCCGCGGAGGGTTTAAGGCGTTGGTGTGGGAAGGGCTGGGCCCTCGGCTAGGACGAGGGAGGCGGCTATGGAGCGCCACCGTCTGGGCTGAACGTGAACGGAGAAAGCGCCGCAGACCCTGTCCGTGGCTTTTCGGAGCTCTGTTTTTTGGGGGGCCCCCAAACTCCCCTCCCTTTGGTAGCTGAAGAAGTCTTGAGAACGAATGTGAGTCTCGTGCCTACGTGACCTGTTGGCTGGAGTGTCTCTGCATTTTGTATGTGTGTATTCCTCACCCTCCCACCAGCACTTACTGGGTCCCACGCTCTGTGCGGAGGACCCTCCGGCCAATCGCCCTGTTTCTGCCACCATCCATACTTCCTCAAGTGGAATCAATTCTTTTGTCACTAGCTATGTACAAGCTGCTTTCACGTGTCCTCTCTCTCTCTCTCTCTCTCTCTCCCCCTTCTGTGTGTGTGTGTGTGTGTGTGTGTGTGTGTGTGTGTGGTATGTTTACAAGCACACTTGCTTGCTCACAGACATATTCGCTGGGCAGTAGCCATAGAATGGGCTGGGAGGAGAGGGCTTCTTTGCCTGTAGACAGGAAGGCCATCAGGAAGGGCCAGGGCTGGGACCCGCTGGAGACAGAAGCCCTCCGAGGCAGCAGAAGGCGGTGTGTGGCCTGGCCGGTCCTCGGATGCTGACAGGACCTCTGAAATCAGATCTACCTGACTTACACCCCCACCTGCTTCCCATCTTCATTCTCCTCACTCTCGCTTCCCCCTCCCCCGTACCCCCCAGCGCTAGGAGATGGTATTTTTAGAAGCTGCTTAGAGACCCAGGACTCCTTTCATTTCAAAATGAGTCTTCACTCCGTCACTGCTCACCCTCTCTTCAAAACCAGGTCCCGGCCCCTCTGCAGTCGCTAAGCACCAGCTATGGCATCTCCCCTGTGTCTGGGACTTCAGCACAGACGTTCTGGCCCTATGTCTGCAACAAAATGCAGACTCCCTAGGAGCGGCCCAAGGATCCTTCCTACGGGAGGATTTTCCCGGGAAAGCCACACAGACTGCCCCACAAACCCCTGGCTTTCAAGAAGCTGGTTCCCACCCTCTCCCACCACACACACCTGTAGGCACCCCAGGGGCACCGCCAGATCTAGACCCTAGGCATGGGGGAGGGAGGGGGGGAGAAGAAGGGGAGAAAATGTAGTGAAATAAGCCTGGCCTTTCTTCCTCTGAACAGTTCATTTATAACATCGGTTCTCAACCTGTGGGTCGCGACCCCTTTGGAGGTCAAACAATCCTTTCACAGGGGTCGCCTAAGACCATCGGAAAATGCAGATATTTACATCACGATGCATAACAGTAGCAACATTTCATGGTTGGGGGTCACCACCACATGAGGAACTGTATGCAAGGGTTGTGGCCTTATGAAGGTTGAGAACCACTGATTTATAATAAAAACACGAAGAAGCCCCGATGTATGCATATATGCAAATCAGCCCCATTTTAAGAGTTGCTCCAAGGCCAACTCCACTCTACCGGGAGGCTGCAGAATAGACACCTCAGGAAGGAATTCAGAAGGGCCTTAGAAGGAAACTAAGCCATGGTTTGTTGTCGCCTTTAAGTGCTGGGGCCAGTCAGCCAAGGGCAGGTTAGATCCCTCCCGGAAACATGGGGAATGTGTTGGGGGGTGAGGTATTTTTTGGGTGGGGTGAGTTTTTCTTTTTTGTTAACCCCCCCCCACCCTCGCCATTGATTTTTAGAGAGAGTGGAAGGGAGAGGAAGAGTCAGAGAGAAACATCAATGTGTCCTCATTGTAGTGTACTCGTAAGGGTAACTGTGGCAAGTGAGCGGGGTACACAGATGGCACAACAGTACACACATACGTGCACACACCAGGTGCTCAGGCCCTAAAGCAAAGTGAGCAACGAGTGCCAAGCTCAGGTGGATAGGACTCTAACTCTCCCCAGGTGAGATGGCTTCAGGTGGGTGGTCTGTGCCCAGGAGATGCCCCAGCAGGGCGAGAGCTCTGGTGGGATGGAAGGGGTTAGGAGGAGGAAGAAACACTCTGGAGGATCACCACACCCCCTGGTGGCTCCAGAGAGCTCAGACCTGAGTGAGGCAGGAAGGAGTCACAGGTTCCCGTCAGAGTGAAAGCTTTTCGAGGGCAAGAGACTGACTGGCAAAAATAAGCAAATGCTTACACTGTATTTTCCGAAGAAAAAAGAAACACAAAACATTTTTTGACTTTGAAAATTAAACAAAGAAAACCTATAGATGATCAAACCAACACAGCCTCATGAGCCTCTACTTCCTCCTCTGTAAAGTAGGAATGAAAATACTTTTCAGGCCCTGGCTGGTTAGGCTCAGTGGATAGAGCATCAGTGTGCAGACTGAAGAGTCCCTGGTTTGATACCAGCCAAGGGCACATGACTGGGTTGCGGGTTCGGTTCCAGTAGGGGGTGTGCAGGAGGCAGCCAATCAATGATTCTCTCTCATCATTGATGTTTCTATCTCTCTAAACCTCTCTCTTTCTCTCTAAAATCGATAAAATATATTTTTTTAAAAAGAAAATACTTGCTGAAACCAGTTTGGCTCAGTGGATAGAGCATCAGCCTGTGAACTGAGAGGTCCCAGGTTCGATTCCGGTCAAGGGAATGTATCTTGGTTACGGGCACATCCCCAGTGGGGGGCATTCAGGAGGTGGCTGATCGATGTCTCTCTCTCATCGATGTTTCTAACTCTCTATTTCTCTCCCGTCCTCTCTGTAAAAAATCAATAAAATATATTTTTAAAAAAAGAAAATATTTTTCAGTTTCATTGTGAAGTTGAAATATAGTTTATATATGGCCCAACACAGAGCTTAGTACATAGTTCTGGTGTATTTTATTATTCAACTCCATGGCTAATTAAAGTGAACAACAGAACGAAAGAAAAGGGAAAGGATAAAGGAAGGTTTCCTGGTGAGGTAGGAATAGAGGGAGAATTAGAGAAACAGACATAGAGGGAAAGACAGAATGAGGAGTAAAGGAAGAGACACCCTTTGAGATGATTGTGGCTAGAAAGCAAGGCACCTGAACGAAATGCATTGGAAGAGACAAGGATATTATCAGGGCAGGTTAGTATTATCAGACACTCAAGCAAGTGGCCTCAGAGGTGACATTTACCTTGGTGATTCATCATGGTCCAAGCTCATAAACTTGGCTTAATAGTACTAAGAGAGAGTCTGTATACTGGTGAGTAGATCATACTAACTCAGCTCCTATCCTGCTATAAGAACCAATGTGTTAGAAACTAAAGGAGTTCATAAACACTAAACCAGTATTATATGAAATGTTGAAAGGTACTCTTTAAGAAGAGGAAGAAAAAGAAAAAGGTAAAGATAAAAATGATGAACAATTAATACATAACTATCAACAAGTGAATCTAAAAATCAAGTGAATTAAAAATCTAAATAACAGCTGAGACCTGTTTGCTCAGTGGCCTGAAAGTTCCCAGGTTCGATTCCGGTTGGGGGCATGTACCTTGCTTGCAGGCACAACTCCAGTAGGGGGCGTGCAGGAGGCGGCTGATCAATGTCTCTCTCATCGATGTTTCTGACTTTCTATCCCTCTCCCTTCCTCTCTGTAAAAAATCAATAAAATATATTTAGAAAAAAAAATCTAAAGAACAGAATAAACTGTTGAATATAATAGAATCAGGGGCATAGAAAGGGAGTGGACTGACAATTCTCAGGGGGAAAGGGGTGAAGGAGGTGCAGGGAGAGACTGGACAAAAATCATATAACTATGAATGAGGACAATGGAGGGGTGGGAGGTAAGGGCAGAGGGAGGGGTGGGAGCCAGGTGGAGGGGAGCTATGGGGGAAAAAAGAGGAAGAATTGTAATAATCTGAACAATAAAGATTTATCAAAATAAAAAAATTAAATTACAACTACAAAAAAAAAAAAAAAGAACCAATGTGCTAATATGCGATGAGGAATGGAACTGCTGAGGGGGCCAGAATGCTCACATAGCCATGTCCAGCAATGCCTTCCCCTGTGGGGAAATGTGCATGGGAAGCCCATCTGTGGTGTGCAGGCTGCGCTGAGAGTGTGAGGAGAGGGAGCTGGAGTTGGATGGTTTAAATATTTGATGGCATGAGGCTCTGAGGGCCCTGTGCCTCCAAATCCTCAGTGGGAATAAACTTGCTCTGGTACCTGAGTGACTATTCTGGGGGGGAAGGGGGAAACGGGGTCCATCAACAGATGCTTCTCTGACTTTCTCTTTTATTAAATCTTAGTTCTATTTCCTTTTTAAAAAATATATTTTTATTGCTTTCAAAGAGGAACGGAGAGGGAGGGAAAGATCAAAACAACAATGATGAGAATCACTGGTTGGCTGTCTCCTTCACGCCCCCTACTGGGGACCGAGCTCACAACCCAGGCATGTGCCGTGACCTCCTAGTTCATAGGTTGATGCTCCACCACTGAGTAACACTGGCTAGGCTTAGTTCTATCTCTGATCAGCCAACTTCAAGATTGAAGCAGTCCTCACAAATTTAAATTACCAAAGTAATATAAACTAATAAAAACTTCCCAAGTAAAAGTGAAAAATATCCATTCACTCTACACTGTCCCATTTCAAAATTTAAATCTGGTTAATAGATTGACCTATACCCTTTATGATACACACTCACACACATAGTTGGTACATAGTTCCAGGGTATTTTATTATTCAACTTCATGGCTAAGTAAGGTGACTCCTTCCTTTCTCACTCAGGTCTGAGCTCTCTGGGGCCGCCAGGGGGTGTGGTGATCCTCCAGAGTCTTTCTCCCTCCTCCTACCCCCTTCCATCCCACCAGAAAGTAAATGTATCTGTTGGCAAGGTAAACAATGTTGGTTATCTATCCCAATACCTCTTCCCTCTCATATTTTTTGTTCCTGAGAAATCCCCAATTTTGTTGGGATGTTTATCTACTGCAATCCTTTGCTTAGAGAAGATGCTATCTCCAAGTTCAGGGATGAATAAAGATTGTTATTGGCCAGCTGAAACCGGTTTGGCCCAGTGGATAGGGCGTTCAGTCTGTGGACTGAAAGGTCTCAAGTTTGATTCTGGTCAAGGGCATGTACCTTGGTTGCGGGCACATCCCCAGTAGGGAGTAGGCAAGAGGCAGCTGATTGATGTTTCTCTCTCATCGATGTTTCTAACTATCCCTCTCTCTTCCTCAATAAAATATATATTTTTAAAAAGATTGTTATTGGCTAATCATTTTTCAGCCCATTCTATGTCTGAGTTTAGCTTAGGCATGAGTGTGTGATGCAACCGTAGATTTCTGAATTGGGGATTCTAGAAAAAGTTTTCCTCCTAATGTCATGTCTGCATTTGACACCTGGAGCTGTTGCATCTTGACATGGGAGTGAGAGGATTTCAGAAAGGCACAGAAACCAGGGAACAGGAATCATGGGGACCCCTCTAGTGTCTATCTGCCACAGACAGAAAGATTTCAACCTCAAGTGAAGGAGAAAGAAGTTATCAAGTGCATGGGCACATCTCCCAAGAATGAACTGAACAAACTGGCAGGAGATGGAGCTGGATCTGGAGACTGTCAGATAGTGAGGCAGCTGCTCTAACCTTTAAAAAAAAATCTTAATGCTAGCCAGTTTGGCTCAGTGGATAGAGTCGGCCTGAAGGGACCGGGGTTCGATTCCAGTCAAGGGCACATGCCCAGGTTGGGGACTCGAAGCCCAGTAGGGGCGCACAGAAGGCAGCTGATCAATGATTCGCTCTCATCATTGATGTTTCTATCTTTCTCTCCTTCTCCCTTCTTCTCTAAAATCAATCAAAATATATATTTAAAAGACGTCATCTGTTTGTTCTCTCTCTTTTTTTCTTCCCAGGGTCAAATTTCTCTGGTTTCTTCTTTGGACAGTATAGTTGACTCATTCTCCTCTTTGTAGACAGAGTGCTCCCCTCAGCCTACTTACAGCATTTGGCCCCTTTAACTCTGGCCTGCCCATGACATCGGCTTCTCATGGTGTCTATCTGCTTGTCATGGTGTCTTTCTGCTGTGCGTCCGACTCTGCATGGCCTTTCAACTTACCTGCCCACAGCTAATTTTGGCAAAGAATCTAATAGCTTAGCTTGGGTCAGATTGTCACTGAGCCAAAAAGCTGTGGTTAGGAGAACAGGATCACATGGTATAAGGACGTCCCCTTAAGCAGGGAGCTGTGAGTGAGCAGGCACCCAATTCATGTCCTTTTTTTTTTTTTTCCATTCCACTGCATTAAACTCCTCAGCAGCAAATGGAGGTGACTGTCCTTGCCAGAGGCCTCAGCCTGCCAGCAGAGCTGCTCTGGGGTCACTGTGACATTGTACGTAAACTCCAAGGAGACACAAAGCTTACTCATCTTGTTTGTTGTTGTATCTTCAGTACCTAGAACTATGCTTGGCACCTTGCATACACTCAATAAACATGCAATGAATGGCTGAATGAATGGGACTTGAATAACGTGATTCAGTATTCCTTCCAAACTCACTTTCCTAGAAACATAAATGTCCTCAGAAAGTCAGTTACTTTCCCAGCTGAACTATGAAACCTGATTGTCTATTTCACTGCTCCTGTTTCTCAGGGTTAAGGGCTGGGCTGAAGTGAAAGCATGCTGGAAGGGGTATGTATAAGTGTGCAGCGGGGCTGGTGAGGATAATTACAGGGTGGATCAGATTGACGTTAAAATCTAGAGGAGAAGAACAGGCAGAAGAAGGGTCAGGGTAGAAGGTAGCACCGTTCTGTGTTGATGGAAACCAGAGCGATCTCTAATGATCAAAGCCTGTCCTTACAATGATATCTCTTAAGTGTAATGAATCGATCATGAACATGATAATTCTTGCTGCTGGTTCTGTGTCAAATGTGTTCAATGCTTTTTTTTTCTGTTTAATACTTACTACAAACCCATACGATGGCTATTGCCATCTATTTCCTTCTTTTCTCCACACCCAGGATTTTAAAAGGGTCATTCATGTATTCATTGAATTTGGTTAAGTTATTTTTAATCTAAGTAATGTTGCATGTAATATCAAAAGTCAAGTGGTACTACGAGGCTTACAACAAAAAGAGAAGCTCCCTGCCTCTCTCGGCCTCTATTCACAATTCCCGAGTTTCATTCCCCAGAGCTGACCACTTCCAGCTCTTCCGGTGGGGCCTCCTGGTAGTTTCTCACACGTACTGACTGTGGTACTGAGTTCACTGCCCCTTATAACTCTGGTCTGCCCGTGACAAGGGCTTGTTGTGGTGTCTCTGAAGGCACAAGGAGGGTTTTCATTCGTGGGGTGCTTTCCTGCTCCCACTGTGCTCTACAAGCCTCAGGCATGGTCAGCTGGGGTCACGAGGCCACTAATATAATATAGGAAACAGTTCATAAACAACTCGGCTAACAGTTACTGTGCCAGGTTCAGGAGATAGTATTGCCCAGTGATTCAGAGCACAGGCAGAGAACCCCAGCCTCTTTCTACCTCTCTCAGCCTTTTCTTCACCAGTAAAATGGGGACTGGCCATATCCAAGACACAAGACTGATAGGAGAATGGAGTGTGGTTGTGGGCAATCAAGTATTTTATTTTATTATTATTATTATTTTTTTAAATATATTTTATTGATTTTTCACAGAGAGGAAGGGAGAGGATAGAGAGTTAGAAACATCGATGAGAGAGAAATCGATCAGCCGCCTCCTGCACGTCCCCCACTGGGGATGTGCCCGCAACCAAGGTACATGCCCTTGACCAGAATCGAACCTAGGACCTTTCAGTCCACAGGCCGTCACTCTATCCACTGAGCCAAACCGGTTTCGGCGACAATCAAGTATTTTAAAACAGGGCTTCTGCTCCCTTCCATCGGGACTGAGAAACCATGTCTGGGAGAGCTCTTGAGTGATGGGTGGAATGTGAACAGGAAGGAAAAAGTGAGTTTATTAGGAAAAAGAGACGCGTTGAAGTATAGACTGACAGGCAGACATGAACGGTGTGCTTGAGGAACACTGAAAGGAAATCGATGTAACTTGGATGTTGGGCTCTTTTTAGATGTTAGGAAATCATCTCAGACGGTAGCTGAGAAAAGTCCTGCTAGGGCAGAGCACAGAGCATTACTGTCGGATGGGTGGGGGAGGGTGGGGGCAGTGTGCAAGGAGCACTCATTTGTGAGCAGCAGGCAACTGGGATTGGATTGGGCCAGGGGTGGATTCAAGTGTGGTGTACGTAATTAAGCTTTGCCTGGGACTCCAGAGATCTCCCCTCCACAGAGAATATCTGCCATCTCCTGCCACAATATGGGGTCAGGGGAGCTCTCTCAACACAGTGAAAAATAAGAGAATAAACTCTGAGAAGATGTGGAAGACATTCTTGGCTGTTTACCCAACTCACACTTATTTCCTCCCTTTTGGGTTCATTCACCCTTCTCTGAATGGCCTTGACAATGGATTGGCTTAAGCAGCGGCATATGACACAATTCTAGCCAATCGGAAGTGATGGGATATCCACCGAGAGCTGCTGGAAGAGTTTATCTTACTCTTTAAAAGGATTATAAGACAGCCCTTTTCTCTTCTATATCTGGATATTGTCAGTAGGAACTGCTTCCATTCTTTTTCAAACATGATGGGAAGGCTAAAGAAGCCATAGACAAGATTATCTGATGCCCCAGTGTCTTTGAACCTCTGGATTAACCATCTCGAAAAACAGCCTACTTAAAGAATCCTCAAAATGTGGAGTAATAAGCTTCCTGTACTTTAATGTGGGCTGGGACCACCAGAAGTACACCACCTGAGATCTTACCAGAAATGCAGAATCTCATCCTGGCTGGGTAGCTCCGTTAGAGTATTGTCCTGATACAACAAAGTTGTGGGTCTGATCCCCAGTCAGGACGCATACAAGAATCAACCAATGGCTCTGGTCAGTTTCACTCAGTAGATAGAGCATCGGCCCATGGATTGAAGGGTCCCAGGTTCAATTCTGATTAAGGGCATGTACTTCACTTGCAGCCTCCATCCCTGGCCCTAGTGGGGAGGCATACTGGAGGCAACTAATCGATGTGTTGCTCTCATATCAATGTTTCTTTCTGTGTGTCTCTCCCACTCCCTTCCACTCTCTAAAAATCAATGGAAAAATATTCCCAAGTGATGATTAACAATAACAACAACAAAAAAACAACAAGAAATAATCAACCAATGAATGCATAAATTAGTGGAACAAAAAAATCGATGTCTGTGCACTCTGGCCTACCACTGGGCCGCCTGCACTGACATGACACATTCCATAGTGAGTAAGCCAGTTTGAATCACACCTGCTACTTGGAGCTGAAAGCATTCTACTTAATTCATATTTACTACCATGAATTCTCTCAAATTCACTTTCCTGGGCTCCAGGCCCACCCACATTTCCCAGTCTTGTGCCTCCTCTTCCTGGCTTTCCTACAATTCATTTGCTTAAGAAAGAAGAATCAGGTGCATACTTTTATGCCAAGCTCTAGTTTTAGACACCACAGACAGAGCAACTGATGAAACACAGTTGCTATCATTACGGATCAGTGAAGAAGCAGACAATGAACAAAACTATTTTCTGAATGAATTAAGCAATGAGTAATGCAGAGTAGGAGCTCAATCTGTGTGGACTGAAAGAGTTATCTTTGTCGATAGAACATCACACCAGCGTCTGGTTCAACGAACAGCCCTGGGAGCTGAGGAGCAGACCGTGTTCTCGCAGCCCTACAAATCTAAAAAGGAAAATACAACCCGGGCCTGCCCTCTGGAGCTGAGTCCAGAATGAACCGGGGAGGTATTGAGTGCTAATTCTGCCAGGCCCCGTGAACGTGCTCCACGTAACTCTCTCATTTAGTGCTCACTCCAGGAGACTGTGCAAGGACAGACGGATGGCTCCGGACACAGCAGGCCTGAGACCAGGCAGCCTGGATAGTGAGAAAGCTCTGGCGAGCTCTGACCCCTGGGTTTAGACCTGCTCCATGTGACCTTGTGCAAGCCCCGGTCTCCCTCGTCATGCGGTGCTCTAGCGCCTGGGTGGTGTCTGACTCTGGGGTCCCCACAGGGGTCGCCCCCACTCCCACCTCGGGGCTCCGGAGGCTGCCTGGGTGTGTGGGATCTGGGGCAAACAAGGGCAGTCGCAGAGACCAGTCGGGAGGGGGCCGGTGAAGTCAGTAAAGCGATCAGTGGGGAAGGAGACCGCTGGAGAGGGACGGCCATAGACAATCACTGTCCTCCCCGCGCTGCCCTCGGCTCCCACGCCCTTCAGCGCCGCCGCCAGGACGGGCCTTCTCCCGGGCTGCAGAAGGAGGGCATCCCTTTTCCCCTCCGGGCGCCCCCACCCCGCTGCCCCAGGCGGAAAGGCGACACATCCTCCGCGGGTCTCGCGGCTGGATTTGGCCCGGGGACCCGCGGTTCGGCCCCTTTCCTTCTCTCCTCCGCGCCCGCTCCCCCTCGCCTGGCGACCACTTGGTCTGCGCCGCCCGCATTGTCTGTGTGCCGGGCCCGCCCGCACTGCGGGGAGAGGCGGGAGCCGCCCACGCCGCGCCCGGCGCTCCGCGTCGCCGTCTCCCTGGGACGCGCGGGCGGCGCGGCGCGCGGGAGCCGGGCGGGCGGCTATGGCGCGGCGCGCCGGGAGGTAACCCGCCGGCCGCCGGGAGCGCAGGGCGGCCATGGCCCGGCGGCGCCGCCGCGCCTGCATCGCGCTGTTCCTGGTGCTGCTCTTCGCCTTCGGCACCCTCATGGGCCTGCGCACGCTCAAGGCTCCGGACGGACTCCCGGCTCTGGGCCCGGGCCTGGAGCTGGCGTCCTTGGAGCGACGCCCGGAGGGGGGCCCCGCGCCCGCGCCCGCCGCCCGGGCCCCCGCCG